>MU158757.1:188209-298315 GCA_015888305.1 Antheraea pernyi
TATCGAGTATTGACTACACAGGTCAACTACTCATCTTCCACGAGATCTCGGAGAACTCAGCGTACGAGGAGACCGCCCGAAATCCTCTACTAGGTGCCGTTACGGCAATCCATAGGTTTCCAGCCATCGCGGCTACATTACAAAGGCTCGCGCGCGCAGCTGTTCAAAATAAATAACTCATATAAGATAGAGTAAATCGCGTATTTACGTCTATCTTCCCCTAAAAACGACCGTTCAATAATAATAATTTTTGTTATGTCTATTTTTAGATTTCGGCGCCGTCGCCGTTAAGTAAATTTAAATTCGATCTTATTAAATGCGTGTTGCGCCCGCGCTTTTGTAATCGATCCTTTTTAGCTCCCGCACACATCGCGGTTCTCAGTAATATCTCGAGCCTAGGTCGTCCCCGCGCGGAGCCCTCGTGATATTATTATCGCGATACAGTGACTCACCTACATCACTTGAACACACATATGAGATCATCTCTCTCACACACGTGCACATATATACACATGGTGGGAGGGTTTTGTTTTTTTCCCTCATCGAACTGAATCGAATAGTTTTAGTTCGTTTCAATCCGATATACACGTATTCATTTGTGAATCATGCAATTTCGATTGTATGGTTCACAAATGTATATATGTATGAATAGCTTAGAATAGTTAGCTAGGACAGACGCGTCTTTTTCCAGGTAACAGCCCAAGCCGAGGTGTGCGTGCACCCTTGTGTATGTTACCTAAAACCCAAATCGGTTGTGTGCCTTAAGCGCCAACCTTAGTAGTCCGGTGAAGCTTTGAAGACCCTGCCGGGTCAATAGCGTAGTCAGTTCGAGGAAAAAAAAGAAACTGACAACACCTTTACCACTAAAATCATAGATAACTAAAATGTTCGTAACTTCTTATCGTCGTACTATGACGCTGTGGAACAATCTCCCGGCCAGCGTATTCCCTCCTTCCTATAACATGGGGTCCTTCGAGCGTAACGCGAAAAGAAATTTAAGCAGACCGGCATGTCAGCGGCGACCGACGAGGGATGGCGTGTCCCTCGGTAGTCACCATTGTTTTTAGATTGTACTGTGCTCACCATCAGGCACAGTGCAGCCACTTTGCTGTGCTATATTTAAAAAAAAGTTACCAAATTTTGAAATAACAATGAAGATAAAATTTACTTATTTACTTTGTACTTGTTAAACTTTGGGATATCTTTATGTGTTCTATGTAATCATATATGTTAATTGCCTTTTCAGATGACACTAACTAAGTTTATTATCCCCGAGCACACTATGACGTAATTTATGATTCGTTGTGTGAAGCAATTGGTGTCATTAGGTCGCGATATCAAATAGTACAATAGATTAATTAATGATGTAACTATAGCTCAGCCTCTACTATATACTAAACTTAGCTTTAAATATCAATAAAATTAATCTATCGCAATTTACTCGATCAACTTTGAAAGGAAAAGGAATTTCTAAAAGTATTTTAAATTATTGTTTATTATTATTATTGTATCTTGTTAATTATTTATATTACTGACTAGCTTATGCCCGCGACTTCGTCGGCGTGGAATAGCTACTTTGGGCTAACGCTAAGTTTCACTCCCGACTTCGCTTTCGTAGAAGGTGAAAATATTTTAAAACAATACATACGTATACCCCGATTATGAAACATTCTTTATTGGTGCTCGGCTCCTATTGGTCTTAGCGTGATGATATATAGCCTATAGCCTTCCTCGATACATTATTCAAATCGAACCAGTAGTTCCTTAGATTGGCGCGTCTAAGCGAACAAACTTTTCAGCTTTATAATATTAAGTATACACTAATATTGATTTATTTTTCTCGAAATGACTATGCTATTGACCTAGCAAGGTCTTAACAGCTTCACCGGACTACTAATGCGAGCGCTTAAGACACTAAGCCGAATATAGATTGAACACTAACAAAATACATACCGATAATAAAATAATATATTTTCAACCAATTCTAATAAGATTATGTATACTTACAGGAAATATATTTTATTACAGAATGGATAATGTAGGATAATTATTAATAATATATTTTGAAGTAAGTATAAAATTTGGAGATGAAAATAATTACTGTGTAAAACGCGGGTGAGCTCGCGCGTAGCTAATTAAAACCAAAACTGTGACAGAAAAAAAGCTTTTATTTCAATTTATTTTTATATTTATTCACATTTTATTTCAACGAGCTAGTTGTTTATTCTGTTAAGTATAAAAGTAAGGAGTAGATATGTAGTCCGGTGAAGCTGTGAAGACCCTGGCGGGTCAATAGCGTAGTCAGTTCGAGAAAAAAAAAATCTTTGTGTAGAATATGTCCTTCAAACTTTATATATATAATATAAATATTAAAAATATTCTTATTTATAATGAACTTTTAGACCAATAAGGACAGCCCCCGTCACAGTACAGTTTATTCCAAAACTCAATCCTATCTTTGTCCGGGTAATTTTCGATTCGCATTATCTCAT
The DNA here is from genome assembly GCA_015888305.1 of Antheraea pernyi. Lineage (NCBI taxonomy): Eukaryota > Metazoa > Arthropoda > Insecta > Lepidoptera > Saturniidae > Antheraea > Antheraea pernyi. The sequence goes on from MU158757.1 coordinate 190,702, forward strand.
CCAGGACTAGATATTCGTTACCCGCGGAGGTGAATCACTTCCATTTTACACCCAAACTATCATCCGGGGTGGGGTCCTTGTAAGATTATTAAAATAAATCTAAGTCAAATAAAAACTGTAGAAGACAAGTATAATCTAGAGGTTGTTTGTTTCTCAAATAAGGTATTTTATAGAAGGGCTTTGAAATTCTGACCGGCAACCTTTTTCCGGGACCAAAAGCGGTGGAGATAAACACTGTGTTGGGTAAAGTGTTGAAAACACCGGTTCTCGTCAGATCAGTACTACTCAGTACTCAGCTCTATATTATAAGATCACTTACCTTTTCAGCTTTTACAATTAAATTGAATAATTTTAGACTTATTGTTCATCTAGTTCCTTAAAAGGCAGGTGCGAAAGTCAAATCTCACATTCAGTCTATGCCCTGATTAATTGACGGGATTACTAATTAAGAAAAAAAGTTATACTAATTGTTCATCCTATTAGCTGTATATACTTAATAATATTGTTGGCACTTTCCGTACTATTGACTACATCGAGAGTGTTACTAATGACCTGAGACGCCATTGATCGAAAATTATCGGCCGGTCGTGACTCGACTGAAAGACATTATCGGACAAACAGTTGAGCTATTCACATTTACGGTACGGACGGTGGTTCGTGGTAAATATTTTCAGTGTTATATTTCTGTATCGGCTAACGTTGTATTTGATTGTTCTTGTTGGAATGGACCTGACATGGCCTGACGTGTCGAAGGAACTGGTCTCGACCTGACCTGACATATCGAATGAGCTGGCCTGTGAACCGACTATGACCGTGGGTCATTCTCGTGCGGAGCATCGCCCCATTCATATCGAGTGTGGTATGCGAGTATATCTGTGTTCAGTAGTGTGTTGCTGAATTGGCTAATTGAGTTTAAAACGTTTTGTTTTTTTTTTAAATTAATAATTGCTAATAATATTGTTATAATGTAATGTAGAAAAAAATATTAAAAGTAATACTTGCAAAACATACCCAGATTTTGCGAAATTCGTCCACATCTTTGTCAGTTTATACACGATTTGTCTCAATTTCTCTTCACTCTGGTAAAATTCTGTGTTCATCATATTATGGAAAAAGTAGAACAAGTCATCAGCATGACACGCTCCGGGCATTTCTTTCAATCCAAACATTATCTTAGGCATGTTTAAGTTAGTATCAAAGTCAAACCTGTACATATATAAATGTTGATTCAATACACTGTAAAACTGAGCAAACCTATGTATATTGTAATGAAAACTAATATCACTCTGCAAATTCACAATCGTTTGGGGTGTTGCCTTTATCTTACTATCTCCAAAATAAAACGTTTTTATTCTCTCAGCAAATTCTTTCAATTTATCCTTTGTCACTCTCTGAGCTATCTCCCTCGGTACATAATAAGTTGACTGCTCATTCATTGTATCCAGCTTCTTTAAGTGATTTACTAATACCCCAAGACCTTCTGCCAAAGTATAACCGAGCATTATAGGTACCTTAACCACTTTCTTCGATAGTACCATATCAATGGGATGCTCAGTTATAAACGGTTGGATGGTTATAAACTTTTTTTCTACCACAGGAATGAAAGATATTGGAAGGCCTCTATATTTCTCATTAGGGGCTTTAGTTGTAAAATTAAATTTCAGTAAGTCAATTGCCGGTACCCGTTTCAAAAATTTCAATAAATCGTATTTATCACAAGTATCTTTTCCTAGAACTCTACCAACTCTACATGCACTCTCAACTGCACTTCCATTAATTGCCCAATCTAGAAAGCAAACACCACTCTGCCCTATTACTTTGTTAAATAACCCTTTCGACATAGGTGAAAGCATATGGTAAGTCGCTGAAGCAGCGCCAGCGCTTTGTCCAAATATAGTTATATTATAAGGATCTCCACCGAATTTGGCAATGTTATCTTTAGTCCAACGTAAAGCGGCTACTTGATCTTTTAGTCCAGCGTTACCTGGCGCTTCAGGAATGTCTAAACACAGAAAGCCTAGTACCTGAAGTCTGTAGTTAATATTAACAAGAATGACGTCATGTTGCAAAAAATATTCAGGTCCAAAAATATCATCATTTCCAGAACCTGATGTGAAGGCCCCACCATGAATGAAGACCATTACCGGGAGCTTTAATTTGTTTGCCAATGACTTTGTATAGACATTTAAATACAAACAATCCTCGTCTCCGTTTACAATTTTTCTTATGTTCATATCGAATTGCGGACAAACAGGTCCATGGTTGCTGGCATCGCGAACACCTTCCCATAATTTTGGTGGTAATGGTGCCTGGAATTTCATAGATATTATTTTTAATTCTAATAGAGCTTGAAGAACTAATTTAGATAAATATACCGTACATTATGATAGTATGAAAATGGAATAAGTAAAACCCTTAAGGATACTACCAGAAAAATAGAGGCTGCATGCTATTTTTCGATTGTAAACAATCGGGCAACGTAACTATAATTTATTGGTAGATAGATTATTAAGAAATAGGCAATACATCATCCGTGATTATTTATCAATATACCAAATTATTTTATTAAAAACGAACCTTTAAAATTGCAAAAATCAAGATAATCTCCATATAGAACTTATTATCGTTGAAACAAAGACAATTTGTGGCAGTGATCATAGACACGATTGTTGTTAATTAGACTCAGGAATTACTATAATATTTAAAATTTTAGAACGACCTTACTAAAAGTAGAAATAAAATTAAGAACTAAATTTACATTAAATCACCTGAAACCTTAGTTCTCCGATTGGCGGTTGCGCATATGGAATACCTTTAAAACTGTAATATGGTGATCCATCTAATAATTTCTTTACTGACCCTTTCAACTGGCCTTGCTTTACCTTCACTGTGAAATTTTCCTGAAAATTCATCATCTTTTGGAGATTGGATTTTGATTGCAGAGGACAGTATCTATAACATTTTAAAATCTGAGTTCGCCATCTTAAACTTAATACTCTGTGTAACGGTGAATGTTTATAATTTATGTAAGACTTCCTGTTGTCCTTTGCCATTTAAACGTCAAGCGTTTTTATTTTCTTACAATTAAAGTGTTTATTCATGTATTCTTCACGCTTGTTACCCATTGATCGTTAGGATCTGTGAGAAGTTATACCAGACTGTCAATTGTCTGTTTATATAATTTCAATTCAAATAGCCAAGATGTGGCATTAACACTAAGCTAATATTACAATTATAACATTTGTTAACATTTAATTCCGAAATTAGGGCACTAAACATTAAGCTGATATACTTTACAAACGAAGCATGCTGTTATAAATAAACTGTATGCGTTTTAGGTGACAATAAAAAAGGAAATGTAAAACACATAGAAACTAAATATTTCCACAACTTTTCAATGATACAAATTTAAAGAAATCATCGCGAATATCAAAATGTTATATACTCATTAGATATTGTGGCTCCTATTATATTATAGCAACGGATAAGCATATTATGCAAATATATGGTCAGAGAATATCTTTTGGAATGATATAATACTAAAACAGCATGATTATCCTGTGCACAAGTCTTAGTTAACATGAAACATATATATTTAAACTAGCTTCTGCCTGCGACTTCGTCTGCGTGGAGTACTTAATTGTGGGCTAACGCTTACACGCAGCGAAAGCTCTGAAAAGGAAAAAACGATTTTAAAACATTCTTCAGTGGTACTCCGCTCCCATTGGTCTTAACGTGATGTTATAATATAACATAACAATGAAAGAATCGGACCTGTAGTTCCTGAGATTAGCGCGTTCAAGCATACAAACTCTCCAGCTTTATACCTAATATTAATATAGAAGTATAGATAGAAATTAGCTGTGCCCGCGACTTCGTCTGCGTGAATGTATTAAGTCCATTTACTTTTCTGTCGTACTTACGCCACGTCGTTATTAAAACTACAATAACTTTTGCTAGAGTGGACTGATTTTAATGAAATAAACACTAAGTTACTCCAGAGGATATGCTTTACGATTTGCTTTACGATTATTGTGAACCCCATACTTTAGCAGTGATGCGTGTTCATACAAACAGACAGACAGACATTTCTAAAAATGATTGAAATGTATTCTAGATATACCTATCTCACAAAAGGCGAACAATGTTCAGCTTGTTGGATTTGCTTATGCTTCCAGCTCTGTTGTGTATGGATGGTGCATATATCTGAGGGTCGATTGACTAACGAAGAAAAGCTACAATTTCATTACCTCGTACTTAATCTCGAATCTTAATGCTATGCTGATTTTAACATAAATGGAGAAAATGACTGATACTCTCACATTAAAAGTAGGAAAAGTGTGTTTTCGGACTCGAAGATAACGCTTGCTTGGCTAATAGATCACTATATTGATTTAAGAACAGGGTATAAAGTATTATAAGATAGTCCAGCCGATTTAATAAATTGAGGAGACGAGTTGAACGATTTTCCATCATGTACCATACGGAGGGCAGGTCCTAAATTTTGACAGTATAACGAGCTCTCACTGTGTAACATATAGAAGGAAGAACTCAATTTCTATAGAACAAGTGAGTATCACTTTCTGAAACAAAATTAATAACCGATGACTCTTCACAGTTGAAAAATATACACAAATGCAATCTCCACATAATCTTGCTCGTCCAACAGGAAGTTCAAATTTCATATTCATTTTCAAATTATTCCAATTTAAAATAATATATTCGTATTGTTGCATATGGTTAGATTTTGTTATAATTAAAAATAAATATTTAATTAAGTGAAACTATTTATATACTACTGCATTAAAGCAGACATTATTACGGATTGTAAAGAACAATGACTCCATTTTGATGAAGAGTTAAAGTGTTTGATAAATTAAAATATGTTTACATCCATTTAATAGAGAAACATGTTGTTTTAAAATTAGCAGTAGGATAAAACACTCTTCCAAAGACACCCGCTTATTCTTCTCAAAAGATCAAGCATAACTATTTAATTAATTAATAAAATTGTTTATTATCTATACATATTTTTTGTCGATCTTCTGTCTGTCTGTTTGTTCCAGGTAATCTCCGAAACGGCTGAACCGATTTTAACAAGAATTTTACCGTCAGATAGCTGAAATTACTACGGGTTACTTAGTAACTTTAAATTTGACTATCTATTAACCGCGGCTTCATCCGCAATGCTAACTCCAAAACGGTTGGACCGATTTTCGCCGGTAGATAGACGACATCATAACAAGTAATTTAGTTTATTTTAAATTAGACTAACTGCTAAACGTGATTTCGCCTGCAGTGCTATCTTCGAAACGGTTCGATCGATTTTTATGGGACTTTCATCGACAGATAGCGGACATTATAAGAAATAATTTAGTCTATTTTAATTTAGACTAACTGTTAATCGCGGCTCCGTCGGAAATACTGTATCGGACTCTTTTTAAATTACCGCGCTTTCGTCTTTATAACTCAATAACCATAGTAACATATAAGACTATTCTATCGAGTTCAATGAGCACTATTTAAATTATCGAATATTAAAAACTGCTTAGACATATATCAAGTATCATATCTTGATCGATATTTATGCAAGATTTCAAGACGTCGGTCAGCTCATTAGTTGTTTTCAATTCAACATTATAATCATTAATAGTAATTTTGAAGATAGAAGGGGTCTTTCTAATACGATATTAAATCATAAACGTATTACTTATTGACAATATGGATATATTATATCATTATAATAATATCTTTAAGTCATTGTTTCATTAGCTCCTTATACTGTATAAGTGAGCACTGAGGTAGTTATAGGTGGGTTAAGGTACATAGGGACCTAGAGATGCCTTCTATCTGGGCGTACGTAAAATCACGATTAGTTATTTTGAAAAAGCCGCGAATCATCCCAGTCCGTTAGTGGTATCCGCCGCAAAATACGAACCCGTACCAAACGCTGCGCGTTGTAAAAGACGTCCACGACATATCAAACTATCAAACTAAAATAGTTTAGAATATTATCCGATACAAAATATATATAAGAGTTGTTGAGTTATGTATGCTTGGTACACATATATGTTTCAACAACTCATATATGTATGAATAGTTAGCTTAGCTTAGGTTAGCTTACATAGTTCGCGAATTGCATGTATCAGGCAACAGCCAAAGCCGAGGTATGCCGCGCACCCTTGAGCTAGTTGTCAAAATAAAATCGGCTGAGTGCCTTAAGCGCTCGCCTTAGTAGTCCGGTGAAGCTGACAGCAAGACCTTGCTTGGTCAATAGCGTAGTCAGTTCGAAAAAAAAGGGTGGGTTAAGGTTCCAAATATGTTGTTGATGATAACCCTCATTTCACACACTGTTAGTATTTATATATCTAATGTATACGTTAAATGTTACTGTAAGTGGCGTGCGTGTCGTACTTACAACTGTTTTTAAAGAGCATTTCTATGTATAATTGTGCAGTCTCAGAATTTAAAATTTCTTTAATACATTTTTTTTTAAACTCGTTTGGAGCTGCGATTACTGCTAGTAATAAATATATGCTTGCGTTTTTTGCACGCAGGTTACAATTATTACTACCTTAAATCAAAACTTTTAGTAATTATACGGTATTAGACATGTTAAAAAGATTATCTGCTAATGTTTAATTTATTTTAAAAAAAAAAGTTTTAGAGTACCGGTATAAAATTTGTTGGGCCCAGTCTAATTAAAAATTCTCGTATTAAACGAAATTTTAACAGTTATGTATGCTTAAGTAATAATTAAAAAACCCCAAAAGGATCTGTAATAATAAAAAAAATATATTTACTCGCCATAATACGTCTTTAACACTTCCCACGTAGATTCCTTCTAGAACTTCCAGACAATATGTTTTCTACCTTTTGGAATACAAACGAACATACATACGAACTTGCACAATATTCTTCGGGCAAAATACACTTTATTTTAGCTTTGACCGTCCACGTTAAGACAACGTATAATCTATTCCAAACGGAACGTGATGACGTAAGTACGTGACGTAGAAATAGTTTTTTGTTCTTTAGAAGCTCATAACTTGACAAACAAACATGATATTCACATTCACACCTACTAGATCCAACTGGTCCAATTAGGTTGATTATGAACATGCCAAGAGTACGGCGTTGATGAGAATACCGCGCAGCACATTCTGTCTGAGTGTACTGTGTGGGATGGACAGCGCCGCATTCTGGCGTTGGCGGTAGGGGGGGAAACCATACTCGGCAGCGAGCAGGCTTGGCAAAGCAAAGCAAAAAGGTCATTTCGCAGAAGGAGGCGGCGTAGAGGGCCCGTGAGGTAGACCCTCTAAGTGGCCCTCTCGACCAACGGAGGACAGGCGGGAGCCGGGAGACGGGCGCTTTGCTCAACTCCTCTCGTCACCGTAGTCGGACCTGAGAGAATGAGCCGGGGGGGGCTGGCATCTCCTCATTGCACAGGTCCGGCGGACCGTTGATGCGGCTCTACATAATAGAGTAGCTTAGTACGATCCCTTGCCGCCCCAACAATTACGGTCTGTCGGTAATCCGTGAGGTTTTAGTCCGTGCGAGTCGGACATAACCCACCCTCTCCCCCGGGAGGATGGTGTAACAGTAAGGGATTTCCCCACGTTAAAAAAAAGTGGGATAAGAGTAAGAAGATGATGATGTATATAGTAAAAAATATCGACCACCTATATCCAAATATTTATATCGATATATCGTAAAAAAAATTATTAGTAATTAATATCGATATTTAAAAAAAATATCTATATTTCCATATATCGATATTTTATCAACAGGACAAGGGTCCTACAGTTGATAATAATGTGTTGAAGAATAGGACCGTATTAAAAACAGATAAAAATTGTCCGCATTATAAAATCAACTCTGCAAAGTGACTTTCTCATGGTCTACTGGACACTGGCTGAAATCGAATTTACAAGACGCCAATAAAAAAAAAAGTTGAAGTTATAAATTTTATTACTCTGTTTACGTATACCTACGGTATAAAACAGTCATTGTAACTGTCACAATTATTTTCCGATATGATTATAAAGTCTTGAAAGATTCTACAAAACACAAAGTGTTAACCAACGTAATCAAAAAAATAACTTCCCTTCGTCATTTATGACAATGAAGCCTAGGTCTATGCGGTGGGATACTTTGAATCCTTGCATACCATTTGTTTTTTTTTCTCAGTAACAATCTATCTATATACATATCACATTATTTTAATTTTATCAGTTAACATTTGAAGAAAATCAGTAAAAGCTTTATCATCAAGCTCTTTTATCAGAATAGGTGCTTTTACCTCCATAAAATTGAAACTATTACATAGGTACAATATTGGGGGTGTAAGGGGTGTCAAATAACATCTAAGACTTGAGACATCCAAGCCAACCTTACCTGCACGTGGTGCACCCTGCTGGATAACGAACAAGGCAATGGCGAAAGCGGGGTGGTAGGGTTATACAACCTGATTGGGTCGCAACCACCATGTATATGGCGAAAAAGCCCGTCATAGTGATTCGCTTCTGCGGGTCGCCTTTCGGGATCGGCCTGTGCAAATCTAGCTTTTCGCAGGCCGGCATGACAGCGGCGACCGGCGATGGATACTGTGTCACTCGGTGGTCGCCGTTGTTTTTGGATTGTACTGTGCTTACCGTCAGGCACAGTGCAGTCATTTTGCCGTACTACTATAAAAGAAAAAAAAATTTACTATACAATTCAGCTTTAATTCTGGTTTTAAAAGTGTAATAATACACTGTTTTTCATATATTTCTTATTCTTTCAGATTCCCATAACATATTATTCTTAAAGATACATTTTAAGCATAACGATGTTAAGGATGAAGACTTTGAAATAATCTATAAGAAGTGTCAACAAGAGCAAGTGTTATATTATTTCTGCATCTTAGTTATTTTACATTTTTTCATTGTAAAAGTTTCAGAGAGAAGACAACCATCAATGCTGCCACTAGAATCGAGAAAGGTTTTTGACGTTATTATGTCCATTTCTTTTTCAGGTAAATATAATAATGAAGGGAACTCTTCATTATTTTTAGGAAGCTTTTACATGCAACTCTTTCCTTGCTTCTAATATAATTCTACTAACAAGTTTAACAAACAACAATCTCAAATTAGTTTTCTATTTTACACTAAGTAATTTGTTCTTTATAGAGTCAACATTTTTGTACTGTATAGAGTAGGCTATGGTAGGATTCGATCTGTAGTTTCTTAAAGCATCTCTATCATTTTCGACTGCAATGCCACGCTCATTCCAGCAAGATCTTGGCTATTTAATTTGATATACACTCTCATTTGAAATCTTTGAAATACATGCCAACTTAAGGTTATCCATATTATCTTAGTATGTTTTCTGACCGTAGTATTATATTGGCAAATGCTGTTTCACTTAAAGAAAATTACTTGGACTATAGTATGTTACTGAAAATAAAGAGCTCAGAGTAAGCACCAACTTCATACTTATTTACAGAGGTTTAACGAATGACAATTATGGGAAAATGTTAACTACCTATTGTGTCATCACATACTTTCCAGTCACATGGAGCTGCTAATCCAGGACTAAAACAGGACAAACCTATAGCTTAGAAAGATTGGAATCATCTATTAAACTGTAAACATCCATTACCTGTAGAGGGTACAAGTAAAACCACCAAAAGCAAAATGGAGTGCATTTAAATCACCTGAGAGTAGGAAAGGCTAAGGACAAGTTGTTAATAATGTATTTTAATTTTCTACATTAAAATTATCACCACTCGGAGAGCTATAAGTATACAACAGAAAAATCTTACCAATGTTAATTTTTAAAATTATAGCAGCAGATTGCTGATAACCATAATAAGGTGCCTGAAAAATCTTCTATTTGAATATGTTTTTGATTAAAATAGCAATACCAGTAATGCCATCTGGCCTATTTTGAGATAAAATATTGTAAATAAAATATAGTCTGGGACTTTCAGGTTGTTTCTTTCTCAGAGCCAAATTTCATTAAGTAAACATGCCTGTATTGTGATGAGAAATCAAATTTATAAACAAAGGTTCCTTGATTTTTACACTCTTAATATTAAATTGACCTACTACGATTTTTTTTTAGGTTCGAAGAATAACACCGTATTTCCATATCGTATTTCGTATTTCCACCGTAATCACCATATATTAAATTATCTAAGAAAACTTAGTTCATTGTTTTAATGGTAATAGACTCATTATTAGAAGAGCTAGTTAAAGAAGCCAGGGACAGTACAAAATCGATAATTATGTAATTACTAATAATTTATTCAAACTCAACATGATTCATAATTTTGTCATTTCTGCCAGCTAAGAATATCTTATTATTACTAGAATTCTTACAATTTTCTGAGGTCTTATTTGCAGCTCTTATATGTGGAAATTATTCAATTATGATCATTAATACAGATGCAGATGTATGGTTATACCTTTTTTTTGTTACTTTTCAATATATTTTTGAAGTGAAACTTCTTTAGAATCGTTGTGAATTCAAACCTGATGCAACGGAAAAACGACAGGTAATAGACACAAATACAAAAATTAGTCAGCCAGAGCGAGAGAGCAAATGTCGGTGTGTATGTATATTGCACACTGTTTAATACTTGCTTGTATTTAATAATCTAACGTGTGTTAGTATGTGAAAAGTACGTGAGCTAATACTACTGTACACTTTGTGGCTGCGTATTACAGCTTTTTAGTAAGAAGTCAGGGTGGTGTGTTATTATTAAACAGTGTTTGTTAGTATTTTTATATCTTGTTGTGCTAAATAATAAATTCATTTTTAAACAAATAAACTTTGTAATTATCCTACCCTTGTTATATATATTCATCTCGTTCTTTTGTCGAGTTACTAAAGTTTCACTTCTATCTTGTGTGAATCGCACACACACCTTTTTTTCTAAAGAGGTTTATCTCTCGATATGGCAAGGTAACCCACGCCGCAATTTATTCAAGAAATTATTTTGTATAGTTCATCCGTGTATCATCTGGCACTCTCTATACACTTTAGCAGAAATAATAAATTTGAAGAAGACAGAAGGTGGAATAGAAGTGTAAACCTGATAACGAAACATGTTAGATAATATGGACATAATATGTATTGAGAAAATGAAGGACACTGTTAATAATAGTATGTCTCCTATCGGCATCTTTTTTTAAATTAGATACAACAGAAATTCACTTCACTGTCGCTTATAATTTGCAAAATATTCCTTCAGTACACAACCTTTTTCTATCTAAATGCCGTGATAACTTGTTGCCTTTTTAACTATTTTGAGTGCCCATGTTTGTAGAACCCTAAATGTAAAGAACTACACGAAAATACAACAATATCTTAGTTAGATAATAAAAATAAACACTGAAAAGCAAATAATGTTTTTAGATGTGTTTCAGAAGCGCGCGTTTCGTTCGACTTCCCGCTAAAAAGTCTATGAATTGCTCATGATGGAAACAAGCACGAGTTAAGATGTTGCAAACATAAAAAAAAAAAGAAATTATAAATTACAAACGAAAACTACGTTTTATTTATGTATCTTTTAATTGAGATGTTAAAAACATAAACTTCTAATTACATATTCTTGCATTTTTTAATGTTTGACCTGACTGCCTTATCTGTAGAAGGAAAACGATGCATAAATATTCAGTTGACAATCTAGGTTGATTGTAGTTAGCTTGTGTCTTTCAATGTCCGGTGTTAAAACAAATTTGATGTGGGTTAAATTGAGAAAGAGTTAATTTAATATAAATACAGTTTTATGTTTGTGATATAATGGTAAGTTTCTACAGTTTAGTTTTAATTAGATCAAATAAATTGGTGATATTGATAATATTGAACGTAATTATGTTTTTAAAATTATTATCATTATTATTTAATTAATTAACTTTTATAGTATATAGGTTTAAGATATAATTCAGAAATATATAAATTTCGAAAACAAAGTAGATTTAATGATTCTTTCTTATATCTTTGCCAGTGGGTTTTTACTATCTCTCTTCTCGTTGGAGTATCTCTGAGCACATACAATTGTATGAACACTACAATGCAGGTACATACATATGTATATAATTAACAATTAATTATTTAATTCAGAGTGCCTTTTTTCCTGCCTTAACCAATAAGTAAAAAAGTGTTTTTCTCATATTATAATTATCCACGTTAAACAACTAGCTAACGGCCGTGGCTTGGTCTGCATTACATTACAATACACACTTTAATATCAATTAAATACTACTTTTGTATATGATATATACCCAAGAAGCATTTATCGTCTCACAGACGGCACACAAAAATGAGTGCATAATTTTGGATTAAGCAGTCATTTGAAATAGTCTCGCGATGCTTGCGTCTTTGTGAAAACAATTTTAAATCATTCAGGTAAGGTTGAATTTGCAAAGTATATATTGGGGAGTTTTTGCGACTGGTTTTTTAGCTCCGCTTTTACTCGAGAATATGCGTCTTGGGCTATTATGTTAATTTTTTTAACACCTTATCTAGTAAACAGTGAATATAGAGCGTATAAGAATCTCACATGATAGATTGATATCTATGTAAATTAATGTATAAAATTTATATATATAAATAGTACTAATTTCTAAATAAGGTTTCTTGGAAAATCGCTAACGTTCCTCGAAATTATCAATTTTGTCATAGGATCATTAAAATATGGATTTTCAATAATATCAATACACAATAATAAGTAATAACTTGAGAATAGTACAAAACCATACACTATATATAATATCTAATATCGATGTTTTGTATTGAGGTTGCGCAGCCCATCATACGAGTATTTTTGATTAATTAATAACCTGTATAAAGATGTATATAATCATTGCTCAGTGTGCCAATAGATGTGAAAACCAGACTAATGTTAATAGTTTAACTATACAAATTATGAAATTTTAACAATTCATTCAAAAGAGAATACAGTTATTTCATTTTTTTGAGTTTTCACTTCCATCCGCATTATTTTTTACTGCCTCGACTTTTTTAGTAATTGTGGGATCGCCTTGACGATTCTGAAGTATAGATAGACACGGTAGGTGGCGCTGTTATCGAGACGTTGCGATTAACCTTTCCTTTTTAGATAAAAATTTAGCCCCAAACATTTATTAGTATTTTTTTATATCTAAGACATACTGGTTTTTACCCGGGGCTATGGTCGCGTTTATTTAGATCTCACTTATACTTCGGGAATCATGTTTTGTTTTTCGATGAAAATATGTCGCCAAATTCATTTATAATGTCATGATCGATTGAGTTGATAAGGCAACGTAACAAAAAAAATAAAAAATAAACTTACATTAGCATTTTTTTTTATTAGCATTTTTTTTCTATTATTGTTTTCATATTTTATATTTTTATAATGGTTTATTATATCAAATATTATGTTACTATAACTGAGAAAACTCTGAAACTACGAATCCTGAAAAAAAAACCTGAAAATGCAGTCCTCGGGAATAGTCTATAGTTGGCTAGTTTTCTGTTACATGAAAATGGCAATATAGCATGCAAACCATAATCTGGAAGAACTTCGTTTTTAACCGGAACGAAAAACTGTAAGGCTAAAAGAGCCCATCAGACTTCGTAACTATATAATAATAATCATAAGTACAATGGCACAACAAAATAATCCCAAGGAGGGTTGATGTGAGGCAGGCGGCCGATCGTAAAAATTAAACCAAATCATATACCACAACATGAAAAACATGTTGTACCGACCCTACTTATGTGGGATAAGGGTAATAACAAGAAGAAGCATTTATGATATCAGTAAGAAACCTAGGATAGTTTCAATTATAATTATAGTAGACCAGCTGTGTCCTTCACTTCAATCGCGTGGAACCTGACGTACAAAACTGTGACAAATAAAGTCATCTGAATGTATTGAGTCTTATTACTATTTACTTTTCTCTCGTACTTAAGTCATGTCTCATTAAAATTGCAATAACTGACCGATTTTAACGCAACAAAGACTAAATGTTACTGAAATTATGTTGTATAATTTTCTTAGTGAGGTTTTATCGTGAACGTAGCACTTGAGCAATGGTGCGTGTTTAAACAAACAGATATTTCTAAAAATGATTGACATGTATTATATTACTTATTCCACGACACCTGTAACAATTGTAGCACTTTATATTTACATTCTTACTATATGTGTAGATATATATCAGTTTACTACGCAAAAGTGCTTCTTTAGTAAGACCCAATTTCATTAAAATATCTACTGACAGTGTGTGACAAATAACGATGGTAGCTCCTCGTATTCATAACTATAAGGTTTCCCGTTATTTTGCTATTGTTTGGATCATCATCTTCTTACCCCTTATCCCACCTAAGTAGGGTCGGCACAACATGTTTTCCTTTATCAATGTCCCCTGTCAGATGTTATCTCATTATTCACACCTTTTATACACATAATTTTTCACACAATCATTCCATACCTGTTTTGGTCTACCTCTACTCTCATATCCGTCCATTATCATAATGAAAACTTTTCTGTTATTTAGATAATCCTTTAAAATACGTTTAAATTAAATTGTTCTATGAAGCTAGATGTTCACTAAGTGTTATAAAGGCTTTAATTTGCTTTTATTAGTTGTAATATAGTAGGTAAAGCGTACCAAGTGATTGCTAGTATAAAAATATACATCAAATTCCAGGAAAATCCTATTGTAACAGTAAAACAAGGGAAATTGAGAGGTTCTGTTCTGAAACTATTAGATGGATCTTCGTATTATAGCTTCAAAGGGATCCCTTACGCACAACCACCTGTTGGAGAGCTGAGGTTTCGGGTAAGAGTATTTATCCATTAGTCCACTAGTTCATGTATCGCGTAGAAATTCGAATGTTCTGGAACATTTAATATTAACAATGCGAGAGTAACTTGAGACCTAGAGAAGGATAAAGGATACTTTATTAATAACATTAAAAAAACAAAAAACATTATGTGGTTTTATGAAATCACGATGCAAATGAAACGTTTTTTTTTGGATCGTGTAGGCATTTCACTGAAAAATTTTGGAAAATTATTCCTTTATGGATATTAAAATCGCGTTTTTAAAATTAACAATTGGAAAATGGGAATGATAATGGGAAATCACTAGTAGACAAAATATCCAACTAGACATTTTAATATTAATCTGCGTATTAGAGTACGGAATACATAATAAATATAATCATTCAGATGATAGACATATTGGGCTTGGCTGCTGCCGAGCGTCTTTCACTTTACTCCTACGCGCCGGCTGTAATGTGACATGCGATAGATGTAGGAAAAAATTGAAGCAAAGGAAAAAAGTTTCACTTTAAAAATAAAATTAAAGTATGAAAGATTAGTTCTAATACAAGCATTTTCGACTTGAATAAAAACAAATTAATTGATTGACGGCATTCTTTAGATTCAAGTTCCACCTTCATTATGGAAGTATAGTTATCTATTTCTTATACAAATTAATTTATGACGTGTATTTAACAAAGATACCGAATGCCAAATATAAGGCGAATAAATACGCTTTAACATCACAGTCGCTAATGTAAACGATTACTATATAAACTGTAATGCTTCAGGTTTTTGGGTTATGTAAATTTAAAGTAGTGGAGCAGACGTTGGAACATGGCCTTATGATAAACTTGCTGCAGGATTAGTATTTATGTAAAATATTTTGATGTGCTAAGGTGATGATAATAAGACCGCGAATTGAATAATGATGATACAATAAAATATTCAATATATTTTTCAGGCACCATTACCCCCTAAACCTTGGAATGGTGTACGCGACGCAGTCAATCATGGATCAGTTTGCCCACAATATGAAGTTAGCGCTGGTATTCTTATTGAAGGGAACGAAGATTGTTTATTTTTGAATATATATAGTAAATTGTTAAGAGAAGATGCAAAGAAACCAGTCATGGTATACATCCACGGAGGAGCTTTCATGTCAGGGTCTGGAGACGCGAGTTCATATGGACCAGAATTTTTGTTACAGCATGATGTAATCCTTGTCACAATGAATTTCAGACTCGAGGTGTTAGGTTTCCTATGTTTGGGCATTCCAGAAGTACCTGGTAATGCTGGTATGAAAGACCAAGTAGCAGCTTTACGTTGGGTAAAAGAGAATATAGCTAAATTTGGTGGTGATCCTGATAATATAACCATATTTGGAGAAAGTTCTGGATCTCACGCGGTGACTTATCATATACTTTCATCGATGTCGAAAGGCTTGTTTAATAAAGGGATAGGACAAAGCGGGGTTTGCATCCAAGATTGGGGACTAACCACTGGGGCTGTGGACAGAGCATTTAGAGTGGGTAGAGTTTTGGGTAAAGAGACAAACGACGTTCATGCGTTACTGTCTTTTTTGAGAACTGTACCAGCTATAAAATTAGCACAAATGACTTTGTTAATTAAAACAGAAGAAGACAAATATGTTGGTCTGCCCAAGTATTTCTTTCCTGTCGTTGAAAATAAATTTCACAGCGTAGAAGCCTTTCTAACTGAAGATACTTTGGATACTTTATTATCAAGGAAAGTGAATAAAGTTCCATTTTTGGTTGGCTACAACGCAGCGGAAGGTCTACTTATGTTACAGGACCAATTGAATAAAACTGATATCATAAATTCCCAACCCTCATTACTTGTGCCAAATGAAATAGCTCAGAGTGTATCAAAGGATAGATTAAAAGTATTCGGTGAAAAAATAAAGAGATATTATGTAGGTGAAAGAGATTTATCTATGGAAACGGCACAAGCAATAGTTAATATGCAAACAGATATTAATTTTGCATACAATACACATAGATTTTTAAAATTCTACAGCGCATTAAACGTGCCTTTGTACATGTTTAGATTTGACTACGTAACGGCTTTGAATGTGGTCAAGAATATTATTGGATTTAAAGAAATTCCTGGAGCGTGTCATGCTGATGACTTGTTCTATGTATTTTATAATGAATTAAATAGGGATGCTTATAATAGCGATGAGAAACTAAAGCAAATCGTGTTTAATTTGACGAAAATGTGGACTGATTTTGCGAAAACTGGGTGAGTCTTATAATTATTAAATTAATTTCACGTTCGATTGGTAAATGTAAACTTAAATAATTTAGTAAATCATAAACAGACTAGGTAATATGATTCAAGTTAGCCAAATTTATCTCACGCTAGCTTCGTCCGCGTGGAATAGTGGAAGCTCTCAAAAGGAAAAAAACTATTTTGAAACATTCTTCATTGTTGCTCCGCTCTTATTGGTCTTACCGTGATGATATAGCGTATAGCCTTCTTCGATAAATGAGCTATCTAACACTGAAATCGGACCAGTAGTTCCTGAGATTAGCACGTTCAAGCAAACAAACTCTTCAACTTTTGTAATTTTAGTATAGTATAGAAATATAGATAAATATACAAGTCGACTAGTCGGCTAGTGATCACAGAAAGTAAATAAAATTTGTGGTAACATAATATCTAACAATAGTTAATGAAAATCGGCGTTAATTGTACCAGATTTCATTTTTCCGTAGAATCTTGTCCGATTCTATGAATCATAATGTTGTTCTCAGATTCGTGGTTACCTATTCTCTTCTGATCTTGAAATTCCAGAAATATCATTTAATATCATAACTGAAACATATTTGAATTATTTTGTATCATTATTTTGGGATGATTCAAACATTGTGAACATAAAATAATTGCGAGCAAATTATTTTGCGATTTTATAAAGTTTTGTGACAATTTTATGCGAGTCTTCGAAATCCTAAATATTTTAATAATTTCTGTAAATAGCTATTAATAGAAACATTAATTTATAATATTTTAATTTGTAGGAATATAGTTAATCTTTCAAATTTATTCGGTTAATGTATAGTTGTTATTATAAATGAATTTGTATGCTCTGTGGAAATACATAATGAAGATTTAAAATGAATTTCTATTTTCAGAAATCCGACACCGAGCAGCGTTTACTTAAAATGGAAACAATTTAATACATTAACAAGGGATTACATGGTTTTGGACGAAAACTTACGCCTCGAGCGTTACGCTGAAAAAGATCGAATGGAGTTTTGGGATAGCCTCTATTGCGAAGCTGGTGTCCCTTGTATGAAAAATCATTGAGCTGCACTTAAGTAATTTGTGCTAAATAATGTATTCATATTTTTTTAAAATAAATAATATATTAGTAATCTTTGAATTCAATGTTGGTCACTAAAATGTAATTAAAGTTATAACTTTCTATCTTTTTAACGTTGATTTGAATAACAAAATAATGGTACAGCGTTATATATAGGCGTAATATTATTTATTAATTGGTTTAGGATTAAGCAATAATATTTATAGTCTATGTTAAATATAATCTGCATTAAAAACAAACAGGATACAGGATTGGTATCATTCAACAGATATAGGAACAGTAAATGTACTAAATACTATTACGTATGCAGTTATAGATAATAAATGATACATTCAAAATTATAATTTATAATTTTGCATTGTTTTAAACACAGTTAAACGAACCACGATATTCCTATTCTATCTGTGCATCACATTACTTTTAAAGACCTTGGCATCTCGTCATTTCTCTAATGAACAGCAGACTATGAGATTTTGTACAAGATAATTATATCTAATCTTAAAAATACCAATATTTTCATAGGTCTTATTTCATTTCTTATTTTATTTCCGAGTTTATCGCGAACAGACAGACAGACGTGGCAGAGGCCTTTGTTTTATAATATGTAGTGATAAATCAAATAATACTATCGCTTGTGGAACTCACGTTTTCACATATATTTTTTATAATTTTGGTGCAATAAATGTTTTTCATGGACAAAATATAGGAACTATAAAGCCATAATATTATTACCTATTTATCGAGTACTAATTCTTACTCGCGCCTTCGCTCGGGAACAGTACATTTTTTCGGGATGACAAGTACTCGTCTGTACCCCTGACTATATTTATACAAAATTTCATTACAATCGGTTGAATAATGTAGGTGTCGAAGAGTAACAAACTGATTTTTGTATTTGTAATATTTGTATGGATTTGGGACAGTTGAGAAAATTCAAACAGTCGCTCGGTTTCCCAAGTGATTCACTAATCGCCTCCATTGTTGCAAATTACTATAAAATATTTTTGAAATTAATATGTCAGAGTATATATGTAGAGCTTATAGATTGCCGAGCACACGGACGGCATTATCCTCCATTTGTATGTATTTTCACAACACGACCGACACTATGAAATGAAACGACGACTTCTACGATTCTTTGTCTTTTAATACTTTTACAATAATCTCAGAGACAACGCTCTTAGAGACAATAATTATCACTTGGCGACAATAACGATAGATCTCACGATCTCACACACAATAATGAATAAATGAACCTTGTACAAACTCTTGCAAGCACTTATAAAGGAATCGCCTACCTTCACCTACCGACAATCCAAGTGAAGGAAGTCGTAGTTTAACGAAGTACTTAATCTTTGATGTTTGTACATAGTTACACTTGATGTTTGCTAATAATTCTAATTATAAATAAATAACTATTTTAACACCATAGATTGAATAATTACGTTGTCATTAATTATTTCAAACTAATTCACCGAAGTATTTACAAATCCTTATTTGCTATAAAACTCTTTTTAGATCGACAATTATTCTAGTAATTACAAAGTAATACTAATAACATAGTACAATGCCAATATGTTTTAATTACATTGTTATTCATTCTAAATACCAACTTTACTAGAATCTCGACTGCACATAGAATGGATTTCCGGTTTTAATAAATAACAAAAGGTTCCAAATGTTACTTAAATCTAGAATAATTCTATTACAATTTCACATGTCCGATTTTAATTATCGTGACACTAATTTAGGTCTACTTTAAATCAAGAATCAAATCAAGTTAGAAATGTTATTGCACGACGCCACTATTTCTTAAGATGGTGTCTCGCGTCGTATGGCGTGACACCGGCTTATTTAGTTACTTCTATCAGTGCTTATATGAATAAACATATGGAATGCTTAGAAGTTATGAACAGTTTAATCAATCTAAATTACTCAATAATTTACAAGAATCCACATTAACAATAATTAAATAGAAGTGCAATAACAACACATTGCCTATATTGATTAACATAGAAAATAATAGATGGCGGTGTTAGCAAACTTTCGACTGCTGCATGGTCCCACTATGACAAATATATTTGAATACAAACTAGTTTTTCTTGATAAGGAAACTATGTCTTCTACGTACTACTAACAAGGGATTTACCGACGCATACTGAGTCATCTGTATTCAGTCTTTGTAGATAGACATTTCTGGTAATAATTATGTTTAATACAAGGTTTTCCTTATGACTTGTTCATTCAACCACAGGCTATTACTCGTACAGATAAATTGAACGTGTACGGTTTTATTATAAAAAAGTTAAATACTTGCTTTAAAAAGGTTTCGAATTAAATGCACCGCGCTCGCCCGAAGCAACTTCGCGTTATCTTTTTTCGCAAGTCTAACCTAACGTAACCAAAGCGAGACAAAAGAGCAAGATGGCAAATATTCAGCGACCGTGGTGCATTTAATTCGAAACCTTATTAAAGCCACTATTCAATACGTATTTAACGTTTGTAATATGAAAACGTCTGTATGAAAAAGTGTCCGTCAAAATGTGTCTTAAATCCTACTTTAGTAGGGTTGCCTTACAGTAGCAACAGGGTTCATTATTGTTAAATTATTTCAACAAGTTTTATAGAAGTTAAACACATTCAAAATCACTAAACGTAATATTCAAAGTTCACAAAAATTCTATCACATTCAACGTTTTCTTACAGCAGTAATTTTAGGTTATGTTTGCAAGATTATTTCGAACTATCCTTAACTTTTAACTAAGCGCCATTTTGGAGGGTCTTCCCTTATATAGTGCTTAGAGATACTTTTTCAACATGTCCTCCATATGAGATAGTTTTCCTTACCGGTACCCTCCATAGTTTCATAAAATAAATGTATATACCAACTTAGAAACACAAACAAAGCTTTGGAAATATTCATAATAATATCTCTTTGATTAATTTACTTTGTAATTATAATAATCAAAGCAATCGGATATTAAACACAATCATAGTATTTTTAACGCGATATAAGACTTTCGTTAACCTGCTTTACTCTACCACTTCATGCACTGCAATAGGTACCTAAAATATGTTATATATTCAAATAAACTTACAATTTAAAACAATATAAGCTGAACGCAAGTTTATGATTGATAATTAAAAAATACTCCACGACAAATGAATAGCATCTATTAGAATATGAAGCATATAAGGTCATTGCACGTTTTAAAATAACTAAAACTTTACGTATGCAATATTATAGATTATCACAATGGTATGTGACGCGCTGAAGTGCAACGCAATTTTAACCTCTTTGCTCTAGAATAAACAACAATTATTATATAAACAAGATTTGTTACTGATTGTCATTAGTGGCATTTACTTTAAATACCATTACGCAAGAAAAATATCATAAACAAAGAAAGTAAAAATTTAAATCAGGACTCAATTCTGTAATTATACTATGCAGTACAGAGTTTTTGGCGGGATCTTAGTCTGTCATGTAGTGGATTTTATTTTTTATTCATAATCTTGTGTTACTTGACTCTATATTGTGTAAAATTGGTGGTGTTTTATGTAATATGGTTTGTTTATTGTGCATAAGTGAAGTGAATAGAAAATAATACCACGCACCATGAATTCTGAGATGCCACAAAAACTCCATGGAAAGTTCTAACAAGGGAGCCACCATCTTGTTAGAATATTGAATTAATTACTCGACAATGGAAATTAACAAACTCTCTGGAACATATACGCTACTATTAACAAATAAATTAAGATAAAAAAGATAGATAAAAGAATATATTATAGAAGATTTGGCGTTTCTGCCTTTACATTAATTTGGACATAGAAAAGATTTGACGCGTATGCCTTTACATTAACTTGGACATAAAACTGACTAAAGAATACATAAGAACTATAGAAGATTTGGCGATTAGGCCTTTAAAGAATACATAAGAACTACCTATATTGACAGTATGGATTAATTCCTTCGCCTGTCCTATTGGACGAATATTACTACTACTACTATGCAGTACAATCATCGACCACTAGATAGCGCTGGCAGTTTGATAAACTGCGAGGGAAACACTTTTGCGCGCCAATTTTAAACGTACATCTATGGTTAGTACGTGCAAAATTTACTACAATATTATTGATAATTTTGCATATTATACCCGAATTGAACAATAAAAATATTTTTCTATAAAAAAACACTCTTTTAGTCGCTGTATTGTAAAATAGTCAGGGTTTATTTCGTACGTGAGATATGAAATCAAAAATACACCAATAGAAATACTTGATTCAGTCTACCTGTATGCTTATCAGGCAACCCACTTCACCCACCTTCAGTGTAAATAAGGATTAGGTCGATTATCAATTTTATTATAGGCAGAAATTATTTTTATTACGTCCACGATGGTAACTTTTGTAGGAAAAAAAATCGAACAATTGTGCAAATATTGTGCGATTTTTATATTTGCTTATTTGTTTTAGTTACTGGTATGTTTTTTTGTTATTTGTAGTGTTGTATGATAGTGCACGTGCGTTTTTTAATCGCAAATATTCGCGGTATTCAGACCGACGCGCGTCGTTGATCGTAGTTGTGCGGTCTTTGCCTGTCATAGCTTATACGTAATATATTCAAATTTTTTTTTTATTGGTATGTAATATTTATTTTTAAATCGGCATTATCGATATATTATTAAAATTCAATCTGTTGTACTTTTACTTTGTTCTTTATTAATATATTTTTGTTCTAGAACAAATATATAATATTTTTAATGTGAAACAATCTTTGTTATAATGAAATATGTTATACAAATATAACATAATACTAACATATATACTAATATTTTAAGTAGCTTACATTTACTTTAATATGTTTGATTTTTACATTATTACACGTTATTGCATTTAACTTCCGAGGTGACAAATAGAACAAAACTTAATTAAAAAAGCTGTAAATAATTTATGAATGTTTTTAAAAATCAAGTAAAATATAAATTATAACGGTTTACCATCACTTTACTGGCGGCTTTATTTATTAGTTATTACTCATAATCATCTTTATATGAATAGGCGAAGACAAAAGTGTAGAGTACATATTTAAAATTTTATTAAGCATTCCGCAAGGCTCATATTAGGTCCATTTATTTTTTGAATACATCAACAATCAGCCACAAAGCAATATATTGTACACAATTCGCATACTAGAATCATATATATATTTATTTGTATACTCTATACGTTTTAGCGTTTGGCTAAATTCTCATCTGATGCTAAATGACGTTGTGGTCTAATGATAAACACGCTGAACTTAGAGGGCGCTGGCTCTGTGCGTGTGCCAGAACACACCAACAGGTGCTTAGCGACAGATTTTCAACTTTAAAGTGGTAGCTAGCCAAGCGGACTTAGAAAAAACTCCACCACTATGTACAAAGAGAAATATTATGATTACGAATTACACAAAAAGGAAATTACCGATTATTTACCGATCCGTGCCTCGAAAATTATATAAAGCTCGACATACACAAATGCACAGACATGGTATTTACAAGTAAACGTATTGTAAGTAATTTTTGACATTCTAAGAAACAAAAAAGACTTTAACGTACTATTAGAATGTCAATTTGCATTTTTACTCCACTTGAATAATCTTTGTACGCATGGACTTCGTTATTTGAGTTACTAAATCATTTGAAAATTAAGAATTTTCTATATAAAATACTTCGATAAAAATGCCTTAGACTGTTGCACAATAGTATGGTATTTACACTTTGCAACACATGCCTTACATATCAAACATACAAGAGAGACTTACAACTATCATAATTTATTACATCAATTCAAAATTGAAACCTTAGAATTGTACAGAAATATTTTTGATTTAACATATCTATTTAGAAATTTTAACAACTATAAAGACAGTTCCTTTAATGTTGAGCATATTTAGATTCTGACTTTCATCAGACTTTCAAATCCTCCTAATTCTATTAACCTTCTCAGTTGTGATTTTGGAAAAACCAAAAAAAGGCTTCGAGAATATATTAGTCACATAATAAATACAAAAACCTAAACACAAAATTATCAATATTTATGTATTTAATTAGATTTAATCTTAATCTTAAAATGTCCTCACTTTTAAAAATCTACCCATAGCAATATGCGGGCTGTTTTTCCATAAATAAATTCTACATCGTAAACAAAGACTTTAAGTAAAAGATAAGATGAATGTTTGTACAGAATAAGCTAATAATTAATGTAAAGTACCAAATAAATAAAAGGTAAACAAAAGTTATTATGTCTATAAAAAGCAAAACTGATATTTGTAAAGTTGTTTTTCACTCATGCTTGTAGCTATATAACTTAAGTTCACAGCATTATTTAGTTTTCTTATGAAGTTTTTCTCATTTGATACTACGATTTCATTAGATACCTAATTAGATTTTTACCTATTTTTTCTTAGATATGTACGTACGTATATTTTTCCACGGGTAAAATATACTTGTAGCTAATGTAATAATTGTTATTGCTATTTTATTTTTAATCGTTTAAATTAAGTTTAGTTCTAAATATGAGATTCGGCAATAGTAAAATAGGTTTTATTTTGCTGTAAAAACTCCTTACGTAGGTCATTACCTCATTAGGCTTAGTTTACCATCATAGTATTAGATTAAAATATTAATAGGTTATATTATGTTCATAAACTTAATCTAGGAAATCTGTCTAAAAATATGTTAAAAGTTTAAGTCTGCATTATTCTTTATATAGTTAGGTTCCTTATACTTCTTTTATAATTAGCGCTCATATTACATTCGTAACATAGCTTTGGGTAGAAGTTCATAACGGTAAATGGTACATATATTATTTTAAACGTAATACAAAAGATATATACAAGTAGACATAGAATTGTTGATATTTACTTGATATAAGGCCAAAATAAAGCGTTCAAAACGGTAGTATTGCAAAAATTAATATATCACTTATCTGTTTCAAACATCTGTGTTTGTATGAATTTTTCTCACGCATTTTATCTATATAACATTCGTAATATTCTAATTATCATACGATTTTAATGTCATACGTACTGTTTATACATCGATTCGGTGTGTGTTCTTCGCTTATATTAAGTTTGTTTTGTGTAATATTTTTGTAATAAAGTGACAGATTTCATGTTCTATCGAAAACAAATGTCGTGATAAGTGTACTGATTATTCTACCGATATGCATTATTGGTTATGCATTTTTTCTATTTACAAATCTGGCGACAACAAAGTCATTGCTGAGGACCTAAAATATTGTAGGTTGGATACATATTATTTTTCTTAACACGATTATTATTTAAACAGAAATATAGCAATTTATTGTGACTCAAAAAAAGAACACGTTGCTCTAAAAATATTACATTACCTTCTGCAATTCTTAACGAAAATAAGACCTGTTCAATTTTAATATTAGAAGAATTTGGTGAGATTTATTTTATCTTGGTTTTCCATTTTAGATTAATATTATTGCATAAATACTGCTTCTGTGTTTTTCCTATTTTATATTAAATATATCATTGTAAACCAATGGTTTTTTATAGTTTATTTAGTTACCTATACCCTTACAACCATAGATAACCAAAATGTCATATCGCATTAAACGAAATTTACTCGCACTGACAATAATAAATATTCAACAAACTCACTACTACAGAGACAACGATGAGCATAGTTACTCTGTGGTTATACTTACATCTTATACTATTCTGTGCTCGTAGTCCTCCGATAGCTGTCCCCATTTTGTTTTTCTTTATGTTTCATTCGTTGTCCAGAACAAAACTGTTCTTGGTTACTCTGTGACGCATGTATACACCTATTAAAAGCATGGGTAGATTATTAGAAGGTCTAGGTTATTAGAACTCGTTCATTTACAATACTCGGATCTGTCAGGTTTTAATTGTACGTGTTCTCCCACGCATCTGTGTCACTACGCTGTTCTATTTATTACTACAAGTATTTTATTGATGTCTGAAGAGAATTCTAGAATATTATGATTAAAAAAGTAATAATGTAATTTCATTGTAAGGTTAAGTTAGCATAAGTTAAAAATATCGATTTTGAAACATTTTTTTCTCTATATAAAAATATCAAAACACTCATAAAACTTCCCCTAGAAGAACCGTTTAGTTTTATAAAGACTTGCACCGTCATTATTTACAACCCTTTCATATAAGCCCTTGACAACAAAGCTTTTTAACATTTTAAAACTTCGACCCACAATGGGTGATGCATTGGGTCCTCGGCTTCCACCCAGGATTAAATGCATGAACTTTGTATAAATGTTTTTAATGTTTAAAAGATTAACGTCATGTTATTAGTTTTAAAGTGTAGGTAAATATTTTACTTAACCGGAATGTTAACTTGTATTTATACGAAGGATTTGATATAATTTCGGTGTAATATTTCAAATTATTTTGTGGCTACTTATTTGATTTGATTATGAAATATATTAAATAAATTAATCAAATTTTGGAGTTCGCATTCTTTTTTTTTAGCGCCTAAGTATGCCTCTGTTGCGGTTGTTACACTGGTATATTGGAGTCACGATAACATCGGACGAAATTGCCCATTGCTATCTCCAAGTTACTAGCCTGAGTTTTTTAAACTGACACTCTAGTCTGACGGCAGTAGATCTTCTTCTATTATTATTTTTGGCAACCAGTCTTCTAGTAGACTATGACTTCCATTGTCAAGTGAGTATCGATATTACAAGTTTCTTCATATAATTTCAATGAACTAACAAGATGGTGGCCATCTTGTTATATTTCCGATCCATTTCACTTGTGCATAATAACCAAACTATATTACGTAAAGCACCACCAACATTACACAATATGGAGCCAAATAATAGAATATTATGAATAAAATATAAAAACCACTACATGACATTCCAAGATCCCGCCAAAAACTCAGGCAGTAGATTATCGCGAAAACATCGCCCCCATAATCGCGTATCTCACAAGCGCAAAGGCGACAGCAGAAAAATCGCATTCAAAGTGCCAAATTCAGATTATGTACCAGTCGTAAACAACCTGATAACATTATGATTACCTATTTCTGTTATCGTTTAGGTCTTCTAAAATATGTAATAAGGTAGCGGATTGCTTTAATAATAATAGTCCTGTTGTAAGTACCAACTCATTCTAAATCAGAAGAAATATCAAAAAGGATTGATTTTCTATCGTTTACAAACGCCAATTTGCTGTGAACTTTTTATATTGATTTCATGACTTCCTTTAGAAGGCAGTGATAGACTATATACTAAAATATATGTCATTAAAAATAGAAAATTAAATCTCTTTCTATGATAAGTTACGCCAAAGTTTTATTAAATTATTTAAATCAAATAATATAAATCTATAATCAATCTTTCCTGTTTTTCTTCATAAAGTTTTCGTGAGTTTATGTCGATCAAAGAAATAAAAAGTATTTATATAATTATTCTTAGCCTGACATATTATATATAACTGGCAACTTTTTTTTATCTGATTGTTTGAGTGCTTTAACTCGAAAAGTACTATTTATGATTTACATGCTTCTATATGTATGTATTCTTTAGCCAGGTTTTAATATATAATCACTACATATTAGTATAAAACAACGTCGCTTTTGTCTATCCCTATGTATGCTTAAATCTTTAAAACTACGCAACGGATTTTGATGCGGTTTTTAGTAGATAGAGTAATTGAAGAGGAAGGTTTATATGTATAATAACATCCATTAAATAGTGGAGAAATACTGTTATTTTTGAGGTTTCTAATGTGATGTCGTAAATAATTACATAACCGATTCGATGCAGAAGAAGTTGCACGTGTCAGCTAGTTTATTATATTATGTAAGGGATAAGTTTTGAGGTCAATAGTAAGTAAAGTCGGTAGGTAAATGACCATAAATCTAACTGTTATATTTGAAGTAGATCAACCGCGTTTTTACACTTTCCACGGGCGCAAAGTCTCGGCCACTATACACATACTAAGTATGTAAGTCTGTTTCTGTACTTTTTATATTTTTCTGACAAAAATTGTTGCAGGTGTCTTGGAATAAGTAATAAGTTCAATCATTTTTGGAAATTTCTGTCTTTCTGTCTGTTTGTTTGAACACGCATCAATTATAAAGAAATGCGTTCATGATAAAACCTCACCAAGAACTTCATAAAGCATATCCTGGAGTAACATTTCGTCTTTGTTTCATTAACATCAGTTCACTTTATCAAACGTTGCTGTAATTTTAATGATGATGCGACTTAAGTACGAGAGAAAAGTCGATAAGTAAATGGATCTAATACATTCAGATGATTTTATTAGTTACTGTTTCTTATATAAGGTTCTACGCATACGGAGTCGCGGGCATAGCTAGTTATATAATAAAACGTAGGTATATTATAAATTGTATTAAAACAATATCATCTATATATTAATACGCGAAGCCTAAACTTTGTATCCCTTTTTAACGGAATTTGGCGAACGGATGAACGTCAAATTTGGTATAGTTAAAGTTTATATGGAGGAGAAGTGCAGAAAGCTATTTATTTTATATAAAATGCATTAGAAGTACATTAAATTAATTAAAATATGCATTACTCACACTACTGCTTCAATTTTACACAACATATACACACATGTAAATAAAAAAGACATTTTGACATCTATCAATAAAGGACTTCAAAAAAGGTTATGAAGGAGGTTGCTATGCTCGACTGTATGTATTATTTTACTCTTACGTTCCAATTACCCTTTTTCATTCTACGTTCAACAATGATATTAACCCTAATAAAATTCAAACTTAAAAAAATTAATGAAGTATGGTCGAATGTCGACCACTGGGCGCCCACTAGTAAAAACAAATTCGCATAAGTAGAGAAGTTATTGAAAGAAAATATGAAAGAATTGAAATCGCCAAATTTAATCTACAAAGTTTTTTTGTTATTAATATAGCTAATAATGCATTATGTGAGTACAAGTCTAGGATAAAGCAAATAATTATCGTAGCGCGATCCACGCAAAATTATGCTCGGTGGCGAGCGGGATGTTTTGGAGTCGGTTGGGGCGCGTGCGTCGCTCTAAAGGGTTGCTCATTATAGTGATGTTCTATACAACTATCGATATTTTCATCATAATTTGATTTTTTTGTTATACAAATTCTACACGTCGGATAGTGAGGAAAATCCCTTTTTTCCCATCCACCGCATTACTGGGTAGGCATAGAGTCGGTCTTCTAAACACCATGCCCTAATAAAAAGACCCAAAATAGTAAAAAATACTGTATTCAATTTAGGCCCTAATAAGGCGATTAAGAACGTCAAAACTACCACCGGTTCGGAAAACAACCAAGTCATCGAGAAGAACCGGCACGAAACTCAGTCTGGTTGATCTTTTTCATATATATATATATATATTTAGTATACATTACCGACCGACATAATAACATAATAACCGACGAAGACCGACATAATGTAAATACCAGAAACCATAACAAACTGGTCACTCCATGTTTACTCCATGGCTTACTAAGACCAGTAACAGTTTTTTTAGGTAATAGTGTTAGATTTTATAACAAAGTCCCAAAACACATTACCGATTTGCCGGTTCAAGTGTTATGTCAAGTGGGTCTTAATACATAAAGGTTATTAGATTATGAAGATATAGATGGATCAGTATGTGAACGATAGCGACGTCTGAAAGTGACGCCTCTCTCTCAGCAACCACTAAAAACGAATGTAGCTTTATGTGTCTATTATGTTGTAATAATAAAAAAATATATATGTTAGTTATTATGAAAAGATAAACCAGATCGAGTTTCTTGCCGGTTCTTCTCGATGACTGGGTTGTTTTCCGAACCGGTGGTAGTTTGACGTTCATAAGTGCCTTCTGAGGGCCTAAATTGAACAAAGAGTATTTTGATTTTACACGTCACAGTCGTTTTTAGTGGATACACAGAGATAAGTCAATTCCAGACATCACCATCGTTCACATTGATCCACTCTATAATAGCCTTTTGACAAAAAACCCGCTTGAAATGGCGCTTAAACTCACATTCCGGCAAATCGAATATCCTTTAAGACTTGTCAACCGAACCTGTGCAATGGGGATATGGGTCGGGGAACCCATCTCCTCGGGTTCGGCTGCGGTAGCGCAAGGAGGCGAGCAAAACTCCTCCTTCCTACGTTGTGTATCGTTCGTTGTACATCGATGAATTGATGAATCGATGTATCGTAATACAACATCACTAATATCAACCCTTTACAGATTTCAATGCATTCATGGGCTCTCGAGCGTGCCGACTGCAAAGTAACTAAAAGACCGTTTGCACCCTACATTTTTTATTTATTATTTTAAACGGCACAGCTATAATTTTGAGATTTGCCCAGTGCAGTGGGGCAACGGGACGACTCATTGAGCTTGCGAGAACACCTGTCATACAAAAATATAATCAACTTATATAACATTATAATTAGGTTTTCTAGAGTTTGTATCTATAGATGTAATTACAACCTGATTAATAATTACAACAGATAGCTAATTCATAGTATTAGGGTGTTCATTTGAAACTATTTTTTCTTCGCTGACGCCCTGCAATATCGCTCAAAATTTGAGCCCTTAATTTTGTTCCTAATTCCTTTCCCATATAAAAAGTATGTATTTCAAACCAAGTTTTTTAATTTCCATAACATTTTAAGCTGTCATAGTAACAAGTAAGTACGTTTATTTGTAGTATGTACATTTAATACTCTTCAAAAGATCCTATGACGATTTTATTCTAATCTGAGACGTGAAACATTGAGACGTGTATCAATTCTAAAAGTTTTTTTTTTTATTTTGCATACTTTTGAGAATATTAAGAGAATAACTGATTTTATCAAAAAAGTGCAAAGAACAAAGTTATAGGAAATTTAATTATCTATAAAAATAGTCCCAGCGTCCTATCGCTAAACAAATACTTTTGGAGAAATGAACAGTTGAATATTGTATAATCGAGAAAATTTGTGTTTTATGGACTTTAAAGCATCTTAACTCTAATTTTATAATTGTTTTTTTCTCCTATATAGTATTCGTTTCGTTATTCGTTATTCGTTTTATGCTATTTTATATTACAAAAAGACAGTAAAGTCGTTTAATTTGAAGAAAAAAAAACAACAAACATACAGATAATATCAAAAAATAACAAAACAAAAAAAATTGATTCAGCGTCACCGACATGAGTGTGAGGATTCATTTTCAATCAGTTTTCATGCCTCTAATGAAGTTTTCACGAAGAACTAAAGTTGCGATAAAATAATTAAGTCACAAACATTTAAACAATCTGAAAACTTTGCAAATCATTTATATTTTAATTAAATTGACATAAATGTAAACATACCTTTTTTAATTTTATTTTTGTCAACCAATCTTCTAGATTATTATTGCCATTGCAGAATCATTACATAGTATAAAATACAGTCCCCTACCGCGTCTGTCTGTCTGTTCGCGATAAACTCATAAACTACTGAACGGGATTTTCATGCGGTTTTCACCAGTGGATAAAGCGATTCGTGACCAACGTTTAATTTCTCAAGGATTTATTTTTAATCAGGGCGGGACAACGTCTGCCGGTCCCGCTAGTAAGATTATAAGTTTCTATGAATGAACTAAGAAGATGATCGACGTCTCGTTAGAGCTTTCCAGGATTTTTTTTTGGCAAGTAGGATTCCATGCTCACTGGTATTATTTTCCATCCGTTATTTTCCTTCACTTCTGCACAATAACCAAATTATATCACATACAACACCACCAATATTATGACACAAGATAATTAATAAAATATAAAATCTAAATATAAAATATTCCAAGATCCTGCGAAAAACTCTAACATACCTTAATATTACGCTCAATATCCAAAAGCGAGATTGGCGAACGTTTTTAATCGGTACACACCAATATTTCCCTGTCAAATAGTCAGTTTTCTAAACCCTTTAACATCGAACCCGTGACGCAATTTGTCAACGTTAAACTAGGAAATACTGTTGGAGCATAACGACGAACATTTGGTGTTAAAAAGAAGCTGTGTATATTTATTTATCGACTGATGATCTGGAAAATGCGTAACAGATCGATTTATGAAAGCATTAGCATGAAACATAAAATTATTTCGTTTATAATTGAACTAGTGTTCATTCAGTTCCACTCGCATTCACTGACGAAGGCTTTGATAGCCAAGCATTAGATTTATAAGAAATATCATAGTTAAAAGACGAGCTGCATGTGATGTTAGAAGTAATGTAGCAGAGTTACCAATAGGTTTTCTGAAATGAAACTTTCTTATGGCACGGTAGGGAAAAATTTTCGTTACGCGTTAAACATAAGGTAGTTATGTATTTGTGTGCATGTGTAAGAGTGTATGTCTGGGTCTAGTAGTATACAATTTTTTTTTTTGAACTGGCTACGCTATTGTATTAGCAAGGTCTTAACAGCTTCACCGGACTACTAAGGCGAGCGCTAAAGGCACTCGGCCGATTTTATTTGACAACTAGCTCAAGGGTGCATGGTACACCTGGGCTTGGTATGTTGCCTGATACATGCAACTCGCGACCTATCTGAGCTTTTTTTATTTACGTGGCGAAATCCCTTATGGGTACACCACCCTCTCGGGAGGAGAGAGTGGGTTATATCCTACTCGCACGGACTAAAACCCCACGGTTTACGTCTACCCCTATAGTTGGGGCGACACGAGATCTCTATAGACTTCATCGTGCCGCCCCAGCGGTTGGTCCAGCAGCAAAAGTGCCGCCGCCGGGCCATGTCTTGTTAGGAGACAGCCGTATACACACCGGCCGTCTCCTCCGTCCGCCGGACCTGCGCAATGGGAAGTTTGATAAAAACCCTTCCACTTTCATGTGTAAGCGTGTATGCGTGCACGTGTGTGGATGTGATATATGTAATTTTGTCGCAGTGATGTCAGATTTTGTGTCACTGAATCGCGCGAGCAGCGTACTCAAGGGTTCCACGCCGAGGGAACGGACAAAAATGAGTAAATGTACAGTTGAGTATTTATACCACGGGACTTAGCATAGTATGGTTTATGAGCAGATCCATATCACTACATATTATAAAACAAAGTCCTCTGCCGCGTCTGTCTGTCTGTTTGATCGCGATAAGTTCAAAAACTACTGAACGGTTTTTCATGCGGTTGTCACCAGAAGATACAATAATTCATTACGAAGCTTTTATCATTACATAGTATAAAACAAAGTCCCCCACCGCGTCTGTCTGTCTGTCTGTTCGCGATAAACTCAAAAACTACTGAACGGATTTTCATACGGTTTTCACCAGTGGATCCAGAGATTCATGGGGGAGGTTTTAGTATAATTTGTCAAGGTTTTTTTTATAGTCAGGGCGGGACAACGTCTGCCGGGCCCGCTAGTATATAATATTTCAAGGTTTTTTTTATTATCATGATGGACATGATATCATGATGACAACGTTCTCCGGGCCCGCTAGTATAGGGGTAATTTAGTACATATAAGACAAAGAAGTTTTACATCCTCGGCATGTACACACTAATACACGCTATTGTTTTTTATTTGTATAGCTTTTGACCACAATCTCATTTGAAGTTAAGAGTCATGTCGATGGTGAACACGCTAAAGCTCAAGAGGAACTGAGTTTCAAATGCAGTCACCGACTAGTACACCATACCTATAGCTTTTCGCGACCTGGAAGCTAGCTAGAAGGTTTAAAAATAACCCTACCACGATTTAGTCTGGTGAAGCTGTGAAGGCCTATCAGGCTAATAGGGTAAGAATGCGCTGAGTAAGTACTTAGTTTAAGCTGAGCTAAGATAATGCTGAGTACACTCTATAGATTTCACCCTAAGTGATTTTTTTATTGCCTCGTAAAAATATCAAACGAGAACATTGCACAGTTCAATAGTAAATAATGGCCTGATGCGTGTCTGATCAAATATTTATATAATTTATTGCATATCGATACCGACAAAGGGTTGCACACTAAAAAAAACGTCGCACCGTATTGCACGCACTATTAAGCTATTAGACATAATCAAAGCGTGTAGTTGCAAGGTGAAATGTAACCATTATTAAAAATGCAAAGCGGTTGTAATATTTTTGGTCATTTTTTATAACAATTTAAATTTAGAAATGATGAATTTCAGCGATTTCTCTTGTATCACTAGTGAATTTAATTACTTTTTTGCACAAACTCAAATTTTAAATCTTAATATATTTTACAATAATTACTTATATTTTAACATTGAATAAATAAAAATAGAGCGCTATTTATCAGATTCTGGGTTATCTTCTATAGTACAGAGAAATATAGTAAAGAGAGATTTAATTTTTCTTTATAATGGGTAAATTAAAAAAATAATTAACCTATTAAAAAAAATCACCTGAAGAAAGCTATATTATCAACGAGTGATATGGGCTATACAAATTTTATTTGCAATATCTACATTAACAGGGCGAATCCACTATCAAAATTTAGTGCAGTGATTTTATATTTGTTAACTTTGGATGTAAAAGTGAAAACTTTTTTAGGCACGTTGAGCAGTATTTTTGGCAGGAGATAAGGTTATGATTTTGCGTCATGACATAGTAGTAAAGCGTGACCGAGCGTATTGCACTTACGCGACTTGCGTTAGACTAGCGACACGACGCCTTGTATAACAGCCTGTGTTTGTCTAGTATTGCTATTTTATATTGAGATTGTGTAGCCAATCATTTTTTTTTTAAATCAAACATCATATCATAAAATGTATATAATTATTGTTCGGAGTGCCAATAGATGTAAAAACCAGATTAATGTTAATAATATCAATATAAAAATTATGAAACTCAAACGATTCATTTAAAAATTCAAAACAGAACACAGTTATTGTTTGGAGTTTTCTTCAGTTTTGAGTTCAGTCCTTCTGATTGTTTCGACTTTTTATTATGAATTATAACATATCGCGCTGCCGCTGATACTAAATTGATAATAACGATTTGAGAAAAGAAATGTTTCCAATAGAAGCAAACATTATTGAAATGAGAAGTGAAAATCAAGTGGCAATAGGGCGTGGCTTCCTCGCCCTATTGGATAGGATATCATAAAACAGGGTGGCGTGTGGTCACAGCCTACAGAGTGCACTCCGACGCACGCGCGGGATCTAGTCATGGCCTAATATCATAGTTTTATATATACATTTATATTAATATTTAAATATAGTGATATGTGAGAATAAAACGAGCTTTGAGTGTTCAACGTAATATTTGGAAAGCATATTTTTACAGTGAGTATTATTTTAAGTAAGTTTTTGAAGATGTTTCTGGCTATCCCAAGCAAAAATACTGAACGGTTTTTGATGAAACTTTACATTTACATATCTTATAATAATACGTAGACTATAATTTAAAATTAAGTTGTTTAAATTGAACAAGATACAACGAGTAGCGTCAAGTAACTTTGAAAATATCCTGCCACTCAAGAACTATCCCTAAATGCGCTGTGAAATTCATTTGAGTTACATAAAGATAATGTATTCGTGTCAATCGTTCTTAATAATTACAAATGACTTGCGGACGGACAGTAGTATACAATACAATACTCTCTATGAGTTTTTGTGTCTATAGAATATGAATAAAGTTTATATAAAGATAACCAGAAATCTATACAAT
This sequence comes from Antheraea pernyi, assembly GCA_015888305.1. NCBI lineage: Eukaryota > Metazoa > Arthropoda > Insecta > Lepidoptera > Saturniidae > Antheraea > Antheraea pernyi. The sequence goes on from MU158757.1 coordinate 226,533, forward strand.
AATATTAATTATACATTCAGTGCTTCGCTGCGTAAACTAAAAAATCAATGGAGATTTATTACCGAATAAAAATGGAAAAGATTTTATTTTATTATGCGAACCTGTTGATTATATATGTATGTATGAATAACAACTAACTGGTGTCCGTAAATATATATTCTCGTCAATATGGTTGTATTCGGAATAGTTGTGAACTCTCCTTGATTTTTTAATCGTAATTATCATATTGCAACTTAACGCCTATAACGTTTATAAAGAATATTTATATTCACTGCTTAGACTAAATGTAGAGATAACACTTTCTATCCCATCATTTCATAATATATTTGGTGAAGTCTATACCTACGGTAAATGTAATTGATTATCAACTTTGAAATTGTATGGTGGTAGCGCTTTTTCTAAGTCCGCCGGGCTAGGTTAATACGTCAAGTTAAAATCTATCGCCAAGCACCGGTTAGTGCTAGATCTAAGGAAAGTGAAGCCACTTCACCATAACTCGTCACTAGATGACTATTTTAACTTGAACTTATATATTACTAAAATTATAATCTTTAATCCAGTGAGTTTTTAACAATTTCACTGTCTACTCCTTTACACGACCTTTTTCTCTACGTTGACTTAATTTTGACTTTATGTGCCTATAGGTATAATTTGTAAATAAAAAAGAAATATTTTTAATTTTTCCTAGAGTCCTCCATCTGAATTTGTCATTTTGAAGTCGATATAAAGTCAGTTTTGATTTGGTTTGCTTTTGCGAAATACGTAAACGGGGGTTAAAGTCAAATGTCACATTAATTGTGCTTCACTGAACGGTAAAACTAATTTGATAGAGCTACAAACATCGACAGAAGATCTGCCGACAAAGGAATTTTGTTCTGTACGAACAAGCGTACTATATAGGCTTTAGAAAGCATTAAAAGTTTAATAATAATATCATTAACTTTATAAGTCTACAGTCTGTCGGCCACGCTTCGTCGATTACCACAAACTCTATTACAAACGAATATACGGCGGTCGCGTGTTGGTCGCGTGTCGTGAACAGGTGCCACGTTTCAGTGACGCCCTCTCCTTAAAACAGTCTAGGGTTGCCACCTATATTTACCTGTTGGATACAATAACGATGATGCAGCGCCACAAATCATACAAAACTTGGTCTCGCAATATTTTGAAAGGACGTAAATATCATGATAAAACCACATAGAGCATATTCTAGTTTATTAAAACTTAGTAACGGAACATATATTGCTGTACTCGGAATATATAAGCATTGGATGATGGTGCCATCATCGTTTTTTCATGAAGAAGAGTTTTATGATATACATTTAAACCATAACTCGTCACTAGGTGGCTAATTATTAGAACTAATGGTCATTCAGTGATCAAAATTCGACCTTAATAATAGGTATAAAGATATTATTATTATCTGTATTTCTGTTGTTTTCTAAATGGTAAAAATAGTATTGAACTTTGTTATTTGTAGACATAAGAAGCGTGAAATATGACGAACAGACATTTATTAATATTTTTATTTATTTTTGTTACGTATAACGGCCATTTTGGTTTTTATTTCATTTTCGTGTATTGTCATCAGTACTAAAAAAACGTGCTTTTTTATGGTGGTAGAGCCACGCTGAAACTATTACTGTTTTCAGCATGAATGGGTCGGCTCACTCGGGGTAGTACCACCCTCTCACAGAAAACCGACGTGAAGTAACAGTGCTTGCATTGTTGCGTTTCGTTCGGTCAGTGAGAGCGCCGGAGGCCCACCTTTCCTCCCCTCTCCTCTCCCTCTCCCTCCCCTAACCCTTCCCCCAAAGGGTGGCAACGCACTTGCAACTCCTCTGGTGTTGTTAGTGTCCATGGACAGTGGTGATCACCTAACATCAGGTGACCTACCTGTTCGTTTGCCAGCTATGACATAAAAAAAAATAATAATAATTGCATAGTTGTAGGTCTAAAGGAACTAGTTCGAATACAGCTAGTAATATAAGATTTAAAAAAACTGACAAACATTGCATGTTAAATAAAAGTTGTAATAATAAAGGTTTTGATTTCTTAATTATGTGGAAGAAAATTATTTCAGATTCTTTTCATTGATAACACTAAATTATACCAACTAAATTAAAAAAAAAAGAAAATCAATCCACAAACGGAGAAGCAACATGTGTTTTATTTTCTTATATTTGTATATTACAGTAAATAATTATTAGAATAAAAATAATGACAACAAATAGTAAGAACACGCGTGTGGAGTATCTTGTAACTTACATCCTTCCAGCATATTAATAATTGTCACTGGTACGATTGTAGCCAAGAAGTAGTAAATCGCTTTAATAAACGTGCGTCCTGCGACACTCTCCTTATAATTACAACTTAATATAAACTTACATAGGACCAAGTGATTTATCGACGGCATTCCCTAAACAGGAAATATCCAGGAAGTCGGAAGTGATAAGTTCAACTGACTTTCCGTAACAGATTGATCACGCGAGGTTTTTTTGTGTTAGGGTGAGGTCACCTGTCACGGTTCGACATGGAAATTGTGTTAGTACAAACAATCTATACGAGGGTGACCACTAGATTACACATGCTTTAGTAATATTAGAAATACCTTACATTTCAATCAATAATGCGGATCATACAAAAGCATATTAGGTTATAGTAATTACAATAAGAGAGAAAATGTACATATAAACAGGCAGTTCATCAATTCATCACCTTTTTCACCTTTGGTTTTCAACCGATCTACTTTTCTTTGTGTAGTTTAGCGTTAACAATAAGACTTTACAAAGCAGTTTTTTCTATACTATCGTTAAGTTTAAGCCGTTAATAGTATTTATTTCTTATACATAATAATGCTTACGTCTGCAGTCTATAATATCTGTACAATACACAATAAAGTTTTTACTGTTTAGATAAAGTCACACCTTAGACAAGCCTGAATAATATAAAAACATAAAAAAATCATAAATTACGGATAAATTTCGAACACTTAGCGACCACTAAAAATATTAAATCGATTATGTTCTAGTATTGAAGGATATATTACACTTATGGGTTACAAAATTAACTTGGAATTATAATTCTTTACAGATTTACCGAAAATGTTCAACACGGACTTTGAAGATTACTGCGACTTCAATGACAGCATCTGCAGCAATGATTCCGGGTTTGAGAGATCTTATAATGATTCTCTGGCTACACCTACATCTAAGCATAACACCCCTTTGAAACAAGATACAACGGATCTAGGTATTTCGCTAACACCGAGCAAGGATACACAAGTGAAAAGAAAACTTTTCGGCGGTGATGACTTCATCTTCAAAGAGCCGATTGAAAACATAAAATCGTTTGAAGACAACATTAAACTGACAAACATATCTACACCAAAGAAAGAGAGGAAAACGAAGGATCCAAATAAACCAAAGAGGAAGTATGCAAACGGCAAGAATAGAGTGACGAGATCTAAAAGTCCAAATCAGATCATGAGGATAAAAAGGAACAGAAGAATGAAAGCCAATGATAGGGAGAGAAACAGAATGCATATGCTTAATGAAGCTCTAGATAGACTGCGATGTGTTTTACCGACTTTCCCAGAAGACACAAAGTTAACTAAAATAGAAACGTTGAGATTCGCTCACAACTACATTTTTGCCCTAAGTCAAACTCTAGAATCTCTGGATAGTATTAACGCTGGACACATAGCACCCGAAGGTTTCGCACTTAATTATGAAAAATTACAAAATTTCTCTATAACTGGGGAAAAAATTACAAAAGATGCCTTTAGGGATATATTTTTGGTTCCTAATAAAGCAGAAGTGTGTAGTGATGGAAGTTATCGTAATTTTCAAGGGTTCAGCAAACCTTTCGCGAATGGGTCGAATTTTATGCAAACGCCCGAAGGTGTACTTATAAATGTTGGTAATGTAACAGTCTCCGTCAACAATAAAGGAGGGAACTGCATTACTTCTACAACTGGTAGTGGGTTTTTTACACATCCATCTAGTTTTGGTGAAGATTTAACTCAACAGAGTTATTATCAAAGGCAATACACGTCTTGCACAAATTACAACGAGTATCAGTATGAAACTGGAGGTGGTAATGATGAGTATTTCAGTCAGAGAAACTATGAAATGTTTTGTAATGCTTTTGAAAACGCTAAAAATAAACGATACCCAAAGAATGAAGTTATAAGCAATTATAACAAATACACAAACGCTACTTACGTTCACAATGAAATGCAACATTATAATGGAAATAACAATGAATACCTACAAAATAATTTCTACCATAACGACCAAAGATGTTACAAAAATTTTTACAATAGGACTCCTAGTGTTGTTAACGCACAGATTTAAATATTTTATATAATGTGATTTATGTATTTTTGTACAAATTTACTATACAATTTGACTTAGTAATAAGAATTTAAATGTACCAAAGACAATAAATTTAAAAATAGAATAAGTTGGATTTGTAATAGTCTATGCTAGCTAGTCATTTTTTTATACTTGAAATATAAATTTTTTATTTTCATAATTGATTACAGTATCTTATTTATTGAATCCCTTAAAAATTAACAAGTTAATCAAAGTATACTTTGTTCTAAATATTTTACTACAGCGAAGGTGGTTTTACTAATAACAGTTATTTATATGAGGTTTCGAAAATACTATCAATTGGCTCACAGACAGTTCTGTTACAAATTATCTACCAATAAATAAATATAATGTGTACCTTGCATCTGCAGATTTTATTTTTTTACATTGTGTACCAATGACAACACATTTGAAATCAAAATCTTGGATACAACATTACAGACGAATGAAAAAACCGTTGAATACTAGCACCAGATCTCTTCTAAATCTAACACCAATTAAAAGAGAAAGAGAGCACTGTTCGCTTGATTTACCGCTATGTAATAATAAAGCAAGACCCATGAATATAAATCAAATTGGAACAATGACTGCTAAAGAGCGAAAAGTTGTGAATGCTTTGCGCACCCCATGTGCTAGTGCATTGTTCACTACCTTTACAAATATTGCCAAGTTATATCTGAACCACAGATATCATAAATTGGACTCTATTACCGTCCAATAAAACTAATGCGATGGTAAATGTTCTCACACTTAAACGGGAGCACCCGTCCGAGATCAAATTTCGAAAACGCCGAGATCCTAATGTTTACTTTGGAAATTCGTTACGCTATTTATTGTTATTTGAAACGTCTATATTTGCTTTAGCTATTGGAAATGTATGAATTCTTCTGTATAATGTTTTTTCTCATTCTTCTTAACATTCGCTTTAAATCTCTCATATCGATAATTTAATATTAGAAATTTGGAGAAAGATAATTTTCGAAGTATAGTAATTAATAATTAACAGTTAATAAACTGACTATTTTACAGAAATGTTAAATTATACCGCAGGTGACTTTAGTTTATTATAACTTGTCCTAGATATGCCTATAATTAGATATTTCATACCATATATCCAAGAAGCTATAAATTAAACTGCGTTACAACGTGTGATAAATTAGTGTTGTAAAATGAGTAAAATAGTATTTTTTTCACGATATTTAATGCTAACTTAGTGGACATGCAATAATTATTAGAAATTAGATCAATACTTTGAAAACAAGTAAATTGACAATTTTGTAAAAATTACAGAAAAAAGGTTTAACAAGTGCTCACCGGAAACTATTTAGAGAAGCAAATAAATTAATTTTTATTCTCCTTACGAGTGTTAAGATGATAATTTTTGAATATTTGTTTGCGAATTATTCAATGTATTTTCACATATTTAATTGTAGTCCGGTGAAGCTGTTAATACCTCGCTTGGTCAATAGCGTAGTCAGTTCAAAAAATTCACATATTTAAGAAATTATTTAAATATTATTTTTTATACAACAAAGCGTTTAATTGAACTAAAGAACACCTGGCCATGAAACAACTGTCACAGTGGTTGAAAATTATTATAATTACAGAACAAATCTGCGATTTCGTCACGCGTTATTGCACCGAGTTGCCCCTGATTCGAAACGGCGGCGTCGCTTGTAAGCAGGAAATTAACTTCCGAAATTAAACAATCATTCAGTAGGCCTGACGGTAAATTCTTAGTTAAAGTGGCATACATATATAGAAAATATCATTTCATAACTTTTTTTCATGTCTTTATTATAATACATTGGATTACTGATCTATACATAAAAATAGAAAGTCAAAATATTCTCCAAAATAGCTGAACCAATCTGGTTGAGATTTATACTGACAGGTAAAGAGTTTTTAACATTACTTCATAGTTAAGCAATGTTGGTAAAACTTAACGTAATAATTTAAAATCGAAAAAAGCTAAAATATCACAATTAACACGAAAACCAAGTTCCAGGCAGCGACTAGTTTTAAGTAAACTATAATACAATTACAACAATATACTTTGTAAACATTTACGTGAGAAATTTATTCCATATAATCTTTTTTTTTTGTCTGTTATACCAAAATGTTCATTGTACATTCTTCTGTACTCTAATAACATCTTAACATTTGATAGAAGATATAAACAAAAAGTACTTTCTCATCATTCTACTGCAATTACTTGTTGCATGAGTACCCTGATGCGTAGCCATGTTTTTACCATTGTAGTCAGTTCAACCTTAGGCGGATATACGCTATGTATCAAAGGTATTTTCAAAAGACGAATTGTTTACTAAATGGTTTTCATTAATAACACTCGTTAATATTCACAAAACAGAATTTAATAAATAAGGAAAATCAGTCGCCAAACAATGGAGAGAAAATTACTAAAGTGTTGGAAATTTCACAGAGTGTCTATGTATGTTCTACCGCATATATAACGGAGTGTGTTCTGAAGGTCTTTTTAATATGGTGCCCTCAACGTTGTTCCAAGCTAGCACCTCCCGTCACTAGCAGGTTACTTATTCACATAACCTAAATCCCAGCATAAGGGCGACAACCGTAACGTAAGGTTCTCTAGAAGCTTCACTATGGGCAAAGTATTATTGTGGAATGAGTTACCTGGTCCAGTTTTCGGCCAGGGTTATGACATGGGGCCCTTCAAAACGAGCTTGAAACAACGGTGATGCCCCTGGTGTTGGCCCATTAGGCCATAGGCGAAAGTAACCGTTTACCATCAGACGAGCCGTCTACCTATTTCCTGCCATTTGGCATAAAAATATTTAAGTTATTTACACAAATATACAGTAGATTACGCCTGTCCATTGCCCTGTATCTTTCACAACTTATATTATTCTCACGTCAGAGAGTAAAATCGATAGAATTTTCGACGATTTTATTTAACTCAATTCACCCATACAATACGAAACATAATGATATAACAACCGCATCGACTGTCCATGTAACCGTGACAGACGGATTATCACGGCTCCTGTTGGAGAATAAATATGGCACCCTTGTTCCTTGTTACTCGCTACCGGTCTTTGTATGTAAACAAGTCAAATTTTGTGAATTTACTATAAGCGAGGCTATGGACTAAGAATAGATCATACTTATTCAACAAAATAGAAGATATATTTCAAATTGTTAAACGAATCGCGTGCCTAATGTAAAAAGGCCAGATGGACCGACGCGCTGGAGTACGGACATAGGGACACTAAAAAATATTAAAGTTAATTTTATAAAAAAATGAAAATGAATTAAAAATCGTAAAATCACAGTTTCATAAAAGATTTAATGCTATTCGATTACTCTATTAAAAAGTAATAAATATGAATCGTACGTCTTTTAGATAGGACTTATAGCTTAAGTTATTTAATATCATATGAGATAGTAGTCAACCGTCAAAACTTATCACCACATATTATAAAACAAAGCCCTCTGCTACGTCTGCCTGTCTGTCTGTTCACGATAAACTAAAAAATGACTGAACGGATTTTCATGCGGATTTCATAATTCATTAATGGATAGACTGATTCACGAGGAAGTTTAAGGTATATAATTTGTCAATATTTTTTGTAAATTGGTTAAATTTGTCGGAAAAAGTCAAGCGGCCTCGGAGTTAACGTCGAAAACGCTGCCTGATCCCTTTGACATATAACAAAACAATTGAGATGATAAACGACACAGACGAAGTCGCGGGTAAAAGCTAGTATAAAATGATTTTGCAAGCGTAGAAGATGACTTTATCTTACTAGGATTTTAAATCACACAATGGGACCAAAATAAATTAATATTTATAACGTGCAATAAAACCTTGCAAATTAATAGCTGAATACTTAAATGTCATACTTAACGGTATCTCCCCACACATCGACGTTCATTTCCATTACCACCGACGAGCTACTGCCGTTAATCCCACACATTTGGGTGATTTCGTACACCCTTCTTATTATTGTGAAATTCGACGTTTTCGGTGGGGCTTGTAATAATGTTGAAGGAATTTACGGTGACATAGTATTATTAAAACATAAAATCAATCTTAAATCAGTTTTCATACTTTCTACGTACATTGAGACAGGACAAGCTTTTTTTAATACTTCAGCAAAATGACTACACAGTGCTTAATGAAAATAACGGCACAGTTAAAAAAGAACGGCGACCGTCGGTGCTAAATACCAACGGCCGACGTCACCATCATGCCGACCTGCAAAAGTGCATCTTTACACCTCGTTTGATGGACCCGATGTCGTAAGAAGCTACTATAATTCTAAAAAGCTATATATTTATTATTGCACACATAATGAATGTTGTATATCATTAACTAGCTGATACTCGCGACTTCATCTGCATTGTTTATTATATTAACAATATATTTTGTGTACACAGGAAAAAACACAAAATATATTAACAAAAATATACTTTACGTACAAAATTTCTTTGTAAGCAATGTTGTCTGTTTACTTCCCCTCTTCAACTCACATCTTTATTTTGTTCCTCAACCGATTTTTTTTACATTTTTAACCGATCAGTAGATATTAGCGAACTTTAGCTTTGTTATCATTTTTTTTAAAGATCGTTCTTTGTCCCATAGCATACTTCCCGATTCACACAGTTCCTTTATGTGCAATATTTATACACTCAATAAAAACCCAGTAATACTGCAATAAAAAAAAAATGACAGTCGAGTTCGAGTATTGGACGATCATTAGTAGTAATAAATTTGTAGGTGGTAGAGCCACGCTGAAGTTATTATTGGTTTCAGCATGAATGGATCGGCTCGCCCGGGGTAGTACTCATAGAAAACCGACGTGAAGTAACAGTGCTTGGATTGTTGCATTTTGTTCGGTCGAGCGCCGGAGAACCAACCAACACTCGTCAAGTCGAAAACTTGTTGCCAAACATTTTAGCAACCGACACTTTAGATTCAGTTATTGTTAGATTTAGCATGTAATGGGTCATCCATTAATTAGGTTAAGCATTTTTGAGGATGTTTTTAATCACCCTCTCCCTGGTGAGACGTCGTGAGATTTGTCTTGAGACCTCTCTCCCCTCTCTTAATCTCACATGAGATCTTTCCGAATTTGTGGATTGAGTACATCTGCTTTGGATTTATTTAAAAAAACACGGATGGCTTTACTTTTTTTACTTTTACTATAATTTCATTTCGATATATAAATACTAAGTAACTTTACATCTATTCATGGATTGTAATATATAGACACATTGTGTCAGATTTCAGCACGTCATACTCCCGAAACATGTTCGACTATAAATGAACATTTTTTTTTGTATTTTTAGCCCGAATAAAATGACGTGATATTTACCGAAAGTCCCTTTCATTTCTATTCCCTATTCAGTGAGATTCGGCTTGACCCGAGCCAAGCCAAGCCAAGCTCTGGGGATTTCAAACTATGAGAAATCCGCAGTTGTATGTTTTTCCACATACAGTAGTACTACAAAAACGATTCTCAGGGTTAGATTTCCTCATAATGTTTTCCTTCACGGTCAGACGATAGTGTTACCAATTTAAATTAGTAAACGTACGCGAATTCCGAAAAATTCGTTATTAGATGCTGGGGTTCGAACCCGCGAACATCAAAATGATATTCCACCGGTCCACGAATTTTTACAATATTTATATTTTTTAAATAAGGAGGAAAGGATATTTTTTTCTGTTCTTATTAGTTCTTCATTTCCGATAACATTTTAAACCTGATCAAATAACACATGTTCGATATGACGTGTAGCCGCGTATTAGCCTCGGGCTAATTGGTACACTGTTTGTCTGTATGTTTGCTTTGTCCTGTTTAAAATTCATCCGCAGCTCGAGTCTCGCCGGGGGCAGTAGCAAATGTTTGCGCAGCCTTTTAAGCTAATATTGTAGTTTGCTTTAGTTTTTTAAATAGATTGAGTTGTCGGACCGGTTTTATTTGACTTTTATTAACTCTGTAGTTCCCTTTTTTTAATTCTAGTTTAGTTCGTTTGTAGTGATAACATGCTTTGAACAATTATATTTTATGTGTATTGTTTTTTTTATTATAACCATTCGCTAGATATTATAGGCCTAGGAGTCAGGGCTGGTTTTTAAATGGAAGTATCAGAAAATAAAAAGTTCAGTACAAATTTTTGTCGCTAATTTACAATGACTTTGAGATTTCGGTGTAAAAAACATTATCAAGGAATTATCGCATCGTCGTAGAGCATTTTTTAATGTCCGCATTACTATTCTCAAGTTCAAAAGTCTATCAACATGCACTTATCGGTGTGGCAATAGAATATCTGAGTAGTAGTGGTGGTAGAATAGGTGAACGATGTAAGATTCACGTGTACAAAATGTTATTAAGATAATTTTTTTAATGAAGTTTTTTAATTTTTTATAGAAGGTTAGAAATGAAAGCTTAGAAATTTCCATGGAAATTGAAAGTTTTTTTAATGACATCCAGGCATACAAATAAACTATCTATAAAGAACTTCATATCCTAATCTCTTGCAATTAACACAAAAGAACAAAATTAAAAAAATATATACGCAATTTAAAACTTGAAATAAAGTATTATCGAATTTCGATCACTGAGTGATCACTGTTATCGGAACTTCACGAATTTCGTGGCCATAAAACAAGGGAGATAGATTTTTTGGAATAATTGTAGAATATAATTTATTACAAGTATGTATATACTTACATACTAGTATATAGTAAGTGTATATTATATTAGAAAGTACGAAATAAATACAAAATAAACTTGTCTAAATATACATGAAATTAGTGTAAACGAAACATAAATTTCAATTATAAATCGGGTTATAGATACAGATACAGATGATATGATATGATATATGATAGGTACAGATGATATGATTTATTGTGAACATTTCCATACTTGTGGATATAGCACCAAATAACCTTTTTTTTTGTGCAAGCTATATTTTATAACAAACTGTGCTCGCGACTTCGTCCGCGTGGAACATTATATAAAAAAACAATGACTAATAAAGTCATGTGAACGTATTAAGTCCATTTACTTATCTACTTTTCTCTCGTACTTAAGTCGTGTTGTCGTTAAATTTACAACAACTTTGGATAGACCGAACCAATTTAATGAAATAAAGACTAAATATTAGGTCTTTACCTATGAAATTGCCGTTTTGTATGAAAAAATTTAAACGAATTTAATGTATTTTTTATTTGTAATAATCGAAGGAATCACCCATGCAGTCAATGCATCTTTGCCAACGCAGTGGCAGTTTATTGATGCCCTTCTTAAAGAAAGAAAATTCTGGAAAAAGTAGTAGTCTGTAGGCGCAAGGTCTGGTGAGTAGGGCGGATGACGGAAAACTTCCAATCCCAGTTCTTGCAACTTGGAGACCGTCTGCTGTGCAGTATGAGGTCGCGCGTTGTCGTACAGGAGCAGCGGAGATGAGCGATTGACAAATGCTGGTTGGAGATGTGCCAGATTCTCCATCATTGTGTTCAGTTCTTCACAGTACACATCTGCAGTAATGCTCACCCCGTTTGGTAAGAAGCTGTGATGAATCACATCGGCGCTAGACCACCAAACAGTGACCATCACTTTTCTAGGGGTAAGTTTTCGTTTAGGGCATTGTGTAGGTGCTGAACCAACCAACTTGCTGAGCACTTGTGGTTATCAAACAGCATCCATTTTTCATCGCAGGTAACAATGCGGTTCAAAATTCCTTCATTTGTGTGTCTGTTGAGCAGTGCAAGGCACGTCTCGACGCGTACTTCGCGCTGGCGATCATTGAGTTCGTGGGGCAGCCATTTATCAAGCTTTTTTATATTGCCAATTTGACGCAAATGTACCAATATTGTTTTGACGCTAACGTCGAAAGCTGCTGCTAATTCAGCCGTAGATTGTGTATCATCAGCTTCCACAATCGCCTTTAATTCGTCATTGTCGACCAAAGTTTTCGGACGACCGCGAGGTTCATTTTTCAGGTCGGAATTCCCAGAACGAAAGCGAGCAAACCAATAACAGGTGGTGCGTAGGTTTTTAGTGTTAGCTCCGTACACGTCGTTGATGTTGCGTGCCGCTTGTGCCACGTTGCCGCCACGACGGTACTCATATTTCATAATTACTGGTTTTTTTAACGTATCCATGATGACAAAAAGATTGAAATGCGATGAAAATGTAACAGTAATCAAAAAACAAATGACTACTATTGGAAAAAGAATTCCACTTTTTTTAAATAAAATAAATTTAAAATTAGAATTCTTAGCCAAACAAAAATTATCTTGATTTGAAATGGCCAGTACTGCAGAACAGCAATTTCATAGGTAAAGACCTTTTATTACTCGAAGATATGCTTTACGATTTTCTTGGAAGGTTTTACCATGAATGCAGTATACTAGTACTGATGCGTGTCCAAATAAACAAACGGACAGATATACATTACTTGTTCCTAGACACATGCAACATTTTTTTTTTACAAAAATCTTAAAATGCATAAATTTTATATTTACATTCTTATTATATCTATAGATATAGATTTAGACTTTTAAACAACTGAGTTCTTTATTAAACATTTTGTTGGTACCAAATAGTACCTATGTTACAAATTATATTTACAGCTATGCCAAATATCAGGAGACTATTTGTTCGAATGTTACAATCTCTGAAAATACCAGTCACATTTGATGCTTCTTGCATTCTATAGTTTATTATTTAAGGCAGTCTGTAACATCACGCTACGGCCCTGAGGAACGGCGCAATAGCCTAACAAGAGGTAGAAGAACGAATTAATAATGCAAGTTGTCGATCCTATGCGAGATATGAGGGAGAGGGCGAGTGAGATTAAATTCAAGCGAAGCCGCGAGGCATAGTAAGCTAATAAAATCAATTCTATCACTTTTAGAAAATATAATACCAAAAGATGAATTGACATTCACCACAATTGCCTCTAACATCTGACGTTATGTTTACTCAGTTTACAAAGCAATTCATTCCAAACTTTATAACTGAGATTTAAAGCTGATATTTCTATACCCCCAACTAAAGTGTGTCCAATTAAGAAAGACCTATTTTGTCCCTACTGCCTGGTTTATCTCGGATATGATACACGGGTCTTGTTAATATAGGTATGTTTTGTGAAGGGAGCTTCAGTGGCTTAGTGGTATGTGACATAGTATTTAACGAAGAACAAATATTATAAATTATTTATGAATCCAAATAGACGTTTGTATCGATTGATTTACCATGAAATGGTATTTGTAAACAGTAGGTAAATAAATACAATATGAGCACTGAAAAACCGACCGAATTAGAAGTCACGAATTTGGAAGAGGAAATATAGATGAATGCTTAAGGCTCTCTGTACTTATATTATTGCTTTTTATGCATACACTAGTTGTCGTTGTCTTCCTTTGTAATGAAATACAATGACAATTGTACGTCTATTTATGATTCATATACCTATATGTATATATAGGTGGTAGAGCCACGCTGAAGCTAATACTGGTTGAATGGGTCAGCTCGACCCACAGAAAAACCCACGTGAAGCAACAGCATTGTTGCGTTTTGGTCAGTGATACCGCCGGAGGACCAACTTCCCTCCACTCTCCCTTCCCTCCATCCCTTCCCCCTACCGCAAACACAGACTGGCAACGCACTTGCGAATCCCCTGGTGTTGCTAGTGTCTATCGACGGCGGTGATCACTTAACATCAGGTGACCCGCCTGTTCGTTTGCATCCTATGATATATTAAAAAAAATTCACACATCTCGCATACAAATCATGTCCTGTAATAGTCAGGACAAATACAACAAAATTTAATTGACCAAAAAGGTGCAGCCGTTGTGAAATGTTGCACGTACATACATTCGGTAATTGTGGAGTTTTTGGCGGAATCTTAGAATGTCGTTAGTGATTTTTATATTTTATTCACAGTCTTGTGTTATTTGGCTCTACATATTGTAATATTGGCGGTATTTTACGTAATATAGTTTGGTTATTGTGCACAAGTAAAAGTGGATGGAAAATAATACCACTCAGCATCAATTCTGACTTGCCACAATAATTCCCTGGAAAGGCCTAACAAGACGGTCACCGTCTTGTTAAAACATTGAAATGATCGCAAGAAACTTGTAATATCATTTGTTACTCGACATTGGTGGTAATAATCTACTAGAAAATTGGTTGCCAAATTTAATAAATTCACCAATTGATTTTTATTTATATAGATTTGGTAATAGAGCATATTTTATATTAATGAATTCTGTGTCCTAATAAAACTAATAGATCGTTGATTAAGTCTTACCACATGCTGTAAAACTTTAACGTAAGCCAATAACCAATTGTAAAATTGCATCAACTTAATAATATGATGCATCTATGACTTGTTTATTCTGCACCACCCGTAAACACTTTAAACTACCTTCAACGAACACAAACGTATTTACTCAAACCAAAATAATTTCTATTCCTTACACAGAGAATTTATTTTAATTGTATAGCTAACTTTGACAACTAAACAGCATAAATACAAATGAAAAAGAACTTTAATTCTATTTTCATTAAGTAGCCTTTTCGATTAGTTAATATAAATTCATTTCAACATTTGGTAAACTCAGACGAAAAGGTTCCCCAGCACTCGAGATTGATTGAAAACTAACTGTATCTTTGTATGTTTGTTTGTAATCATAATACAAATTCGTAATACACTTCGAGTGTACATCTGACCGTGCATTTGGATAGAAATTGAAAAGCGAGGGCATTGTGGTTTTGCGTAAATCGATTGAACAAGTTTTGTACTTAACCAATTCTCCTTGTTTTATACTGCTTACATTTTTGAAGTGAAAACCTCTTTAGACGTGTTAAGCGATATATTTGTCAGGAGGTAGATTTATAATTCCGCGTCATGACATACTAGTAAGCGTGACCGATCGTATTGAGCTTGCGCGGCTTACGTCAGTCTAGCGACGCGAAGTATAGGGACGTGTGTATATGTAACATTGATATTTTGTATCGGGATTGTGCCGCCTATCATATAGATATTAATTATAAACTGTATAAAAATATATAGATGTAAAAACCAGACTAATAATAATAAATTCAAATTAGAAATTAATACATTTATATAATTCACACCATAATTAATTTAAAAATTCAATACAGACCACAGTTATTCTATTGTATTAAACTTTCACTTCTGTCAGCGGTCCTTGTGACTTGCTCGATTTTTTTGTTAACTCAGTTACGCGCAATCATATGCCAGTGTCAGTTTTTTTGTTAATAAGTAAATAATAATTCAAGTTTAATTCCAAATCTATATAAAATAAAATACAATGTGTCTAGTGGCTTTTGCCATGAGTTACTATTATGATATATTTGCACTATTCTTTGAATTGCTCTCATTAACGTTTAGCGTTTGACCACAATCCTCTCTGATGTTAAATGACAACGTAAGTGATTTAAGACGATAAACATTATAAAACAATAAGGGAACTGGTTCTCAAATGCAACTACCAGAACACAACTATAGTTGTTTGATGTTGTCCTCAAGTCCTCAAGAGTCCGGTGAAGCTGTTATAACCTTGCTAGATCAATAGCGTAATTACCGAGCCAAACCTGGAGGGTCGGGGGACCCATCTCCTCATTGCACAGGTGAGGCCGACGAGGGGAGACGACTGGTTGTGTACCCAGTAGTCTCTCTATAGTAGGACGAAGCCTGGCGTTCACTCGCCAGGCTGCCGCAGGGGCGGTTTCTCAGGTAGACAGCAGGTTCGATCCCTGGCTGCCCTTACCATGCGGCGGACGGTACGCCGTGGGGTTTTAGTCCGTGCGAGTCGGACATAACCCACTCTCTCCCCGAGAGGGTGGCGTATCCATAAAGGATTTCCCCACGTAAATAAAAAAAGGTCAATAGCGTAGTCAGTTCGAAAGAAAAAAAACATTGTGTAATTTTATGAAACCACGGTAAAAGTGAAACTTCACACTATAGACATTTAAGACTCCGCGGCCGACCATCACGCGACATGCAACACACAGACGAAAAAGTTTGAGACGATGTAATAAAAGTTTCACTTTAAAAACAAATATTGGGGACAACATAAGGGTGATAGCTAGACGGATTGAGAAGTAAGCCTACTAATTAACCTATGATTCCATCACGAACCTACGTCAATCGACGAGATGTCCCACCACGCTAATCACTGAACAAAATTTGTTTTTTTCAAAACGTGAGAACTCCACTACGGTTCACACGACATCAATGACAATTATTAAAAACCCTATCATATTTTAATGGCTCTTTAAGTATTGTGTAATTGTTAATATTATCCCACTCGAGTCCGAGCGTGTCGTTTTGGTGGCAAAATATTAACTGGACGACAAATAGTAACAATTTCTTTTAAAAAAAAGTCTGAAGTGTCATTTTAGGGACAGGATTACAAACATTCGAACGGGTGGCGTGTGAAATTAGTTTCATGTGGCTTAGTGAGCATGCGTTTTATTTTATTGTAATTTTTAATATTTATTTAATATTTTAAATTATTTTTTTTGGGGTGTAAAGGGTGTCGAATAACATCTAAGACTTGAGATACCCAAGCCAACCTCACCTGCACGTGGTGCACCCTGCTGAATAACGAACGAGGCAATGGCGAAAGCGGGGTGGTAGGTTTTTACAACCCGACTGGGTCGCAACCACCATGTATATGGCGAAAAAGCCCGTAATAGTGATTCGCTTCTGCGGGTCGCGTTTCGGGATCAGCCTGTGCATATCCAGCTTTTCGCAGGCCGGCATGACAGCGGCGACCGGCGATGGATAGTGTGTCACTCGGTGGTCGCCATTGTTTTTGGATTGTACTGTGCTTATCATCAGGCACAGTCATGTTGCCGTGCTACTATAAAAAAAAAATATCTTCTATATTTATAAATATAATAAGAGTGTAAATCTAATATGTCTGCACTTTTTAGATTTTTCTAAAAAAAGATTTCTCAGGTGTCTAGGAATAAATAATAAAATACATTTCAATCATTTTTAGAAATGTCTATTTGTTTATCTGTCTGTTTGTTTGAATACGCATTACTGCCAAAGTACTACTTTTATGTCAAAACCTTGTATAGAAAATTATATAGCATATCCTCAAGTAACATTTAATCTTGATTTCATTAAAATCGGTTCATTCTTACAAAAGTTATTATAACTTTAATGATGACGCGTCTTAAGTACGAGAGAAAAGTACTTTTTAGGAAGTTTACTACTCACTGTTTTTTACATTACTTACCCAAGTTGTTTTTTACATAACTTGTTATTTACCCAAGAATTCAGTCAGTTGCATACGTAATTAAATCTATGCGTTTAATACAGAATAACCACAAAGTAATTAAGGTTCCATTACCTTAAAACTACTGTATAAATAGCGTCAATTTGTTGAACAAGATAAGACCGTACCGCAACTATCCATGTAGTTATTGGGTAATACGCGCCACGCGTACGCAACACGTCCCCAAGTGTCAAAACGTGTCCGCCACGTGTTCCTACATCATAATTCGCTTATCAAATATTAGAAGCAAAATATTTATGTACTACCAATATTACTTACACACCCTTTTGAATATATAGTTCAACCACTTTCACGCACATGTTTATAATAATAGCACATCTTCTGTCCGTGTGTATGTTTGAACCCCTCCTAGACAGATTTTGATGAAATTTTTTATTTGTATTCAGATGTATTCACGAATGGTTTAGATTCACCATTGGACTCGTTAGGTGGCGCTGCGGTGGACTTTTAGATTTTTTAAATCATCAAGGCAGGACAACGTCCGTACACCCAAGTACCATGACTGTGATAGGTGTGAAGTCGAGACATCCCAGCATGTACTGGAAGAGTGCCCTGTATGGGCAGTGGAGCGCCGCGAACTCACTGCGACAGTGGGCGATGATCTCTCTCTGTCGGCTGTGATCAACTCCATGCTTGGCGGAGAGAGGACATGGAACGCAGTTGTCGCATTTTGTGTAAGCGTACTCTTACAGAAGGAGGACGCGGAAAGAGAGCGTGAGAGGGCTGCCGATGCTCTGTCTGTTCACCGAAGGAGAATTGGCCGCAGAAGTCGTAGAGGCATCTATCACCAGAGGCCTCCCTAGGTAATCTCCAGGCGATAGATGCGGGGGCGTCTATTGCCGCAAAGGAATACCCGTGAAGGAGAAGCATAGCTTGCCGCAGCTTCGATATGTGGCAGGAGAGAGAGGAATAGCCTCTCTCTCGAGATGAGGGTCCCCATCCCGTCCATATACGGAGGATCCAAGCGCGTGGCCAGGGTGGTGGAGCATGCAAATCGTGAGACCGCACCCTGGTCCACAATCGCGCAAGGAGGCAGAGTGGTTTTTAGCCGGTACACGGTGAAAAAGGATTCGTTCATCCAAGATAATATAATTTCATATATGCACTAACAAATATTTTATCATTGCAAGATAAAAATTATTTTGAGAATTTAAAATAATATTAATTTAAAGTAAGCAAATAACCCTTTATTCCAAAAACATATACTGTATCGTTTTAAAGTATTATTTCATAAAACCAAGATTTTTTTTTCTTAAATTAAACCATTTCGTATTCTTGAAGATAGCTTTTGTATTCTACTAGTTTGAAGAAATCCTGTGTTTTAACTCAAAAAAATGTAATTCTTAGTCCGATTATTTGTACTTTCGATTTAAGGACAGAGTGCTTCAATTGATACAAAACTGTATTCGATCAAGGATCGGTGATATACGACCAAGGTTAATCTCATTAATCGAAAATTTAGTACTATTGCTTAAAGAGAAAGTAACTTTAGACGAAGACAAAAACTTTTGTAGGCAACATGCTAGAAATTTCATGTAAGATCTTTGTCTTTAAAATCAAGAGTTTCTTTTTTACACTTGAGTAAGTATTAATTTGTGTTGATGTCATCGCTTTCTTGCATAGAATAATATAATCTATTGATGCAAACTATTTTGAATTTGTAGAGAGAGCTCGATGATATTGATTCGAGATTGTATAATCTACGTAATAGATAAATTTTCTTGATAAAATGTAATATTATCTTTTGAGAAAAGAATATTATTTTAATTTAAGAAAATATATTATCAATCCACACAAAACAAATGCATTGAATAAGCTGATAATAAATTGATTCAAATAAATTTACCAGTGGCACATTCAGGTATATACCCTGAAAAATATTACCAGGGTATTTAAGCTTTGCTATAATAACTAAAAAATAAAACCTACTAAGAAGTTTGTATTAGTTAATGCAAACAACCTTAGTAGGTTCTACATTCCAATCATTGTAGCAAAGATTTTAAATACGCCGGTAAGATATTCTAAGATATATCTGAATGTGCCATTGGTAAAAATATTTAAATCAAAGTTTAAATAATTATATACAAGTGAATACAACGAAAAATAAATTAGAATTACACATCACAAACTAAGCTACATCAGATAATTGACTAACATAAAAATAACTTAAGTACACAAATTATCAGTTTGCTTATACATTGCACCTTGTCGTTTACAGTCAGCTGCAGAAAAACTATTGGCTACATTTATATTTCATCAAATGATTATTTAAACAGACATTGGTAGAATAGTATCAATAGTAAAGGTTGATCACTTGGTTTACGATTGTCCATATCCTATCCTAGATGATTTTTTATTTCACTATTTCTGTAGCTAATTGTTACTCTTCTAAATCACGGTGAAAAAAGGCAATAAAGTGAAATAAAAAAATAATATTACTGTCTTTATTTTTAAAAACAAACATCAAATCAACAATTTACACACTTTTGTATTCTCATTCTCATACGGAGTATGTTACATAGTGATTAGTTTCTTATTAATACAGGTAACGTATCTATAGTTAGTCCAATGAGCAAACATTGGATTACATAAATGAAATCAATAAATTTTACAGTTGTGTTGTTAACTGATTACAAATAAAAAAATTATTTACAAATTGTTACATTTGCTTTGTGAGCTATAAAGTTTACTATTTCGTGAAGTTTATAATTTTAGATATCGGTTAATCTGTCAAATGTATATATTTACTCCCTGAAATAGAATACATCTTCCTTGGTATTAAACTAAAACATTCACTTAAACGTTTTACAGTATAATTGTTTTCTTCTTCAACAACAAATGATTGATAATGATCATTATAAGAACATGTTTTAAAACTAGACGTATAGAAACAGAAATCTGACTTATCCTTTTCTAACAAAACTTGCTCAATCTTACAAAAACGGGGTTCACACAGTTGGTAATCATAGTCATATACAAGAAAATCATTAACGAAATATTTAATGCCATTAACTGTTACCCACTTTACTTTTATATAATATATATCACCGTTAACGTCTTGTATTAACCGTTCACCTTTAATTTTACCATATTCAAAATAAGCAGGTAATCCTTTACGGTTCAAAAATCTGTAACAACACTGTAGTTGGCATTTTATGGCCAATGATAAAGGTACATTCCTTTGTGTGTTTATAGCATTCGAGATACGCTTTAAGTCCAAATGTTTTGATTCGTATTTAAATGTACTTACTAGAATAAGGGGGCCAATTTTTAAGATCACATCTGGATAGTGAATAATAAAATGATGTTTTGGCTTGAGAGCACCAAACAAACGAATGTACCTTTCATGATGTTCACAAATTAAACTTTGCAAATATTGTATAAGATCTGAATTAAAAGCTGGTAACATAATAATATTAGTCAATTCCAGCAAGCATAAGTAATACAGCCAAATTTCGTTATTTGAGGGTACTAGGTCTCCTACAAGAAACTGAAAGTGTCTGACGAAACATAGCATTTCTGATGCAGAGAATATAATTATTCCTTGTTGAATATGAGTTTTCGTTATCTCAGGTGGGGGGTTTGTGGAATTGAACTTAAAAAATTTTATTCTTTCGTTTAATTGTTCAAGAGTTGTAAATGATTGCCTTATTAAATGATTAACTATAAATGCCATTCCATAGCGATGTATACCCTCACAAACATCATGCATGATATCGCTGTATACATTACTATAAACGTGAAAACCACTAACATTATTCCAAACACATCTTTCTTTGATTCCACGTCGATTCGTTAAGTCATTTTCATAGTTAAGTGGGTCACGTTTATTATTATTGTCAACAGATATCTGTGATTGGCACTGATCTTTAGTAGATAAACAAAATCTACAATAGTTTATTGCAGAGAAGCTTTCGAAAAATCCCATTATTCCGTGTATACCTAAGTTATCCCCTGCTACGCAACTTAATTGAAATTTTACTGTTGTTAAAGTTCCATTAAGATTTATCTGAA
This sequence comes from Antheraea pernyi, assembly GCA_015888305.1. Taxonomy (NCBI): domain Eukaryota; kingdom Metazoa; phylum Arthropoda; class Insecta; order Lepidoptera; family Saturniidae; genus Antheraea; species Antheraea pernyi. The sequence continues at coordinate 248,265 of MU158757.1, forward strand.
TACCTTCCTCTTTAAGAACATTTAATTCTTTAACCAAACTATTAAAAATGATTTTGTTACCAAAAGTGACACGATCTTTACTGTAAAATACTCTTGTCAGTAAAATGTTCTCTAATCTACTTGAAAATTCTGGGGGTATGGTAGCTATAGAAACATATACCGCACCAATTTTGTTTTTTCCGGCATGGGTTCCTAGTGGATTGCCAGTCTCTAAGTCGTCAAAATAAATGATTAATGGGATATAAATGTTACGGTCATTTTGATGCAAATTTTGCCACAATTCACCTTGAATAATATTTCTCAAAACACCTTGTTCTTTGTTTAATTCCGATTGGTACCTACTTATTTTATTATAGACATCAGGCAACTCAAGAAATAGTCTTAAATTTTCTTTTAGAGATACTAAACATAATTGTTTATTTCCTAGAATCATTACAGTATTATTGTTTTTCTGTGCCTTCACTTTTGTCATACCAATAACTGTTAATGTTGGTTTTATATATTTTTCACAACTTTCAAAATATTTGATCCTCTTATATTCGGTATCAACATGTGAAAAGCAAGTAGATATTACATTGAACAAAGTATCGAGGTAACTTTTATTAATAGCTGCTTCTTTCACACAACTAATAACATCATTTATTAAAGACTTTACAGTATTTATCACTTCTTGTGTATACAATCTTGATAAATTAAGTCGGTCATACAACTTAGAAACAAAACAATCTATTAAAGTTCTGATCTTATTTTCTAAATGTTTTTCATAACTATTAAGATCGTCATAATTATTTAAATCTAGCAAATCCTTTTTTTCAATGTAATTAGATACAATATTAGGCGAATGGTTATCGGTTTGTACAGGTGGACTCAAATTCTTGGCATTGTTTTTCTTATGACTTCATGTTTGCACCTGTCTGTACGTGTTAGAAAACATGAGGTACTAACAATGGCGTACTACATAGATTATTTTTATAATAAGAAATACTACTTACTGTGAAAAGAAGTGATAACATAGTCTGGCATGTGCCGTGATTCCAATAAATCATTAATTCCAATAGCCATCTTTGACTGGCAATGTTACACTTCACAACCACGAAATAATAACAATCCTAACGGAGTTCACAACTCAAGTATGAAGTAAAACGTAACCGAAATTCAAAATTAGTGATGTCAATATTAACGAGTTCGCGAATGTCGATAGCACCGGTATACTAAGATTCATACAATATATTCAATCAATATAGAATCCGGTTATCTCGCCCTAATTAAGAGTGCAATTAGTAACTGACTCTGATATATTTCTTTATTAAAAAGTTTTTGCCATAATTTAAATGTTCTAACAAAATGGTAGCCTCCCTTATTAGAACTTTACCGGGAGTTTTTGTGGCTGTGTGTGGCATCTCAGAATTCGTGCTCTGTGATATCATTTTCCATCAACTTGTGCACAATAACCGAACTATATTACGTGAAATGTCACCAGTATTATAAAATATACAGTCACACATAACACAAGATTATGATATTTTAAGATCCAGCCGCAAATTCCGACTATGGTAAAATATCGAAAATATAATATATAACATCCACAGACTAGTAAAACGGTATTACGTAATAATATCATAGCATATCATTAAAATATTGAGGATAAACATAAAACAAGTAGTTATACTCAGCATAAATTATCTTATTCAATTATTGAATTATGCAATATCCTTACTATTTCATTTTAACAAAATTAAAATTTTCTGTCACTTTATACATCACTTATATACGGTCGAAGTCCTTACTGTTTCGCTTTAACATTTGTCATGATGACGACTAGAAAATAGAATTCTCTGCTGGCGTATTCTTGTATCTATTAAAACTGAGTCATAATTTCGAGAGGTCACATACGTTTACTTGCATATGTAAGCATCTTATAAGCAAGTAAAATACATCTTCGACAGTATCATACCAACCATATGAAAATACATTCAGGCGTAAACTTATTAGAGAATATAAATTTTATTTTCCGTAGCAGCGGCAAAAGTTTTTAAGATATTATATCTCTCTATTTCACATATCACTACAGTAAGTTCGTTCTCAGTTTGATCGTGTATTTGGAGCGTGTTGGTGTCGTTACTGTACAAAATCTTCAAGGATCTAATGTACCCATTACGTAGTAGCCAACTAATTAACTAGTACCATACTATAATTAAACCAAAGAGTAAATTCTCGTGTTAAGAGTTCATTGGATGTAATTAACCGACCATTTTTTACATTTTAATTTTTTATCCATAACCTAGGTTCCTCTTATGGCAGTCGATATCGTGTTATAATGTACATCACTAGACTCTATTTTCTTCGAGACATTAATTCATTCAAATCGACTGACTGATTATTTTCAGTTAAGAATTCAAAACTACTTGATCCAGAATTCCATGATTTCGGTGGTAAATAATGAGTTTAAACTTAAGATAATGTTATTTTGAATTATAATATTAGTATTTAAAATAACCATAAAATAGAACCAAGAAAATAAAAGCTTAAGTAGAAGTTACTGGATTTTTGTAGCAAGCTTTTTAAAAGTTTTCAACCTGAGAAATTTTGTATATTGAATCAATGATTTCATTTTTTATGACAAATGAATGAAGGTATTGACGCAATTTATTAAGGTTTCTTTGGCCGAAAACGTGCAATATGTCAAAAGGAATAAAAATTTGTTCGAGACAATAAAAGTTAACAGTATATAGTGAAAAAAATGATTGTTTTCTTTCAATAACTTAGATTTTAATTTAAAATTGCATTGCTTTCCGTGTAAAAAATACATTCAAGGTAATATAATTGCTTGAATGAATAGAAACATCTTTGGTTTGATTAAATCACGAAACTCTTTTTTTTCCGTGTAGGAGTCCGGCATAACCCTCGCGCTGTCCCCCGGCAGCATGGGGGTATCCAATATAGGATTATCCACTCTTAAATAAATAAACAAAAAAAAATAACAAACATAACAAAATAAACAAAAAAAAATTGATATAGTTACATTGTAGACTGAACGGTCGGAACAGTCACTCAAGCCTCCTTCTGGATTCCAACTCTGATAATAATTATTGCCGAGTGACAAATTTATTATAACTTTCTTATCCAAGCGATACTTGTTTATTAAATAGATATACATCTAATTACTGAAACCGTTTTGTAAATAATTTTAGACTCTACAGCTGACGTTTATGCAACAATCATGTCGATTAAGACCGTGACGCAACACCCTGATATTGGATAATTAGTCACGCGTGGGTTGCCTTACTCTAACGTTTGACATTCATTCTCAGATCCTATTTAACGCTTGTCAATATCTCTTTAAGGACTTATAAATAAACATTGAAATATAATCACATTTATGGTAAATAACAGGCGGGTGATTTTTTTCAATTCTATTTTGCAAAATAGTCATCAATTCACGTTGTATTTTTTATATATACGTGAAAACTATCAGATATTTAAACTATGGTTTAACACTATATCGCAGGGTTAGGATTACAGACGTCAGATCTCATAATAAAGAGTATTTGGAGACACTGCTCGTATTTATATAGTTCTGTTAAAGGGTAAGCGAAATGGATATAATGTTATTCAAAATTAATATTATTCTCTAACAGAATACGAAATAATTTAGTTAATTGTAATCAAACTTCTAATCGTGTATACGATATATTTTTTATTACTATAGATATATCGGCTTAAATGGCTTCTATTGAACGCCGCAGTTGAACACTGTTTTTTGTATTGCTTTTTTGGAAACCTATTTTCCAGTAGATTATTTTTGTCATTTTCGTGTCGGTAATGACATTATAAGTTTGTTGCGATCGTTTCAATGAACTAACAAAATGGTGGCCGTCTTCTTAGAACTTTTCAGAGTGTTTTTGTGGCAAGTCAGTATTCATGTTCCGTGGTATTATTTCCCTTCCACTTCAATTGTGTACTGTAACTATACTGTATTACATAAAACATCATCAATATTATAAAATATAGAGCCAAATAACACAAGATTATGAATGAAATATAAAAACCACTACATGACATCAAACCAAAAACTCATTCAACACTGTTATATTATAACAGAAACAAACTTCCTTGTAGCAAAAACTATAGTACCTATCTCTGAACTTAAGGCAATTGTTTGTTACTTTAGAATCATTTGAGAAATGCAAGACTACGATTCTACTGAATTTATTGCAAAAAACATGGTTAATATTTTAAGCGCCGTGTCTAATATTTTGTGAGTAGCATTTTTAATACACGTTTACTCAGAAGCGTGTCCGCCACGTGTCTCAAATATATACTGTTTGCTGATACAAGATTGCTTATAATTATGTTTTATCAACCGTTGTTAGTTTGTGACCAAGTGTTCAAGTAAACGTCCTCATTACGGTTACCCTGTTTTTTATTTGTCACGTCGGGGAGAAGACCGAGATTATCAGTTAAGTTCGGCTTTGTATATCGTTATCTTTGTCTATTGTAGTCATTGCGCTGAGCGAAAGAAAAAGCGCTTTAGAAAACTGATGTAAGCCGATTTATTGATGAAGGTGTTTATTTTATTTATTATATTCGACATATTCGTTTGCTGGATGTCAGGAAACCGCGATATAATTGAGTCGTTAATTTCAAAATGAGGTAAATCCAATATTAACCGTTCCTAATTTTTTGCGTTTTGTTTTCCAAGATCTACAAATGTTGTACATGTAAAATATGAAGATCATAATAGAAAAAAACCTTATAAACGGCAAAATTTTCAATTCGCTCTCGGTGTATAAAAATGAAACGATCAAAATTGGATTTAACTAATTTTGACGACTTTAAGACAATTATAGTAATTTTATGGAAAAAAGAACGAAACGTGCTAATAATGGTAATAAATTGTGTGGTATAAAAACATTTGCTGATAATGTTATTATAGGGAGTTAAAACAGAGGAACACGTTTGTATGGAACAAGGAATGTCCGCCTTTCCTCTCAAACTGTATCACTAAGCATCAGGTATGTTACGGTGAAACGTCGAGTTCTGTAGAAGTTAAAATAAATTAATATGTACATAAAAATAATAATAATTTGACCGATTGTACGCAGTGTCAAACCGTTTACCCTTATCGTCTACACCCATCTGTCTCGATGCACCGTTGCACATCGAACAATGGTCACCATTCATGAAGCGATTTCTCTTTTTTTTTATCATAAAAATGGATTTCTCGTTACCCAAAAAACACGTTTTATAGGGAAAGTTCACCGCGGCGTCGGTATTAAGTACATGAGAGGGAGAAGTAATTTTTTTATAACATTTTTAATGGTTTTTCTCTGAGTTATTTTACTATTTTCTTATGTTACTTCTGAATTAAGAGTGATTGAGTTTTTTATTACAACATAATTACTGCATTTTGCCTAAGTATAGTACAATTAGAAAACAAAAGCAACTAACATATATACTAATTAAACCCGATAAATGACAAACTAAATGCCAATAAGGTAGATAATTAGACAAAATGTCTCGCGTATTATTTATAATTACGTCAAACATCGCCAATATTATAAACTAGGGAGCCAAATAACACTAGACTATGAATAAAATATAAGATCGACTACATTACATTTTAATATCCCGCCAAAAACTGCTTAAAATTGTTCACTAAATCCAATCGCCCCGCTTACTATTTAATTGAGAATTTTAATATTTTACCATATTCTTCTATACATATAATGTATTATGCTATAGAATGTAAATCTAACGTATCTATACTTTTTTAGATTTTTGTGAAAAAAAAATGTTGCAGGTTTCTTGGAGTGAGTAATAAAATACATTTCAATCATTTTTAGAAATGTCTGTCCGACTTACTACGTCAATAGCATAGTCAGTTCGAGAAAAAAAACTACGTTTATGATAAAACCTCTTTAATAAAATCATAAAGCATGTCTTCCAGTAACATTTAGTCTTAATTTCATTAAAATCGTTGCGCTCTATCAAAATGACGACGTGGCTTAATTATGAGAGAAAAGCAGATAAGTAAATGGACTCGATACATTTAGATGACTTTATTAATCGCTTACATAAGGTTTCACGCGGACGAAGTCGCGGGCAAAGCTAGTTCTACACAAAATTACAGGTTTCCAAACAAACGAATAGGTTTTTACTAGAAAATTGTCTACCATAGATATTAAGCTCCTGTCACTTGATGCGCTGACCGATAACTCTACCATTACGCCGTCGTCGTCGAATGAAATCAGTAAATCACAAAGTCAAGGGATGTTTGTCCCTGTAGCAGTACATCCAGCACCTGTCATCTGCCGCATTGAAGTGATCTCCCCTCCTAAAATGGAAACTATTCACTCAAAACTTAATTACGAACATTTGTAGGTTACATTTCGCTACTATTATTTTTATAAATTAGCTGACTTCGCCCGCAACTCCGCCACCAACGGACATAAAGACAGACAGGGAAACATTGCTTTTCTATGAAATGGAAGGATAGACTCTACTTCGGTAATACCTAGATGACCGATGTATAATAGTTAGTTAGTATTTAGTTAGTACTATAGTATTATAACAATAGAATAGTTAAGTAAAGTTTAGTAAAGTAATAACAAAATTGCTCAAATTTAAAACGATTTTTGACATAATCAATAAAATAAATGAAAACAAAAAAGATGCGAACAAGTATCTGCTGAAATTAAAAAAAAAACTTGATGTCATTATGCAGAATGTTCTAATGAGTAACTTTTTTAAATACACAGACAGACGCACATGATATTTCTTTTAATAATAAATAACCTTTGATTCATCGTCTTAGGAAGGTTATGTGAGAGATTAAAGTTTCTGTGATGTTGCCAATAGGAAGTCCCATTGGGAACGAAGCAAGTTGAATAATAAAACATTAACAAGTTCAAATTGATTTAACAAAAATGTCGTAACCCAACACACGTAGTACGCTATCCCCAAAATCCCCGAGCGCTCCGCGGGGAATCGTCATGAATATCAAACCGGCATCGCATTAGTGCCCCGGACTTATCTGATCCGGATTAATCCGGTAAAAAGCGGTCATTATTCCGCCTTCGCGGTTCAGATGGGATTTTTTATTACCGCCACACCTATTGCCTTTATTACCGCGGATTGTCATCCGAGCGGATGATTTCAAATTTCTTTTTAATAAAAAATATACACCATGTTGTGATCCTTCAAGTTTTGTTGATATGTATTTTTTAAGGCAGGCATTATTTTCGAATAATACATTCTTAATATACAACTCATTGAACAATTATAATTGTGTGATCTGTAAGTTGTGAGGTTACCATTTTAAATACTATCTTTGACTATTATCGTATGGCAATTTTGATCCTACACTAGTTAAATAATAAACGCATTTCTTGGACTTTTCCCTGTTTACATTATCTCACGATGTCGTCCTTAATGACAGTTGTGTAAAATATAATTAATAAAATGCGTGAGTATCATAGAGTGAAATAAGTTTTTTACGTAGTATACCATCTATACTAATATTATAAAGACGCAAAGTTTTTTAGTTTAGACGTTTGCAGTAATCTCTTGTACCTTCTACTGATCGGACTTTGAAACTATTTCACTGTAAGAATAATATATTATACCTCAATGTTATAGACTACTTTTTATTTTGATAAATGTATATTTCCAATAATTTATCACAATAAATGTAATTAAGATCATCGCCAAACATTCTATAGTATGGTATGCGCTGCTTAACGGTCTGAAATAAAAAAATAAAAGTTATATCAAAAATACAGCTGAGCTGTATACAAATTTTGTGTATTTCAAAAATACTCATTACTTGTAGCTGTACAAAAATGTTGCGTTTTGAAAGACAATTGGAACCGGTAATAATCGATTTGACAATGAATTACTAACACCTTAGAGCAATTAAATAAAACGCAGAATTAACTAATGAATTGAAGGAATGGTAGGAAATTTCGTAATTAATATATGCTTTTGATATGTGAAGATAAACATATTATTGTACATCCATTTGGGTTATCGCGTAAATAGAAACACCAATCATAGTGCGTGACGTCACACCGTCCGAAACATTATTCTGACAATTACATTTTGCTGGTACAAACCGAAGAAAGACATTATCGAGTTGTTCAGCACGGTATAACATCATTCCGACCACGTGACAGGCGTGAGCGTTTTAGGAGAAACATTTAAAAATAATAAAACATTTTTAAATCAAAATATAACATATTTTTATTTAGATTTAATAAACGCATAAATAGAAATTAAATTCATTAAAACGGTATCTACTTCCTTGGCAAAATTATAAACTAAATGTATTTATATACATATTTCTCTGTCCACCACCAGAGATTTATGGTATTCTAAAGCTGCAGATCATGCTTCAAGATCGTATCTCGTCACATTAGCGATAATACAACGGATAGCATCACTCGACACAATGCTATCATATTTTCATCTACCCTATGCTTTAGTCGACATTTTGTCATAGCAGCAAGATACGTGTTCTTTCTTTCGTGAAAAATATTATTATAATAAAATAGATTGTAATTATAAATACAGAAAAAAAAACAAAAATTGTAAGGCTATATTTTACTTGTGGTAACATGGTAAAATTCACAATTTAACTAGAGGATTGGCTCTTGAGCCATTAGCAACAGCTATAGGATTCATAAAATAGCGTGTGAAATTTTGATGGTTCTTCAGGAATAATGATGAGGACAGTTGTTGATGGCTGAATGTTTATAATCCTGTGCCTAAAACGACACTTCACGAATTCGCCCAATCGAATGACAGCGCTTTTTGTCACCAAAAAACGTCACACTCACACTCAAGTGGTATCGTATACAATTACACTATATTTAACGAGTCATTATATTATGATAGGATTTATTTTTATGAATAAGTAGATTCGTGTGAATATTTTTACTTGTATTTTCTCATCTAATATCGGTCTTTTATGGGAAGTATTTATTATAAGTCCAAAGATATACTTTTTCTGTGTTTACTTATTCTTTTTTGAATAAATATCAGTAAGTAGGATAAAATCATATTCCTACTTTGGTAATAAATTCTCTTTATTGAAATGGGTAATATTATCATAAAATCTGTTTTGTTATAGTTTCAGTGTCAATCAAATTTTACCATTTTACAACTTTCACTATTATTTACTATTACCACTATTATCTATGGTATTAGAGAGTTTTTGGCGGGATCTTGGTCGGTCATGTAGTGGATTTTATTTTTTATTCATAATTTGTGTTACTTGACTCTATATTGTGTAAAATTGGTGGTGTTTTATGTAATATAGTTTGTTTATTGTGCATAAGTAAAGTGAATGGAAAATAATACCACGGATGAATTCTGAGATGCCACAAAAACTCCATGGAAAGTTCTAACAAGGGAGCCACCATCTTGTTAGAATAATAAATTAATTACTCGACAATGGAAATTAATAATTAACTTGGACACTGAAGAAAATTGGTTAAAGGATACATAAGAACTACCTATATTGACAACTTCAGAATTGGCAGTATGGATTAATTCCTTCGCCTGTCCTATTGGACGAATATTATTACTACTACTCACTCAAAAAAATGGATAAACAAACCAAAAGTTATGAATAAAAAAGAAAAGTATTAATATATAAGGTCCTGGCAAAACGTCATTGTAATATTTTTAATGGTAATAATGTCCATAGAAACAGTAACAAGCAAAGGTGTTTTAGCTACACAGCCACGTTTTAATTGGTATACTATTCGATAACTGAGTTAAACAAGTCTTATTGTGTTACAATCAACTAAGGACAGAGTCAAACATTAAAAAAAAGTGCATCGAATCCGGCTTTTAGTAATGAAATAAATCAAAATATTGCATTTAACACTTTAACCGAGTCGTCACGCTGTAACGCTTGTCTTTTAATCTCTGTAAACAAGTATTCATATGTAAAAGTTACAAGTCCCTTTCTATAAAAGTGTTCGACTTATTTTGAATATTTAATTGCGTGACATTGTCACGCGGTGTGTGTAAATATGGCGTAAGAGCGTGACAATCGCCTCGTCACGGTTTGGGTGTTTCGTACACAAGTAATTGTTGTTATTAATTACTATTCGTTTGTTTTTTTTTATAAGATCGATATCTGTTTTGTAGATTTTACACTTTTAAATTTATATTTCGATTCTATATATGTATACACATCTGCATGACTGGTACTCGATTTGTAAGAGTCGATGTGAATAATTTCAAACCAATGTTATTTAGTAGTGATTTTCAGCCGCGTTTCATTTTCTCGATCATTCCTTAGATCCAAAGTCTAGTGGACGATCATTGAGTCCATGCATTAAATATACATAATATGTATTATATTGCTTATATTATAAATAAAGTGGAGTAATTTCCTTGTTTTAAAATAAAATATTAACTTAATATTCGCTCACTTATTACCACGATATTATAAAATATAGATATAAGTCCGTTACTGTTATATAGTTTTGTTAACATATAGTTTCGGAATTAGTCAATATAAGTACTTAAACACTATCATAGTGGTATAACAACCAAGTATAACGACATCAACTTGAAAAAGATATACATATCTCAGCTCTCGAGTTTTCTATCACCTCGCGGAATTTGTTTTTTTTTTATGAACAGACAACCGCATTGACGACTATTTAATTCTGAAAAAATCATAGTTTCTACTGTTGTAAAAAAGGAGCTGATAGTAGTGAATAAAAATACATAATATGTACGTACATATTTAATCCTGAGACTGGGTGTAATTTTGTTTAAAATTTGAAGATCTTTATCAAATAATCTTAATTTATATAATACTTAATTAATAAATGAGACATTACATTTCATAATAAACCAACTCCGATTGTAGCCTTCCATAAGATTTCTATCAAGATCTTCAAATTTTCATCACCATAATGGTTCAACATAGTCCAATCGATACTAATATTATAATGCTGAAGAGTTTGTTTACGTAAATGCGCTAATCTCGGGAACTACTTTGAAAAATTCTTTCAGTGTTAAATAGCTTATTTATCAAGGAAGGTTGGCCTATAGGTTATATTATCACGCTAAGATCAATAGGAGCGGAGCACCAATGAAGAATGTTCCTAAATCGTTTTTTTTTTCTTTTGAGAGCTTCCGCTGCGTTTTAATTAGCCCAAATTAACTATTCCCGGAGGACGAAGTCGCCGGCAGAAGCTAGTCTTGTATAAAGGTAAAACCCTATTAACGACTCAATCCGATATACACGTATTCATTTGTGAATCATGCAATTTCGATTGTATGGTTCACAAATGTATATATGTATGAATAGCTTAGAATAGTTAGCTAGGACAGACGCGTCTTTTTCCAGGTAACAGCCCAAGCCGAGGTGTGCGTGCACTCTTGTGTATGTTACCTAAAACCCAAATCGGTTGTGTGCTTTAAGCACCAACCTTAGTAGTCCGGTGAAGCTGTGAAGACCCTGCCGGGAGTCAGTTCGAGAAAAAAAAAAAACCTATTAACGATTAAAATTTGACTTTTTTCATTGTGAAATATAACGTCTCAGTTATCCTCACATTGAGGGCTGATTTTTGTACGATTAGCATTAGATACCTGACTTCAAAATCTACACGATCTAGAGAACATAGTAATATAAAAATTCATAAAGTTAAGATGCCTACCAGCATTCCTAACAAGGGAAACACAAATGCAAATTAACTAACTGTGCCAATGTGTGGGGTGTACGGCCCCAATGACCGGCATTGTATTCTAATGGTGACGATGCTGGGGCACTCCCCTATACACTGCCCTACTTAGATACACGGCCACCCTTCTCGGCTCGTAGAGTGAAGCTAGTACCATGTATTTGATGGCATATGAAATGTTAAGTACTCAGTCGTATACGCAAAGAATTAAGAAGTCACAGAACGGTCACACCGTACATGTCTCCGAATTTCCATGAAAGATAAGATGGCTTATAGAAAGATAATTATAAGTTACAATAAAATGTATGTACTGTATACTACAAATAAATAAAATCGAAGTTTCTGTTTGAAATAAGAATAGAAGAGCTTTTAACTAAATGAATATAAAATACAGGAATTCTACCATATAATACAGTGCAACCTCTCGATATAATAAATCCGACGGTAATTCGTAAATATTTGTTATATCAAGTAATTCGTTAAACTGAGGTTTGTTATATTGAAGTAAGTTTGGTCTAAAATTTGTTATAAAGAGGTAAAGAAATACATAGTTTTATTCACCTCAACATTAAGTACTCATCTTGTTATAGCGAACAACTTCTGCTTATAAATGATAACATATTTTTATCAAATTACTCTATGTATTTTCTATTTAAAAACAATTAGGTAGGTAACATATTTTTTCCCTTAGATTAATAATCAAAAACAAAATAAAATGTTATATAGAGGTTTTCGGTTAACAGAATTCGTTAATTAGAGGTATTTACTCTTTTTTTTTAGTTGAAAATTCGTTATAAAGAGCTTATTCGTGAAAAAAATTCGTAATGTAAAGATATTATTTACACTGACTTTTATGGACATTTCAAGGGGATTACAAAAAATTTGTTAAATCGAGGAATTCGTTAATTTCAGCTTCGTTACATTAACGTTGCACTGTATAATAGAAAATCTAACGTTATATGAGTGCAATGGGTGAAATGTATTCAAGAACATTCAACATTGTCATGTATTATACATAATATAATATTATGGAATTCAATCTATCATTGACGTAAACTTCAGAAAATGTTTTTGTCAGATAAAAAATAACAGCGCCACCTGTACATTATTCAATGTACTACGTCGTGATGTTCGCGTGATTAAGATAAACAGTAATAAACTTCTTCGAACATCTTTTAGAAATCTACTAATGATACTCCATTTTTTACTTTCTTACGACTACATAGATAAACCCACAAACTTTAAATTACTTATCGTGAATCGTGTTTTTTAGTATCCCATATTTTACTCAAAATTATATTTACGTTATTATGTGAAATTTCCATGAAAATTCATTTACAATTAAATCGTTTGTTCATAGTTTGAGATTTTTTTTAAATGTAGCGATAGGTGTCTAAAATTTTCTGAACATACCACAATTTGTGGCATTCGAGGGCATATCAGTTATGATATTTTATTTACTTCCGCCCTACCTGTAACCAATGTTGCCCTACCTCAAATTCGACTCTAGATACAGCCCTGGTAATCTACTTATACAAACAATAAGGACCTAAGAAAACAAATGTTTTTTTTAATACGCAAAAGGATACTAAAAATGTTTCTCACTGTAAAATAACTGCTTATACAAACAACTAGGAACCTCTCATAACTTGGTATGTATTAAATACAACATAATACGTCATAAAAATGTATCTAACCATATGATTAATTTAATAAATACTACTACTTACTTCTAATACTACTGTGCTCACCATCAGGCACAGTAAAGTCACTTTGCTGTGCTACGATAAAAAAAAAAGCATAAATTCAATTAATTGTTGATAAAAATATAAAAGAGTATAAATAAAATCCATAATCATAATTTTGTAGTTGTTAAATAATTTAAATTACACAAAAAATAATGCCCTAATTGTTGGTGTTGTGAACTTTTTGGTAATCATTTTAAAACTTTTTCTGAAAGTCCTTCGCTTTTAGATTTACAAACATTATTCAAAGATTTAAAAATGGAATGAAAATTAACAAGAGACCCGAGCTGCCCGTCAAGCGGCCGCAGATTCGCAATTTTTTCTATCAAAATTACAGTCCGGTCAAAATTTTTGTACTGAATCTATTTTTTTTATATCGCTTTTATATTTATTTGTTTTGTGGATCAATATAACAAAATCATCAGTTTAAATCATGGTAAGTGTTTTTTGTGTTTTACTACGTTAGCAAGTTATTTATAGAGTTAGCTCTATTGTACCTAAAAAGATCAGCGCATAGCGTTTGTTTTCCTCATACCATATCCTATAAAATGAATAGTTTTAAAGAGTGGTCAGACACTATTTCCGAAACCATATTGATTGCAAATAACAGATTGTTTTAAAAACTGGATCTAATAATGGGCTTGGTTATCATCATCGCATAAATGCTTAAGTAGCCTATCTGTATATATATAATTCTTCTGTCCGTGTGTATGTGACAGAAATCCTCCTAAACGGCTGGACAGCTTTTGATGATTTTTTTTGTAAGTATTGAGATGGATTGAAGAATGATTTAGATCCACAATCAGACCCGGTAAGTGGCGCTTCGTTTGAATTTTAGGGGTTTTTTTTTAATTATCTAGGCAGGCCAACGTCTCCCGGGCCCGCTAATGAATATATATAAAAATAAACACCAATGACGTGTACCATTTTGTACTTGAGCAGAGGGAGTGCATATCGGTGCACGTTGGGCAGGCGGGAGTACAAATGGGGGTGGCGTGCTGGCAGTTGTACTGCTTGGAGCACGGCATCCGGCCGGACGGGACGCTGCCGACATACGACGCCGACCCCAACTCGTCCGATTCCTGCTTCAACACGTTCTTCTCTGAAGCCGATAAAGGCAAGATGGTACCAAGAGTGGTCATGGTCGACTTGGAGCCTACCGTTATTGGTAAGATGTTATTTTTTATAATACTAAATAGGAATAAAAAACGATTATGAAGCTTTGTTCATTCTTCAATGTAAGTAAACACAAGTATTCAATTTTCAAAGTCCTAAACTGCTAAACTAGGCGTCATGAAAATTTAATTTAATAATATGTTAATTAATTTGATTTGCTTGTCGATTTGATCTCTTGGAGCCCTAAAATATGATTCGGAGTAGAAGACTTTGGAATAACCTTTCAGTATTATCATTTTAAATTTAAGACTTGCCTATGGCTTGCATTCCTGTAATTGAAAAACTTGAAAATACCAACTATAAAATATACTGATATATATTTCTAAAGTAAACAAATCGTGGTGGTCTAGTGGTTCAACCGGTGGAATATCAACCCGAGGTCGTCAAGTTCGAACTCCAGCATGTACCAATGAATTTTTCAGAATTCGCGAATACTCATTTAAATTAGCAACACTATCAACTGACGGCGAAGGAAAACATCGTCAGTAAACCTACTGAGCCTGAGAAACGTTCTAGTAGCCCTACAGTATGTGGGTAAACATCGAACTGTGGATTTCTCAGAGTTTGAAATCGCCATGGGTTAGCGTGGTGATTACGCTCATAGCTTCCTTCGAGAAGAAGCCTATGGCCCTGCAGTGAATCTATACATGATGAATTTCTTCAGATGAAGTCCGTTCTGGTGAATATCGTCAGCTCTACCATCCCGAGCAACTTATTACTGGTAAAGAAGACGCAGCAAACAATTACGCCCGGGGTCATTACTCAACCGGGCGCGAGATTCTATGCCCCGTTATGGAGAGAATACGGAAACTCGCTGATCAATGTACCGGACTGCAGGTAAATAAACGTTATTTCCATAAATTGTGTTAGAAACTGCTTATCCTTTATTAAAAAATCCGTGGTCGAATATAATTATGTTTTTTAAGTTATCATTCCTGGAGTTCATTAAATGGACCAAATTATACATAAATGCCAACTTCAATGAAGATCGATTGAGTAGTTTCGGAGTTCATCGTGGACAAACACGAATTTTATATATTTAGATGAAATGTATTTAAATGATTAAGCTAGTTTTTTTTCATATTTACAAAATATACCTACTTTTATATATTAAATATTAACATTTAAAGGGATACCGGTTGACATTAGTTTTCCAATATCCACCTTATTATTTAGGGATTCTTCGTTTTCCACTCATTTGGTGGTGGAACGGGTTCTGGTTTTACATCACTGCTAATGGAGAGGCTGTCCGATGAGTTTGGAAAAAAGAGCAAGTTGGAGTTCGCTATTTATCCAGCACCACAAGTAAGTATGTCATCACTATAAGAAATATTTGTTAACTACGGTGGTCTAATCCATCTATTTTCTATGAAGCTATTTTGGAATAGTTTTCTTCTATAGCAATTTCACCAGTGGCAATGAAATTAGCAGTGAACTAGCTGATTCCCACGACTTCGTCTACGTCGTTTATTATCTCAATTATTTTGTTATGTCTCAAAAGGATTAGGCTGTGTTCTTATCTAGGCGTTAATCACTCTATATATGAATGATAGCCGCATGAAAATCCGTTCAGTAGTTTTGAGTTAATCGCGAACAAACAGACATACACCGGCAACGCATCTGTTATTCTCCTCGTGTCACAGGTATCCATGGGCGGCGGTGATTATTTACTATCAGGTGACACGCATGTTCGTTTACCACCAATGGTATAAAAAAGCAGATAACGCAAGTGGACGACTTTGTTTTATAATGCATAATAATAATAATAGTGTTTTTGTTATTTTAGAAGTAGCTATTTGTTCTTCATTTACATTTCCTCTCTAGGTCTCTACAGCCGTAGTGGAACCTTATAATGCAGTACTGACAACACACGCAACTATCAGCCACTCTGACTGTGCGTTCATGGTGGATAACGAAGCGATATATGATATCTGCAGACGGAGACTCTCCATTGAAAGACCATCGTATGCCAATCTCAACAGACTTATATCTCAGGTGAGAAATTGCGATATATTTTACTTTTTTACATACCTAATCTCATTTTGTTTGACGTCTTTTATATTATTAATAAAAAAGAAAAGATTTTGAAGGTGTCAAAGAAACAAATAAAATGTGACCCTAATGCATACTGAACACAACGTAGTCCGGTGAAGCTATAAAGGCCAGTCCGGCCAATAGCGTAAGAGGAGTTTAATTCAAGATTGCGTGTAAATTAGAAAACTTTTATACATAATCGCATATAAATTATACCGAAATGTTTCAAAAATTCGTTTTTTTTCTAATGAAGGTTTATCGTTCGACCAAACCTTATTTATCCACTATATATTTTGTTGATAATCACCTATATTTTCCTTAAGGTGATCTTTTTATTCTGGCACCGTATCAACAAATATACGTCTAAAAGACCTGATGGTAATTATTTATTAACTTATGCGATAGGTTGTATCATCGATAACAGCCTCGTTAAGATTTGATGGTGCACTTAACGTGGACTTGACAGAGTTCCAGACAAACTTGGTGCCCTACCCGCGCATTCACTTCCCTCTTGCAGCGTACGCACCTGTCGTCTCAGCAGATAAGGTATTTTGCTAAAATGATGTATCAATTAAAAACCGCCAATCGAAATAAATTTTAGTAAATTTAATAGATTCCGAGAACAGCACCTTGCACACATTTATTGTTAAAAAGATTTCAAGAGCATTGGGTTCCAGTTAAGAAATTTATAAATTGAGTAATATTTTTTATTAGTCAATGTTATTCGCAAACATCAGTAATCTTAAACTAAAAATTTATTCCCAGTTAGGGAGTCTTATCATAATAAACTGTAGCACAAATACCACTTAACAAGAAGTTTACAGCTAATTTCCGCTTCCTATAAATGGCGCGGACACTACTTGCATCTCGGAAGAATATTTCACAAAAAAATTTTTATGACACAAAATTTAATTCTAACAATGTGTAGTGTAATATTAATGATTTTTCCACAGAAAAACTTTACTAAAGAAATATTTTTTCATTATTATATATGTATTTCAATTTAATTCGATTATATTGCTTTTTATCAAGCCAGATAAATAGAGTCATAAGTCTCGTGTTCTGTTGGCAGGCGTACCACGAGGGCATGTCGGTTGCGGAGATCACGGCCGAGCTGTTCGAGCCGCAGAACCAGATGGTGAAGTGCGACCCGCGCGACGGCAAGTACATGGCGTGCTGCCTGCTGTACCGCGGCGACGTCGTGCCGAAGGACGTCAACGCGGCTATCGCTGCCATGAAGGGGAAGGCTGGCATTCGCTTTGTCGACTGGTGTCCTACTGGGTTCAAGGTCTGTTTACTGCTTACTTCTTGAATTCATCAAGTCTTGTAATGAATTTTACATTTTTTTATAATTTTGTGTTATCCGGCTCTATATTTTGTAATATTCATAGTGTTTTACTTAATATTGTTTAGTTATTGCGTACTAATGAGGGGATAGGAAACAATACTACGGCGAATGGATTCTGACTTGGCACAAAAATTCTTTAGATAGTTTTAACAAAGAAACTTGTAATATGATTTCCTACCCGACAATGACAATATTAATCTACTAGACGAATGGCTGCCATAAATAAAACGAAATAAATAATACTACTTTTATCTTTGTTATAAATATTTTTACTTCGACGAGAAGCTTATAACTGATATGGTTACAATAGTAATATTTACTAGAGGGTAAATGACACCAACCTACACGGTAATGAGTAGCGATAATTTTATATAAAGGAAAATTAATGAACGGCATGAAAGTATTAGCAGTTGGAGAATCTGTGCAAGGAGCTTAATCCTCCAAGTGTACTCGGCAACATATACAAGCGTTTCAACATAGTCTTCAAGAAATAACTCTCTTACCGTGTTGAGGTTAAGTGTACACATAGCTCTAGGCTAGAACAACAATGGTAATTCATAGCATTAAAAAATTAAGTGTTATTGTAACTAATTATTATATTATAACGGCTGTATGACGAAAAATGCTCGTAAGAAACTTGACTAGACGCTAGTTTTGGCTGAGGGATAAAGGAATGAATTATATGTGTTAACTTTGAAAAGCAGGTGGGTATAAACTACCAGCCGCCGTCGGTGGTGGCGGGCGGCGACCTCGCGCAGGTGAAGCGCGCCGCCTCCATGCTGAGCAACACCACCGCCATCGCGGAGGCGTGGGGGAAGCTCGACCACAAGTTCGACCTCATGTACTCCAAGCGAGCGTTCGTGCACTGGTACGTTCACTTTTCAGAAGTACTTTCCAAGACGTCTGATTAATTAATGAATACTTTATTGCACTTTTTTTTTGTTTGTACACTGGCGAGCTTAATGCTATAAACCATTTCCGTATTGTTATTGTTGTCAATCAAATTTTTTTTTTTTTTATGTCATAAGTGGCAAACGAACAGGTGGGTCACCTGCTGTTAAGTGATCACCACCGTCCATGAACACTAACAACACCAGAGGAGTCGCAAGTGCGTTGCCACCCTTTGAGAGGAAGGGGTTAGGGGAGGGAGAGGGAGAGGAGGAGAGGGGAGGGGAGGTGGGCCTCCGGCGCTCTCACTGACCGAACGAAACGCAACAATGCAAGCACTGTTACTTCACGTCGGTTTTCTATGAGAGGGTGGTACTACCCCGGACGAGCCGACCCATTCATGCTGAAACCAGTAATAGTTTCAACGTGGCTCTACCACCATTAAATAGTTATATATTAATCATAAATGGATACTCCACAGACGACCCATTTGAATAATATAGTAGAATAACATTATAGATAATTGTTTACGTAGTGTATATACATATGTATATAAATTGTTTAAAACAGTCAAAATATACAAAAATGCATTTTACAAAAAAATACATACCGTTCCATACGATTTCTTATTTTACATGTCCTTCTAAATTGTTTATCCTTTTCACGATTCACTCTAAAAAGCACAAAGCTTTAGAATATACAACAATATGTTATACATATAATAAAAACACAAGCATAGTAAAACGAGATATTAATGTTCCTGAGATAAATAGGATAGCTTGTTTAAATTGTTTTTTTTTTATTGCTGATTCACTTGATTTGTTTGATTTTAAATCGCCTGCCAATGTCTTTAGGTATGAAAAAGAGATCGGAGTTTGTAGGAACTCTCTTTGAAAATTTGTCGAAATATCGCATAGCTGAAGTTACAATGTCGAGTTTTAGACATATTATTGCTGATATTAGCTTACTCAGGCTGTAGATCATTACTGTTTTAGAACTAGAACTTCCAACTGTGCCCAGTTTTCTAAAAAATTGATCACTTGTAATTTTGTATTTTTTTCTAGGTACGTAGGAGAAGGAATGGAAGAAGGTGAGTTTTCGGAAGCGAGAGAAGACCTCGCCACATTGGAGAGGGACTATGATGAAGTGGCCATAGAGACGTCGGACATGCAGCCGGGCTGCGACGACGAACTGTAACGCCGTGGACTCCGCCTTACGTAGAGGAGTCGCGCTGCCACGTGCACTCTGCGCTGTTCACCGCCAGAATTCAATATTCATTTGTAGCGAACTTGCGTTTCAGGGTAACGTACCTAATGTCACCTAAAAGTTTCATTGCAGTTGCTGTTTCATTCAATAATGATACGTTTGCGTTTACAGTAAATTCAGGCAACGATTTATCTTTGTTAAAACTGTAAAATCCACTAATTTTGGTATCCTTTGAATATTTTGGATAATTTATACTATTCAGAATTAATGTTAAAACTAAACTATTCTTTAAAGTACCTTAGATATTTCTTAGTTATGTCCTGGATTTAGTGATGATGGTGCTCAAGTATGTCTACTAATATATGCTATATTCACGTCTTTATCAATATGTGTGGTACCAGCTACGAAGTGTCACCGCCAAAGCGGACGCCCCAAAAACCGCGGCCGCATATTTTTTTTTACTATTATTTATGGCAGAACGGTAAAATTCTATATAGTAAAGTTTTGAAAATGTCCGCCGAGGTCGGATGGTACTCGTTTTATGAATCCCACTACTTTATATACGGAATAATGTTGGTAAATACGAAGTATCGCAAAAGTGGAAAATGAACGACTACTTTTACTTTTATTGTATAGAAGAATATCTCGTGGTAATTTTGGCCTCCTCCATTCTTCTAATGACACTTCTAACGAATGATTTATACATTATACTTAAGTAATTGATAAATTCGTATTTACATGGCATCATCTCCATATTTTGTTCTTAACAAATATATTTGCCTTCCTCGTAACTCTTGGTCCTGTAAATTTCTACGTTTAGCAGTCTTGCGATGGATGATTTTTTATTATTTAAGAATTTTTATTTTTACAAAATTTTACTAGCAAATACTGAACGTAGAAATTATGTTGTGTGCATTGATGGAAATAGTGGACGCGGGGCGCGGCGAGTAGTGCGAGTGCGGTTTGTAGCTACATAAGTGTATTTGTCTGTCTGTGTCTCTTTGTATGTTATTGAAATAATGAAAAAGTTTACAGTGTACTACGTCTGCAGTCTGTTTAATAAAATATTTAGCTTATTCTCTGTGTGCCTTATTTTTTGTATAATCTATATAGACGGCCTGTATAAAGCATCTTCATCCTTTCCAATTTATTTCAGTAGCTGTAACATTTTTTATGGAAAACAAACAATTTTTGCGACATGAAACAATAAATATATTTCAATATTTCTAACAAATACATTTATATTTTACTACTAATATTAGGTACTTTGTACATTCCTACGTGTTGTTTTACAAAATTTACAAAAAAGAACTTCTATTAGATTTGAGTTATGCTAATTATTATTTGAAAATCATTGTTACTTGAAATGTGTTTTGTGGCACTGAAACTGAAAAACTTATATTTTTCTTAGAAATGTGGCAATATAAAAATTGATACATTTTTATTTTATAAAGGGTCGTTAAGTATAACTTATATAGTGACCACTTCACCAAATTGCAATTCCATTGTGAAATTTAATGTGTCCATCACAAACCTTGACTGATGGAATAAAAAAAAATACCTTGACACTGTGCCTGTGTGTTTATATAATAATTATCTTATAATACACCTACATAAGAACTTTATCGTAAAAAAAATCAATGATCTACATTTCTCAAATAAACGATTATAATCTAAGAACGTTAACCTACTTTATGCATCCAATTAAATATATTTAAATCGATCAATTTAAACATTATTAAAACGAAATATTTACTTTTACACAAAAATTACACTTGACAGTATCTTTATAAAAAGGAAATTAAAAGGAACATACGATACATCTTATGACTTGTTTAGTATTAATATGGGACCACGACAATAACCCGTTAGCCGTTCTTGCAAATTACAAGCCAGTTTAGACTAACCATTCCTACGAATTAAGCACTGAATACACATGCCTGTTACTCTCGCAAATGCATGCCAGATACCGGCTTGCTTGTGATAAAGCTTGATTCTAGAAACTAGTATGCCACGCACAGGCATGCGTATCCCGGCTTCATGGAATGCCAGTACCCGGAATACCGGTTTACCAGCACCTGGTACGCCATTTACAGGCATGTGTATTCTGGCCCTTAGAGATCAGACCTACTTTCGACTATATGTTAAGCTACTCTTCAATATTTTAAAGTGTCACTAAAAGCGGTGATAAATTTGCAAATCGACTGATAAGGAAATCTATATTTGTCTGATCCGATGTCGGTGTTTGATATGAAATAATCACACTTCGTACTCCTCGGCCAAGGAGTCGGAAACCGTCACCTACAATTTCCTATGGGGCGGAGACTCGGACACGCTGGGGGTGAGGGAAAGTCTTCGGATATTAGGCTTATCATATTCCTCCATGGAGATGGCGCGGGACATGCGTCGCTCCACGCCAGGTGGCGGCAGTGACGTCAGCAGACCCTGACCTTGGCAGAACAGGAGCAGAGATTGTGCTACTTTGGCTGGCTGTAATTGAAATCGGAAACACTTTAATGTTTTTGAATCCAACAATAAATAGCATCCTTTACATTGGTATAGGTAAAATGTATGATCACTAAAAGAAGAAATTAGTGAAGGGACTTTTTTATTACTTTATTTTAAAATTTAATATTTAGAAAAAGTGTTTTAGGACATTAAACGACCAAAAGATATTTCAATGAATTTGATGAAATAGAAAGATGTGGAATATTTCGATGATATTAATTTCATTTAAGCTATTCACGAAGATTCATCCTGATAATAATTATTTTTATATCAACGATCTGTACCTACTACTTTTGAGCGTAGGACCGGGATAACGTACTACGCGATTTGTAGGACAATACGACTGTTAAATTATATAAATATTAACTGGTTAGTAGTCATTTTTGATGACTTCATTATCGATACATATTGGAAGGACTCTTTGATCAAACCATACATTTTTAGGACGAATATTTTTTTCAAATAATTTAGATAATTATCTCGAGATTTAACAAAAAAAAACCCGGTTAGTAATAACTAATAACTTTTTGAGAATCATCAAATCGACATATTTTATCCTTGCTACGTCTGTTAGCAAGAATTTTCGCCAGGATATTGTTGGGCGTCTCATCGAAACGAAGCTACTCAAGGAAAATTAGCTTGATAGTAATCAAGTGCAAAAATGGACCGCGGATCCTGGACTATAACACCAGTTGCCTTTAAAAAGAATAATCAATATATTCTAAAAGATTACAAATGGACAAGAAATTACCGCTTATACAAGTATAACATTTTAAATGACTATACTTGACATAAAAATCCAATTTATATATTACTAGCGGGCCCGTCAGACGTTGTCCCGCCCTGATTATAAAAAAAAAGTGCGTGCGTACAAAATGTCAGAAGTGAAACTTCTTTGGCGAACTAATTTATAAGTCTTGTTTATATTTATACAAATCTAAAACTTTAGAAAAAAAAATAAAAAAAATAATAATAATAAAAAAATATATATTCACAAAGTTTATTTATAAATCTAACTCACTGTTTATACACTGTATAAGTGCTAATAATATTGTAAATAGATGAAAAATCTGCCGTCACTGCAAATGACGTTATGCGACAGAATTGCAATCTAAAGTTCTAATAATTAACTTCCGTTGCATACCTGCGTGACGTTACATCTGTAAAAATTTTACCCTCATGCGCCTAAAGAAGTTTCACTTCAAAAATCCTTAACAAATTATATATCAAAATAGTCCTCATGAATCCCTTTACCCACTGTTGAAATCCGCTTGAAAATCCGTTCAGTACTTTTTGAGTTTATCGCGAACAGCCAGACAGACAAACGCGGTAGAGGACTTTGTTTTATATTGTGTAATGTAATTTACAACTGGGAATTTTGTTACAATCAATGTCATAAATAACAAAAAACCATAGGATATCATATTACTACAATTATTAGACGTAATACGAATTTAGATGTGTCTTAACAAACTTAATTATCTTCATCTATACATATAATAAAAATTTAAATAGAAGGCGTCCGTAATGTGTAAATAAAATGTTGCAGATATCCTGGAATAAGTAATATAATACATTTCAATCGTTTTTAGAAATGCCTGTCTGTCTGTTTCAACACGCATCACTGCTAAAGTACTGCGTTCAAGATATAACCTCCCCAAGAAACATACAAAGCATATCATCCAGTAACATTTAGTCTTCAATTATTTTGAAATCAGTTCACTCTTTCAAAAGTTATTGTAATTTTAATGACTACGAGCCTTAAGTACGAGAGAAAAGTAGCTATACAGTAATTAGACTTAATACATTCAGATGACTTTATTAGTCTGATGTACAAGAAAACATCAGGTTTCACGCGGACTAGGTTTTTTTTTTTAACCCACATCTCCAAAATAAATATTCGATTAACGTTTTCTTTAACGTTATATTTAGTAAAAAAAAAAAAAAGCTAAAAAAGAAAAGAAACATAGCAATCTTACCTTTAAATTATATAATAAGTTTAAGCATCTATCTGCCAGAGAAGGTTATGCACTTAGAAACGTATATCATTTTATATTATTATACATTTTACGATGGTTAAAACGTACAATACCTTTTTTTCGTAATTCAAGCGTAAATGTGAAAAAAATAATTATAACAATCCAGATAATTATTCAAAATCTACAACGCAAATTTAAATTATTTGAAACACTCGTAATACTCGTTTTCAGTAAGTTTCACAAGCCGCACGCTCTCGTCCCAAACTTGTTCACATAGTTTATTATCATAAACGATATCCGATGCTCTTGATAGCTGACAGTTTTTGTAATATTCCCCGCTCAATTTACCAGCTCTTGTGCTCGTGGCTACGTAAATTGCTGTCTGTGCGCCCTCCCACGGATGCTTGAATAAGATCCCGAAGATAAATGAGACAAACTCTCCGAAATAGGAGCCGTTCCTGCTGAAAATCTTCGTACCGACCGCCCCAGGGTCTACCACGTTAATATTCACATTCGAACCTTTCAATCTTCTCGCAAGTTCACGAGCAAACAACACCAAACAAAGTTTACTGTTCCCGTAAAGTTGCAGTCTGTACCAGTAATTTATTTTATTCAAGTTTTCTATCTCAATCTTTCCTATCTTATGCATTATTGACGATGTATTAACTATCCTACTCGGTTCTGACGGTAGTCCCGTCTTTTTCAAAAGCGGTAGGAGTAAAAGAGTCAACAAGAATGTTCCAAAATAATTCACTTGCATAACAAAGTTCATTCCATCTTCCGTGAGCTGATTTTCAGATATTCCAACACCAGCGTTGTTTATTAATATATCCAATCGATTTTCTGTTGCCATGATGTCTGCCGCAAATTTACGAACTGATTTGAATGAAGCCAAATCTAAAATTTTAAAGACGATATTCTCATTATCAGAGCTGCGTATTATGAGCTTCTTAGCATGTAAACCTTCGTCTTCGAATGGGCATGCAATAATAACTTTAGCACCGCGATGTGCAAAATCTGCAGCGATTTCTAAACCCATACCAGTTGTACCACCTGTCACTAAAACAGTTTTCCCGTCAAATCTCTTCTTTGATTTGCTAACTAAGTTCGTATTCTTCTGATATAAGCCAACGATCATTCCTCCTATGATTATTACTTCCAGTATCAACAAGAACACGGACATCTTCTACGGTTTTATCGAACTGAACTTGGAATGTCACAGTTAAACAAGT
The DNA here is from genome assembly GCA_015888305.1 of Antheraea pernyi. Lineage (NCBI taxonomy): Eukaryota > Metazoa > Arthropoda > Insecta > Lepidoptera > Saturniidae > Antheraea > Antheraea pernyi. Next base: position 274,092 of record MU158757.1, read on the forward strand.
TTGTAGATAGCACGAGTTAGTGAGCTAAGTATATACAAGCGAATGAAGCCGTCATGCTTTTACTTTCGCTGTAACAACGGATGCATAAGTTGCAAGGCCGTTGACTGGATCGACACTAGTATCTATTGCAGAGTGTAGTAGACTATTCTGCGTGCATTTTCCGTTGTAACACGACCTACTATCGGTTACAGATGTGTAAATGCGTGAAGGACGCAACGTAATGAACTACTCAAGTGTTGATTTTTCGTATCCGTCGATAAGTATTATACTTAAAAATTCACAGTAGTGATTTTTACAAATACACTTTTAAGTTGCGACAGCATTAGTTATAAATGTACGTATATATCTTAACAGATGTGTTAAAGTATACACTGTCTTAGCCTCTAAGTGTTTTAAAATATTTTAACCAATAATTGTCAAGATACTGATAACAAAATAAACCTAAATTAAAATAAAACTATTACAAATCCTGAAACATGAAAAGAAAGTCATAGTTACATAAATGAACTTCTTTAAAATACTAAATCGACATAATTACGCCACAATTAGTAAATTGTTTTTAAATGACCTAAATATCCTAGATTTTTTAAAATGCTTTTACCCGCGGCTCTCAACATTATCTGATAATGATATAGAATGAATATAACTTACCGCTTCTGCGAGCACGTCTCCAACTCTTTCCACTTTCAGTATTGTCACTCTTTCTCTATCGAGCTCCTTGTAGAGTTTCTCTATCACGCTGCTATACGGATTCTGGGTGCCAGTGATCAGCAATATATCTGGCTGGCAGCCTTTCAGCTGCAAGTCTTTGCGACTGGAAATAAAAATATTCTTATTACAATTTATTATAAAACAACTTCCTAGCGTACAGAATTCGCCTAAAATCTACTAAATAACGGATTTTTATTCAAATCTGATAATTCATATTTTTTTCGACGTATTTTTGTTCATTGAGCTGTAACTTGTAAGGTAAAAAATATTTAGATACTTATTTCAATCAATTAATCAAAAATACTTTATTCAATTTAGGCAATTTAGCAAGCTCGTATGAACTTCAAAGCTACCACCGATTCGCACAAACAACACAGTCATCGAGAAGAACCGGCAAGAAACTCGATCTGGTTCATCTTTTCATTATATATATTTTTTTAAACATTGATATTCGTTTTTGGTGGATGCACAAACACTGGTGTCAGTTCCAGACATCACCATCGTTCACATATAGATTCACTCTATAATAGCCTTTAGATATTAAAATCCGCTTGACATGGTGCTTGAACTCACAAAATCGGTAATGTGCTTTGGGAATTTGTTATAAAGTCTAACACACTCAAAAATATTGATAGATGTTTATCACTTTAACAGCGGTGGCTAACTAAACATTTTGGTAGGTGGTAGAGCCACGCTGAGGCTATTACTGGTTTCAGCATGAATGGGTTGGCTCGACCGGGGTAGTACCACCCTCTCACAGAACACCGACGTGAAGTAACAGTGCTTGCATTGTTGCGTTTCGTTCGGTCAGTGACAGCGCCGGAGGCCCAACTCCCTGCCCCTTCGTTCTCTCCATTCCCCCTTCCCTTCCTCCCTCCCCCAACACAGGCTGGCAACGCACTTGCGACTCCCCTGGTGTTGCAAGTGTCTATGGACGGTGGTGATCACTTAACATCAGGTGAGCCAACTGTCCATATGTCTCCGATGAAATAAAAAAAAAGAAATATTGTTACAGTATCTACAAATACTCGTTGTTAGAAATAAGCAATAGATGACTCATCGAGATGTGGAGAACAGTAACACATATATCGTCATCTTGTCACTTCTACCATTGTACACAACTAATAGGAATCAATCACGTTATGAATCACGTCAAATCTCTGTCAGCATTCTAGATATTTTACCTTTCGTTGTGTAAGGTTTAAATACGGAAAGAAATAAAAGAAAGAAATATATAAGCCAGCTACAATCGCAGCATTATGAAGTGCAACTAAAGTGCAATTAAGCGATGGTGAGTCTTTATAATTTAGTAAAAAAAATTCTCGCGAAAACGACATTTAACTTATGTAACACTATGACGACCACTTTACCACTATCTTGTGATTACTTACCTATAATTTTCTTGACTAAGCGCTCAACAAAAACTTACAAAGAATAATTCGTATCTGGATTTTGGATACAATATTTCAAGGCGCTACTTTAAAGCCATAATCGTATCAAATTGAACTCTGTTTTATTAGGCGAAGTAATCATCATCAGTCTTTAAGAGACCCTCTGCAGGGTCATAGACCTCTTCCTGAAGAAAGGTATGAGCATAAATATTAATCGCCACGCCAGTCCACGACGTATTGGTGATATCAAACTCTAAGAAACCCACTGCTCTATAATTTCCCACATACGGTGGCACTACTAGAACAATTCTCAAGTTCAGGTTTCCTCACTAAATTTCCCTTTACCATCAGCTGATAGTGTTATCAATTGAAATTAGTAATTGTTCGCGAATTCCGAAAAATTAATAAATAAACCAACTATTAATATCTCAAAATATTATTTGGATAAAAATTGCAATTTTATATTAACTTACTTTATAAACGCCCTGACGTACTGCTTTATGTTATGCGTGTTCAGATTGCCGCGGAGTCGCGATCGGTACTCGGCCAGCATTCGCTCGCGTTCGCCTACCTCGCACGAATCGCTCGCAATTTGCTGTGAAGGAGTAAAATAATAATAAAACCTTTATTACAAACACAGTTCATAAAAAAAAATCAATGCAATTTTTCACAATTCGCTATTCAGTACAGTTTTTTTTTATGGAAGACTGATGACTTAGTTGATGGTGGCTTAGTTGTTATTAGGACAACGCATTGGTGGACATATGTTCGAATTCTAGCAACTGAGTCGAAGCTTTCAGTCAAGGAAACTATCGTGATGAAAGCATAGCATAGTGGTAAGAGTCTTTCCTAAATCCGCCGCTCGCTACGTACCTACGCTTTCAAGTTGAAAATCTGTCACCAAGTACCCGTTGGTATGTTCCAGCAGCTGCACTTCAGAGACCTCTCTAGGTTTCGCGTGCTTACCGTCTTAAAATATATCGTAATTTAAAAACAGATGAGAGACTGTGGTCACACCCTAAAACCTACAAAGAACAAGACCGACTAGTACACTAGTTTAAAACGTAGGACAGTGTTCTGTTTATCTAATTCTGTCCATAATATCATCTAACTTTAAGGCATCGTAACCCTTCAAACACCGTTGGTAGTACTGGCCTTCGAATTCGTCTATCCGAACACACCTAGATATCTGGCGACATAGCTAGGTAAGTTCTAGGAAATGTATATGCCATAATTTCATCAACATACTTTACTTCATCGAATGCTCTATTTTTTTTAAGACTTAAAGACAAGTCAATCCTGATTTCATATTAAAAAACACTGATGACATAAAATTTATAAAATGGTTAGATAATTTTTTCCATTTCAAATGATACCAGACAAACTAGATTCTGGTTGGCGTAATTTATTTTTATGATATCATGCAAACATAAATAATAATACTCACAACATTTAATGAAATCATTAAAATTATATGTTAGGTTAAATTGCGCGACGGCGTCAAAGAGAGGACGCCGTCGTAAGGTGGCAGCAGGACCTGGCGGACGAGCGTTTCGGGCGATTCACTGTGGACGCCGTCCGCCCGGTCCTGCGGGCGTGGAAGGAGAGGGAGTGGGGCTCCCTGACGTTTAGGCTGGTGCAGGTACTCACCGGACACGGTTGTTTCGGGTGGTACCTGCACCGGATCGCACGCAGGGAGCCGACCGCCGCCTGCCACGAGTGCGGCGCAGCCGAAGATACCGCGCAGCACACTCTGTCTGAGTGTGCTGCGTGGGGGGAGCAGCGCCGCCTTCTGGCGGCGGCGGTAGGACCGGACTTATCGCTGCCGAGCGTGGTTTCGGCCATGCTCGGCAGCGAACAGGCGTGGCGAGCGATGGCCTCCTTCTGCGAGGAGGTCATCTCGCAGAAGGAGGAGGCGGAGAGGGCCCGCGAGGCAGACCCTCAAAGTGGCCGTCTCCGCCAAAGGAGGACAGGCAGGAGGAGAAGGCGCTTCGCCCGGCTCCTCCTGCCACCGTAGCCGGACCTGAGGGGATGGGCCGGGGGGCCCATCTCCTCATTGCACGGGTTCGGTGGACGAGGGGGGGCAGCTGGTGTGTACCCGGTCTGTCCCTCTATAGGTAGGAGCCCGGCGGTCACCTTCCGCCGGGCGGACCGTGGGGGCGGCTCTACAAGGTTGATTAGCTTGTTCGATCCCTTGCCGCCCCCACAAAACGGTCTGTCGGTACACCGTGGGGTTTTAGTCCGTGCGACTCGGACATAACCCACCCTCTCCCCCGGGAGGGTGGCGTATCCATAAGGGATTTCCCCACCTTAAAAAAAAAAAAAAAAAAAAAGGTTCAATTGCGCGGAACGAGAGCTACTCTTTGAATTTGTGCCAGCGATCACCACAGGCACAAACAGTGTTACCGGGTTTTAAAATCAACAAAAGACAAGAAAAACTATATAAACTATATATGTCTATATTGCTAGTGGAATGATTAGAACACAATACAGTATGTACTAGAGGCAAATATAAAGCTCACTTCTCGCCTTTTTTACTACATATGAAAAAGCATGACACTAGACAGAGCGATAAACAATCATTTAGGTGAGTATTATACTTAATTTTTTAGTAATAAAAAGCAAAATGATTCTATAAGTACATAGAAAAAAAATCTCTTATAAAGACTATTTATAATTCGGAACCATTGTTATTTTAGTCGTATAATTTAAAATTGGATGTTAATAATAAAATATCTAAATCGAATTTATCTTTTAAAAGGGCTAATTAATATAAAATTATTTAAGTTCATTAATATTGTTTTAAATTAACAACGGTAGGTAAAAATTCATCAGCTTATCATTGTCACTTGAATTGTAAAATTCGAATTTATAAAAGGTTTCGTTATTAGTACCTACTTGAAATTAATTAAATAGTTGTACATAACAATATTAGTTCCATGAAATTGAATAGTTTAAAAACAAAGATATCAGTTATATCTAGTACTAGCGGGCCCGGCGGACGTTGTCCTGCCATGATAATAAAAAAAAACCTTGACAAATTATATACATGAACCTTCCTCGTGAATCACTATATCTAGTGGTGAGAACCGCAAAAATCCGTTCACTAGTTTTTGAGTTTATCGAAAACAGACAGACAGACGTGGTAGAGGACTTTGCTTTATAATATGTAGTGATATTCCTCCACTCAAAACCACACACTATAATTAGCGTATAATTGAAAAATTATACATACAGATAATCTAAATCCAATTTTACTCGTTTTATTTGACTGAGTGTTAGAAAACATAATATAGAACTAGGTATGCTATTCCTACATTTAATATTTCAGCAAAAAGAGTAAGATAAATCGTGCGATTTTGCAACTAGACATGTATTACTATTTTGTTTTCTACAAGTTGATTGCCATGCAATAAAATTAATTAAATAATACGGTACCGTCACCAAATCGATCATAGGATCGTCTTTTAATAACATGTTAGTAAAAAAACACGAAAGAAGAATACCTGATAGTGGTAAGCAAGATGCTCTGGCACAAAACTCACGTGGCCGAACTTGTGGTATATGAGGAAGTCTTCCTCAGACTGTGATATATCCGTCCCGCGCCATCGTGAGAACCTGCTTCGGAAGGCATCCGCCACCGATGACGTGGAAGCCGTGCAGTTCACCAGAATCAAGCCTAAAAGACGGCGAGGGTGCGCCAGTCCGCATCTAGCTAGGACGTTCGCACCGGCACCTTCACCAAGACCGACTGCGTAACGGATTTGGAGAAAGTCCAGGACTGTGATCAAATCTTCACCGAGTGTTTGGAGTGAGGGGAATTGATAACTGCCAAAGAAAATTACAATATATTTTGTAAACATTCCAGGGTTATAGCATGGAGATCTCCAAGGACGGTACCACACAGCGATGCCCTTGATATCCTCAACAATGCAAGCACTGTTACTTCACGTTGGTTTTCTGTGGGTCGGGTGGTACTAACCCGGACGAGCCGACACATTCGCGCTGAAACCAGTCATAGCTTCAACGCTTGGCTCTACCCAATGATATTATAACTCAAATATAACGGGTGACCCACAGAAAACCGACGTGAAGTAACAGTGTTTGCGTTGTTGCAGATATCAAGGGCATCACTACTGTATTATAACAATAGGCTCTACCACCTACAGCCATCAATAACTTCAGCGTGGGTCACTTTTTTTTATAACTTTGCTCATCCAATGAATGAACAGCGTTTACTATTGCAAGCTTAAATACTGGAATAACCGTAATTTTGACAAATTTTCATGTATTTACGATCCCAAACCTTCTTACTTTCGTAAAGGTTAGGTTTACAGGACTTTAAGTTTAAGATTGATCGATTTGCAAATGTTAGGTTTTAAAAAAATCCATTAACATCCCATCTGCACGCAATGAGCTCGAAATTTTCAAAAAGAAAAATATCGCGATGAATTCATAACATTGCACATTCCAACGCTTACTGGGCTATTAATAATTAAAATTTATCACTAACCAACTATAGATGTGTTCAGGTAACTGCACCCGAGAGGTAGTCAAAGTTAGAGTAAAAAAAATAAAGTTAGAATATAGAGTAACTCACGAATCGGGCAGATCCGGTGAATTTTCTTCGTGTCCCGGTACGTCGACGTGTATAAAGCACGACCTTTCCTTGATCTCGCTCATCGCTGGACTGTTCACGAAATCGACTAACGACGAATCTGAAAATTTAATATTAAATTCTACAATTCAGTTTGAGTTGTTACGTGATTTTGACGTTGCATATTCTGTGTCTGTTAGTTTATCAGCTTTTTTGCTTAATAAGTAAAAATAAAACCCAGCAATTGTACATTACTTACATAATTATTTTTCATGATACTTGTAATAAACTTGGTATTGAATTGCCACTATAGCTTATAATTATTTCAATTGATCTCAGAGAGGACATTCTAACTGAGATATATCAGACATACAATACTGCTCCTGAAAGTTGCTTCTGGAACGCTTCATGAGCCAATAAGTATTACCAATCACACCGTACAAAATAAAAAAGATCGAACACTACTATTTTAGTACAAAAATAAACGTATGTAGTGGTTCATCAGTAAATCAAACTTTGCATAGATTATACCACCATTGATTCCGACGAAAAAATTACAAAAAGAAAGTTTTCTCACGTTTCTTAACTGTTACCGTATCTCATTTCTTCCATTAAAAAAGATTGACTTACGATTCGGTCGTATGGAGAAAAGTTATAATATACTAGCGGCCGCTGTTCCGCCTTGCTAATAAAAAAAAAACCTTGACAAAATATACACCAAAACCTTTCTCGTGAAACACTTTATCAACTGGTGAAAACAGCATGGAAATCCGTGATTCTTGAGTTTATCGCGAACAGACAGACACCGAAACAGACGACTATATTTTATAATATGTAGTGATATACAACACTACGCGCACTGATTTCCACGCATTGAATATTTATGCTTTGTTATAATTATTATTTATAATTATAACCTGTTAATTTTTAATAACCTAGGTATAGGTATATCCTATTCTATTATATACTATTCTAGGTATATTTTCGTATATAAAATTTCCTTCAAAATCTCTGAAGTCACTTTTCATTGAAATCTAGACATACGCAAGACAAAAAAGCCTTTATAATAAAAAGTGGGTTTTATAACAGATATAGATATCATATTTACAGAGTTTGATAATGTTTTAACTCACGGTTTGTGCCCAGGTCGTGCACTGTTAGGAAGACGCATCTTTTATCTTGCTGACTCAGATCACCCTGAAATTAATTAGCAAAAAAAACATATATAATTACGTTAAACAATTTAGGAAAAGTTGATTAACCGCCATACACCAATATGTGTAAAATTTAAGAAAAGATTACAAAAAATTCGAGTGTGTTCATGACCACACAAGCTGTGTAGACACTATTCAGTGCGTCACCGAACCGAGCGAGCTTGATGTCGAGTGGACCCGGGTAAATCCGATTCATCGGAACGGATCCGAGCGTGACGTCCTATTACCTACTCGGTATGTTTTAACAGTTTCTATCACCCAATAGATATATTAGGGGGTTTCTATCGCACTTTAGATATGGTAAGAATTTTCTACCACCCATTTGACATTCAATAAAGTCCAAAATCTCTCTAAAACTCGAAAATTAAAACTCTCGCGGTTCGGTTCAGTGTTCGCCCAAACATTGGTTCATTTTAGTTTTATTTTCATTCAGTATTTAATGAGTCTAAACATATTTTCACTTCAAATACTTACAAAAATCAGAATGGAGATTGAACTAAATAGCACATTATACATTTACATATATTTCTCATACTCTCATTTAACTAGTGATATCCAAAATCTAACAATGTATATTAAAATCAAACGGGATTAAATTTAAGTTAGGTAATAAACAGATTACATAATTAAAGTTAAATGGTTTTATATATAAACATAGGCAACTAAAGTGAATAAATGTTAAAGCACTGTTTTTTTTTCCTCGAACTGACTATGCTATTAACCTTGCGGTCTTTACAAGTTCACCGAACTTGGCAGCGTTAAAGCGCTGTTTTAGTAGTACGTAGTAACTTATTTCGAACAAAAATATCATTTACCCTATATAGTACAGCAGTATATTATATAATAATTATGAGAAAGTAAACATACATACTGATTTTGAAAAGAAACAAGAAAAAGGATCCAAAAAAATATCACTCACTTAATCTATAATCACAGACGAATAGGAAACTCATATAACTTATTTACAAGACAAATGATTTGTAAACATAATATATATATATATTTTATTGAATTAAAATGACAACAAAACGTACCTTATTTATACCCTGGATAGTAGCATTAAAGAGAATAGAAACATATTTAGAATTGTATATCTTTTGTCCGCGGTTTCGCTTGCGTTAATGTAGTTTTGATTTCTCGTTCGGGTTAGTATTTTTTCTTAAATGAGATATATGCCGTTTACCGTAGACCTGACAAGGTCTAGTCATCCCATGAAAATCGATTGAGCAGTTTAGGCGTGAAAATGTAACAAGCAAATAAAGAAACTCACTTTCACATAAACTTTATTACTTTAAACACTCGGTTAATTTTTTAAGACCCAGATCTCATAATGGAAGGTTATGATTTTAATTTCACGTCATCGTAAATCGTAAACTTCATGGTTTATATTAGAGTAGACGCTACTTTGCACTTCCGCCTGTAATCGATGGAACACTACTACGTAAAAGTAGCATCTACTCTAATATTAATGATGGATTTCCGCAAAGTAACGCCTTCTTCAATCAAATACTTTATGGTTTAGTAAAAAAAGTTCGTACACATGAAAAATAATTTAAAAAATAGTTGCAATAAATAGTTTGACGATTTTCAAAGTTTTGAAATAAGTTCAATAACCTTGAAACCTACGCTGGCAACAGTCTTTTGACCTGTGCTTCATGAGGTCTACATTCTTTTGTTTGGAGCTTAAACCTTTATGTCTTTGAACAGTCCAGGGGTTAAATATTCATCAAAAATATCAAAATCCGTTCGGTAATTTTGCAAGAAAACGTAACAATCATCCATCCATTCTCAAAACCTTCCCGATAATATAATGAGTACAATATCCACATTTATGTATAGATATTAAGAATGATATAAAGCACCTTCCAGAATACGTTGATCAATGCTCAACAACAGATTTTCAATTTAAATGTAACTAAATAATATAACCAAAAATTACGGATTTCCGAAGAAGCAAAGCTATATAAGAATTTAGTAATATCTACCACCAAATGAGAAATTAAGATTATGTATCAGTCACACTTCATTTAAAGTAAAGTATAAGTGAGTATTGTTGTAAATAACAACAGATCTTCATTTATGTATTCGGATATTTAATTGCAACAAAAAGTCACCTACCTAGTTCTGTCATATTCAACAACGTTTTGAATGTCACGAGTTTGTCTAGTTTATTCTACAATTATATCAAAGCTCAGCAAATCAAGCTGTATATTATTGTATAAAAACGTTCTTAGAAAATTAAATATATAATTACTTTTACAAAGAAGGTTAGAGTTGTTACCGATACTAACAGGTTAATTTCTTTTATATCATAGGAGGCAAACGAACAAGTAGTTCACCTGATGTTAAGTGACTACCACCGTCCATAGACACTTGTAACACCAGTGGAGTCGCAAGTGCGTTGCCAGCCTGTATTTGGGGGGAGGGGAGGGGGGAGGAATGGGAGGGGAGGAGGAAGGTAATGGAAGGGGGAAGGGAATGGGAGGGGTGCCTCTGGCGCTCTCACTGACCGAACAAACGCAACAATGGTTACTGTTACTTCACGTGTGTTTCTGTGGGTCGGGTGGTAGTACTCCGGGCGAGCCGACCCATTAATGCTGAAACCAGTAATAGCTTCGGCTGGCTCTACCACCTACCAAAATTTTATCGATTTATATTGTTTACCGATAATTTTATGAAAGAAGCTTTTTTAAAATCGGTAAACCCTTAAAAAACCTGTATATTTTGAAGTGGTTTTACTCCTTGGCCATACATTGATCAATACAATGGATCTCACTTCGTATGAAACAAGCCAGTTACTATGTACATGTGGTTAATATCTCGAGTTATTTATAAACAAACAAACTGAACGACGTTTGATTGAAGTACCTAGTTGTTATTCATCTGAATGAATATACTTGTATATGAAAATGAATTTGAAATTGATTTGAATATCAATTCCAACCATATGTTTAGTATTTTTGTTCTATCGACGTCACAGAGACTTTTGCCAGTGGCATTATTAAAAAGATATATGTTATAGCATTCATTTGAAATAATACCATATCTTTATTTAATAGGCGTTGCGGAAATATTTGCCAGTATCATCGTTTCATCAAAGTCAAAAATACTTTATTTCATTTAAAGCCTCAAAAGGCGCATATGATCGTCAAACTACCATCGGTTCGGAAAACAACCCATTCGTCGAGAACCGACAAGAAACTCGATCAGGTTTATCCGTTTAACACTACAAATATATTAAAAAAAAGTTTTAAATAAATGTATTTAAAACTAGTTGCCCCCGCTGCTCGTGTCACCTTAATATTGGTCTTTACCTATGAAATTGCCGTTTTGTATGAAAAAATTTAAAGAATTTTTTTCATGTTTTTTTATTTGTATTAATCGAAGTAATCGCCCATGCAATCAATGCATCTTTGCCAACGCAGTGGCAGTTTATTGGTGCCCTTCTTAAAGAAATCAGCTGAAGGGGAGGCAACAAATCCTTCAAAGGCATTTTGTACTACCTCTCGGGTATTGAATTTTTTTCCCACCAAGGAGTTATCCAAATTATGGAAAAAGTAGTAGTCTGTAGGCGCAAAGTCTGCTGAGTAGGGCGGATGACGTAGAACTTCCAACCCCAGTTCTTGCAACTTGGAGACCATCTGCTGTGCAGTATGAGGTCGCGCGTTATCGTGCAGGAGCAGCAGAGACGAGCGATTGACCAATGCTGGTTGGAGATGTGCCAGCGTCTCCATAATAGTGTTCAGTTCTTCACAGTACACGTCTGCAGTAATGCTCACCACGTTTGGTAAGAAGCTGCGATAAATCACATCGGCGCTAGACCACCAAACAGTTACCATTATCTAGGGGTAAGTTTTCGTTTAGGCATTGTTTAGGTGCTGAGCCAGGATCCAACCAACTTGTTGAGCACTTGCGGTTATCAAACAGAATCCATTTTTCATTGCAGGTAACAATGCGGTTCAAAATTCCTTCATTTGTGTGTCTGTTCTCGACGCGTACTTCGCGCTGGCAATCATTGAATTCGTGGGGCACCCATCTGTCAAGCTTTTTTACCTTGCCAATTTGACGTAAATGGACCAATATTATTTTGACGCTAACGTCGAAAGCTGCTGCTAATTCAGCCGTAGATCGTGTATCATCAGCTTCCACAATAGCCTTTAATTCGTCATTGTCAACCAAAGTCTTCGGACGACCGCGAGGTTCATTTTTCAGGTCGAATTTCCCAAAACGGAAGCGAGCAAACCAACAACAGGTGGTGCGTCGGTTTGTAGTGTTAGCTCCGTAAACGTCGTTGATGTTGCGTGCCGTTTGTGCCGCGTTGCTGCCACGACGGTACTCATATTCCCTAATTACTCGAATTTTTAACATATCCATGATGACAAAAAAGATTGAAATGCGATTAAAATGTAACACTAATCAATAAACAAATGACTACTTTTGGAACAAGAATTCATGTTTTTAAAATAAAATTAATTTGAAATTAGAATTCTTAGCCAAACAAAAAATATTTTGATTTGAAATGGCCAGTACTGCAGAACGGCAATTTCATAGGTAAAGACCTATTATAATTTTTTATCTTAGCCTACCTCTTTAGTAGATATATACCGACATATGGAACATTTGTTATGACCCTGCCACCCTATAGAGATTGCTCGCTTTTTCGGAATACAAACTGAGAAAGCGAAATATTTAAACCAAACTGCAAGAAAATGGTAAAATGACATGCGTGAAATCAAAAATTAAAAAAGCGAATGCGTTCGTGTTGCTATTAACAATTTGAAGTTGCATTCATAATTACAGAAAAAGAAAACTAATATTTTCCGTGCAAAATTTCCAATTTTTACCTCCATAAAGTCATTCCTCAGAGTTCAAGGAATAAATCAAATCAAAAATTACTCGAATTGGACCAGCTATCTTCGAGTTATGCGCTTAGCAACATATTTTGCGTTTAATTTTTTTTATATAGATACATTAACGTTACAATCGCTTTCAGTGGATGCATAAAGAGAGGTGTCAAATCCAGATATCAACATCTTCGTTCAATTTATAGCTCGAGTTCAATTCGATAGCCTTATTATATTTACTTCGCTAGTCAAGCATCACTCAACTTGGACAAATCACGTGACCGTTGCGCAGTAAAGTGGTGGCCGCCTTGATAAAAGTTCCAAGGTAGTTTTTGAGGGAACTTGAAAGTCGCATTCAATGCTGTTCATTGGAATCAACTTCACTCACGAGTAAACAAAGATTTGCAGAATATGTAAAGAAAATATATTCATATTGTGATCCGCTCTATATGAGGACTCATTATTACAAATAAATAATTTATAAGTCATCGAGCGTGGGAATGCACATACACAGTATACGTACACACTGACAGACACCGTGTCGCTGCAACTATTGCGAGTAAATAATCATTACATAGTATAAAACAAAGTCCCCTACCGCGTCTGTCTGTCTGTCTGCTCGCGATTAACTCAAAAACTACTGAACGATTTTCAAGCGGTTTTCACCAGTGGATAAAGTGATTCATGAGGAACGTTTTGGTATATAATTTGTCAAGGATTTTTTTATAATCAGGGCGGGACAACGGCTGCCGGGCCCGCTAGTATGTTATATAACATATTCTTTGTATTATTATTTACCTATTCAATATCATATATTCGTTCGTGACTTCGCTCGTTTTATATTACAAAATGAAACTTAATAATAATAAAATACAGGAGAGCATCCCCTAGCGGCGAATTCTATTAACATGGATAAAATAAAAATTGTGCATGAAGGTGAGCCAATTTTCACAATGCTTCGTCGAATAGTGTCGGAGTTTATCGATCGAGTTTATCAACACACATTTTTATATGAGATTTTTACTGCCAAATCCAATGAGTAATACAAGGGAATTCATATAAAATTACGTCAATCTCGAAAATGATTCGCTTTTACGAGCACCGAGGCAGTTAATATTCATAATCTGTGACGGCTATTTGAAATGGCATTATTATGAAGCGCGCGGCAACCGTTCCGCACTTTAATCATGGCGGTCGACCGACACAAAATAATGTCATCATCAAGACATTATACTAAATTCGTGTTATTTAGAAATGTTTATTGCCAGAACCGGTGAAGAAGAGTACTCGGATTCGGTCCTCGCATAAGACTGACTTTTACTTTGAGCATATATAGGCTTACGAATTAGTTTACGGACAGATTCACTCACTCGAAGCTTTTGTAATACTGGTGGTGTTTTACGTAATACAGTTTGTTTATTGTGCACAAGTAAAGTGGATGGAAAATATTACTGCGGAGCATCGATTCTGACTTACCATAAAAACTCCCTGGAAAGTTCTAACAAGAGGGCCACCATCTTGTTAGAACATTGAAATAATCGCAAGAAACTTAGAATAACCTACTCGTATCGCGTAATAATCTAATAGAAATATGGTTGCTGAAAACAACACTAAAAAACCTTTGTCACTCTACGAATAAGTATAATTGTAAATGATGTATTAAATCTTATCTTATTAACGGGAAAGTTTGTAATGATTCCTACTTCTTGAGAGTAATCATAGTTTTTTAGGTAATAGTGTTAGGTTTTATAACAAAGTATTCTCATTGGAAGGCAAGAGTACTTTGAAAAATGTTCAAAAATAAAAGGAATATAGTGCAAAACAATCCAGTCACATCCTCTAAAGTCACCCTGAATTGATAGAAATCTTAGAGATTTAAAGACTTAAAGATTTAGTAAAATACCATCATAATTGAAATACTAGAAACAATAACAAATTGGTAATTCCATGTTTCACTAAGACTAAAAGCTGACTAAAACCAATAATACTTGTTTAGGTAATAATGTTAGATTTTATAACAAAGTAAAAAAACACATTTCCGATTTGACGGATAGTAAGTTCCAGCACCATCTCGAGGGGTTTTAATATCTAAAGACTATTTATAGGGTGATTCAATATGTGAACGATGGTGATGTTCGGAAAGGACTCTCTGTGTGTTTGTATAGCCATTTGTTATCAAAAGATAAACCAGTTCGCGTTTCTTGCCCGTTTTTCTCGATGACTGGGTTGTATTCCAAACCGGTGGTAGCTTTAAGAGCCTTTTCGAGGCCTAAGTTGAATAAAGTATTATTGATTTTGAAATCGCAACGGTGATATATTATTTCCGTCCTTTACGACACCTAAAAAATCATTTGAAAAAGATTACGGTTACATTTATTCTGCAAGTCTTACTGAATAAGTTGTGGTTTATGATATAAAAATCATTGAAGAACTCACTTGTACGTGCACATGAATGTCGCCGCTGCGGTCTGTGCTAACGACATATTTCTGGAACAAAGGAAAAACTTCTTTAATTCACTTTGTAATCGTTTATTCTCATTTCTTGAATATATTTGTGGGCACATAAAAGATATTTATTTATTCAACTTTACTGTATTTTTACCATGCTACCATTTCTGTAAATTTTATTTAATGTTTGTGAAATAAAAAGAAGGATGACACGCTGAATTTATATAACCTTGTCTTTTCGAAAGGCACCATTAATATTTACAAACTGTTACAAATTTTATAGCCACCGGTGGTAATTCTTATTCCTTTTTTTATAAGTAAAATATAAGTACTAGCTACGACCCACGGATTCATCAAATACTTCCTTCATCCACTATTCCTATTACCTCGCACCCCACGTGTTTTGTTATCGGTTAGCGTACTTTCTGTCCTAAAATATATTTTTAATATGACATGTAGTTCGGGAGATGAGAGAGTACAAACAAACTTGAGCTTTGAGCACTCTTGAGCTTTAAAATATTAGTACAAATTGCGAATTTCAACATAATTAGCAATAATGTAATCAAAGGGTTTGTCAATTCTTAATACGCAATGCTTTTTTACGTTAGTTGTTAAATACAATAGTTGATTACCTTATTTAGTTTAAGTTATTACAGTATAATACAAGTTTAAGTGCCATTCGTTAGAATTATTTATAAATTTCATTTATGGCGAAACTTTTTCAAGTTTTATTTCTAAACTCTATAATGTAGTGGAGGTTCTATCTTTAAATTTAACAAAATAAAAGAAATATTTCACAATTTACTTTTCAGTGGAAAAGTCAAATGTAGAGTAATATAATATACATGGAATTATAAATCATTGTAAACAAATCACACAAAGACAAATGGTTTGTATGTAATGTTTGTCTATACTACAGAGAACAAGTATTTGTTGATTTTTGTAAACATATAAAAATGTTAAGCAATAGATTTGTAATTATCAGAATAACTAAAAAAATACAGTCCAAAGGTTATTGTGAAGCGAAAACTTTTTTAGGCGCGTTGAAGGGTATTTTTTGCTGGAGATAAATTTATAATTTCGCGTGGTAACATGCTAGTAAGCGTGACCGGACATATTGCGCTTGCGCGACTTGCATCGGATAGCGACGCGTAGTATAGCGGCCTATGTACATGTAATATTGATATTTTGCAGCTCCTCATAGGTTTGATTGATTAATAACCTTTATAAGAATGTATATAATTTTTAAACATTCTTCATTGGTGCTTCGCTTCTATTGGTCTTGGAATTTTTCAAATCGGATCAGTAGTTCCTGAAATTAGCGCAGCATTCAACCAAACAAACAAACCCTCCAGCTTTATAATATTATTATAGATTAGGTTTTAACATTATACGTACTATACGTATACTCAGAACCCTTGGTAAGGTTGTACAAACATATATCACGGATCTGCCTTAACTTTGTTTTCAATCCAAAACAGAGTAAAGCAATGCGTGTTGAAAGTCAGCTATCGTATAATATAAACAATACAATTTTATGATTTATATAGTGAGAATTGTTTACGCATACACAAATATATTCCGTGATCCAGACGTAAACAGTTCTCATTAACTGGCGATTGACGCGTGATATTTCGTTAGGCTTTTCACACACAAGCGGTGTACGGTTTGAACGCTGCGTTTAATAAACGACAATTTGGTAGTCGAAAGACAACGAATTGTAAATTATTTTTTAAACTTGGTGACAAATATTCTCGTTCATATTTTAAATGTTATGATGAAGTTTTAGAAATTACATTTTATTAACAGCGGCACGCGACTATCATTGCCTTGGTAGCTTTATAAACTATGACACCAAATTCGGTTTATGTATGTATATATACGTACTCTATATACATTTATCACTTCATAATAGCTACACCTTTATAGCTAATTTTTTTTTTGTTGTGCTCCTAATTGCCAAGGCATGGTTTATATAAAAGAAAATGTTTCGGAAACGTTGATTAAAATTGGGTTAAAAAATCGCCATATAAAAAAGTAAGCAAGTGATTGGGACAGAAGATATGGAGATCTCCAAAAATATCATCACAATTAGCAGATTGACATTAAATTGTTTAGTTACTATTTTATTGAATTACATGGTCTTGCTATAATGAGAATATTCGGTTTCATTTGCTTCATTAGTATACTCGTACACATTTGAAGCCAGGATAAACAACTAATATATATAAAATGATTATTCTTAAACCGATGACACTAAACAAAGTATCTTATAGAATTCATTTTGAATTTTAAACGATATGGACTTGCTTTTATCGTGTCGTTAAATAGAGCGATGAAAGTACGTACAAATAAATAATAAAAAAATAAAAAAACTATGCTCTATCAAAAATATTAATAAAGATTACTTCGGTATGAATGTTTACTAATATTATAAATTCGAAGGTGAGTTTATTTATTTGTTAGTTTATTACACTTGCAAGCCGTTAAGTTGAGTCGTTGACTCTACAGATCATCATTTTTTTTTACAGGAACAGAGAAACAGGCAGAGGACACCTTCTATTTAAAAGGAAATTGCTGTCCCCGAAGCTTTTGTCAAATCAACATTAACGCGAGCGAAGCTGCTTGCATTATATCTTTTCTGAATGAAAAAAGTTCCTATTTTCAAAAACTTTTCTATATACCTATATCCAACAGACATTTTGAATTCACGGCAGTTATCTTTTAAACTGTCATCTTACGATATTAAACAGAGTTAAACCGCACATTTGTAAAAGCCTAATGCGGTCAGTGTGCACAATACTCGACGTCAATAAGGCACGTTCAATAGAATCAACATACTCAGTGTTACCAAATATTTGAACTACAGTATACATTAGAACGAGTACAATTTGTACAAGAAACTGTTTCTCTGTCTGAATTTGTTTGGAGCAGAGTTTAATACAAGGAAATTGTTCGTATATTCGCAAAATCAAACGCAATAGATAACACAAGATTTTGAATAAAATATAAAATCAACCACATGATTGTTATTTCATATAGAAGTCAAAACATAATCATTTAATTTTCTACGCCCATAGCCATTACTCCATCCCAAGGGGTAAGTTATTCAATAAATCAAGCCAGATAAGAATGAATTTCTAAAAAGTAAATAAACCTCATATTAAACGACAATTTGTTTTATAATAGCATGGAGAATGACTGCACCATGCCTGATGGTAAGCACAGTACAGTCCAAAAACAATGGCGATCACCGAGTGACACACTGTCCATCGCTGGTCGCCGCTGTCATGCCGGCCTGCAAAAAGCTCAATATGCACATGCTGATCCCAAAACGCAACCTGTGGAAGAGAATCACTATGACGGGCTTTTTCGCCGTATACATGGTGGTTGCGATCCAGTCAGACTGTAAAACCCTACCACCCCGCTAAAGTATGGAAAAGTATTGTCATTTAGGCACAGTTATACGGTATCGGACAATTTTTTTCTCTGAAATGTTTTTGGCTATAGACTAACGATTTGAATAACACCCAAGACAAAAAAGCAAACCTAATTAACGGACACCCTACTGTCCATTCTTCAAATTAAAACTCTTTGGTCAACGGCGAGAGAAAACTCTACAAAGATAAATAATCTCTTTTCTATACCAGTCACTATTCAACAGACACGGATAATATAGTATGTCATAATTTATTATTGTTATCCATTCTATTTCAGATTAGCAGTGTTGGCATCGATTCCCATTTCACGCCAATTAAAAGGTAAGTCTGTTGCCAGAGCGCTTGGCGTGTAAACAAACATCACAAACAACAGAATGATGTTTACAACGCAACGGTTGGCGCAAAAATAGACGTTCGGCAAAGTTATACCGATTTGCTCACATGTAAGTTTCAGTCACGTAACCAATGCTATAGTGTATAGAGATCTTTACGGTGGGTTAAATAATTTAACCAAACATTAAAACAAAACTGAAAATACATACACAATTCACAAGAGTACAATTGACCTTTCAAAACGAGCTAAATCCAATTTTAGCCGTTCCTAATATTTTATGTTATTTTTCAAAATATTTAAATTTTATACATGTAACATATGGAGATCATAAAAAAAATCTAAAAACCTTATGAACGGCAAAATTTAAACTTTGTTCTCTATAGAAACTAGAAATCTTAAAAAAATCAATCACGTTATATGACGATTAAAATTGGATTTACCTCATTTTGAAATGTAACGACTCAATTGTACAATAAAAACAGAATTGTGGTTTGAAAACAGCTTACATTTTTACGATTTAATTTATTCTATTTACCAAACAATAAAAGTAAGAAGTGTATTGTTCTATCAAAATAATAAGCGATTTAAAAAGCGAGGCTAACGAACAGGTGGGTCACCTAATGTTAAGTGATCACATCCGTCCATATATACTTGTAGCACCAGGGGAGTCGCAAATACATTGCCAGCCTGTGTTTGCGGGAGGGGGAGGGGGGAGCTCTCAGTGACCGAACGAAACGCAACAATGCAAGCACTGTTGCTTCATGTCGGTTTTCTATGAAAGAGTGGTACTACCCTGGACGAGCTGAACCATTCATGCTGAAACCAGTAATAACTTCAGCGTGCCTCTACCACCTTTATTATTTATTAGTTAAAAAAATAAACAAAAATTTGTTAGCTGAAAAAAATGTAATAAGAACATACTCGTACACACAGACGAAGACAATGTAAATCTCCTAAAGATTTGACCACCCACTAAAGAGTGATAAAATTTTAAAAAATGGGTCTTTGCAAAATGTTTTTATTCAACTGTGGCAACGAACGACCGGCGCGTGCGCACAAAAACATTTATAGGATGTCTAAACCGGTTTTATCCGGTCGACAAGTAAGTTTCGTCACTACCAACAATATACGTGTAAGACCAGTCGAGTTTTTTAATATAAAGCCAATAAAGTATATCATGTTCACGAATATTCGATGCCTGCATTTCTTCTTTGTTACTGAAATTTAGAATACAACAGCTGGAATAATTTTAAACACTTCAAAGAATGGACCTTGCTTTTTTTAAATTATTACTTTTTCATTAGACACCACAGAGGTACAAATAATTAGAAACGTACCAATTTTTTTACTGACACTAATATTGAATACACGAATTTAATTTTTTGCGTAATTTTTTTTCTACTAGGTCTTTTTAAAACATTCTGATTTTTCACAAAATCTCCCCGAAAAGATCTAACTAGAGCGACTCCATTTTGTTAGAGCTCTGAGATCATCCAAAATCGCTAACTAAACTTTTATTATTACATTTTTTTAGTTTATTAATTTTCTTCACTTCTGATAACAAAACTGCTGGTTAGCTGGAAGAAAACGCTTTGTGGCATTAAACTCGCCAGTGTACAAACTAGAAAGTGCATTAAGTATTTATTCATTCATTTTAGTTCCATGCTATTTAAAAAACATTTAGAAAATTATACTTTATTCTTAACTAGCTGACATTTGGTGCAGACGAAGTCGCACGGGTCAGCTAGTTAAGAATAAAGTATAATTTTCTAAATGTTTTTTAAATAGCATGGAACTAAAATGAATGAATAAATACTTAATGCACTGTACTTTTAAACTCGAAAAATCTAAATACATCTCAAAACCCGATTGCAGCGATACCTACTGTTTCAAATTGTGAATCCCAACTATCCAGGGACTCACTCAAACATATACCCAGTTGGTATGTGAGAAATATTTTAAAATATGCTTCGAACCCGTTCGCAGCATCACCTACCAGGTCCAATTAAGATAACAAATAACCTACATATATTGCCGATAAATGTCTTCCCAGTACGTTGTCCCAGTAACTTCTGTCCCAATAAGCCTACAACCCGTTCGTAACATCATCTACCGGGTTCAATTAAAATAAAAACTAACCTACGTATATTGGCAGTAATGTAAAAAAAGCTTGAGAGGTCCATGGACCTCCAGTTGGAACGTAGTTCCTTTCCCTTTTTTGTAGGCGTTTACTATACGCTCAGTATAGTTTACATTATAAAATATCAAGTTGATAGAGTTAAATTGTAATTTAAACGTTAAAATATATTCAAAAAATAAATAATGATAAATTAAACACTGAATGACATAATAACTATTTTCAACTTGTATTAAAACTTTTTCACACTACATTGTATTAAAGAAAAACATAAATATTAAAAAGATATGAGCAACATGTGTCATCTGTCACTTGCCTATTTGTGACTATTTGTCTAAGAGCTAGGCAACGGTTTCGACAGCGAATTGGCTGCCGGTAAACCTTTACAGGCAAAAATATTGAACTTTATATAATTTTAGAATGTTTTGTTTTTCACTAACTTTTAAACGCTACTAAAACGTGAATTTATTATTGCCAGACATTTTTGATATTAACAATAATGTGCCCGATGCAATTTTTTGTAAATAAAGAAGTATGTTCAAACCATGTTAAGATATCTGTAATTTTATTGAAGTTATATTTCTTTTGGCGCGTTAGGGAAAAATGATGAGAGTAAATTTTTACGATGAACGCGCACACCGTAACAAAAAAATGATGAGAGTAAATTTTTACGATGAACGCGCACACCGTAACAAAAAAATGATGAGAGTAAATTTTTACGATGAACGCGCACACCGTAACAAAAAAATGATGAGAGTAAATTTTTACGATGAACGCGCACACCGTAACAAAAAAATGATGAGAGTAAATTTTTACGTTGCGCGCACACACCGTCACGAAAAACCGACACCCTGAAGTTAGCTATAGTCAACATTTTGTTTCTTTGTATTTGTTGTTTGTATTTCTTTATATTAAAACTTTCATTGTATTAAATACCTTTTTTTTATTGTTAGTGTCGTTTTTTCTACAAACGTAGAATAAGGCGCAAGATAAAATTTTTGAAAAGATTTTTACTTGTTACGCCAAAGAAGTATAACTTCTAATGCGTGTACATAAGTACACACACACACTTTTTTTTAATATTATTTTATTTCAACATAAAAAAGGGTAAATTAAAAATATAATGTATTTTTTTATGTCATAGGAGGCAAACGGACAGGTGGGTCACCTGGTGTTAAGTAATAACTACCGTCCATAGACACTTGCAACACCAGGAGAGTCGTAAGTGCCTTGCCAACCTGTGTTGGAGGGGGAGGAAGCGGAAGGGGAGAGGAGGAAGGGGAAGAGAGGTGGGCCTCTCCGGTGCTCTCACTAATCGAACGAAACGCACTAATGCAAGCATTGTTACTTCCCGTCGGCTTTTTGTTAGAGGGTGGTACTACCCCGGGCGAGCCGACCCATTCATCCTGAAACCAGTAATAGCTTCAGCGTGGCTCTACCCCCTACCAAAACCTATGTATAGAATAACTTAGTTATAACTCTAGCTTAGCGCAACACTGGCTGTATAATAAAGATAGCCATAATTATGGAAGAGCCTGGTTAACAAAATGAAATATGTTCTTTGCAAGGGAAAAAATAAAATGGTTTGAAATGAATTAATAACTATTTTCAACTTGTATTAAAACTTTTTCACACTACATTGTATTAAAGAAAAACATAAATATTAAAAAGATATGAGCAACATGTGTCATCTGTCACTTGTATAGATAAATAAATAAATCTTGTCACCTTCGTTTAGCAAACATTTTTTTATACAATGAAATAAATGTAACAACATAAGTGACAGCGTAATATGTGGTCGATAATTACGTATCATGTGGGCGTAGCTCAGTTGTAGCGTACTGGGCTTTATATGTTTCGACGGAGCCGACGGTTCGAAACACGGTGGTCACTTTTTTTGTTTTTTTTTTTTGAAGTAGCATATGGAAATATAGCTTAATTTTTTAGCTAATCTGTCTGCTATATATAGCACAAAGAAAATTTACCAAAATTCGTCAAGAATATCATGAACTACATTCGTCAAGAATATTATGAACTAAATTTTTTTTACTTTCGTCTGTTATCCTGGAGAATCCCTTGCGTTTTATGAGATAAAAAGTATCCTAGATGTAACCTTGTGATATTGGTTATAACTGTGCCAAATTTCATCTAAATTGGTTCAGTACTTTCAGAGTGATTCATGTTTAAAGGTATAGACAAACAGGCAGATCCTGGAGAATCCATTGCGTTTTATGGGACAAAAAGTATCCTAAATGTAATCTCGTAACATTAGTTATCACTGTGCCAAGTTTCGTCAAAATCGGTTCAGTACTTTCCGAGTGATGCGCGTTCACAGGGACAGACAGACAGACAGACAGACAGACAGACAGACAAAAATTTTAAAAGGGTTAGTTTTGGCTTCTATATCGATAACAAAGCCTACCCCGATCAAAATTTTCAAAAAATATTTAATGTACAGATTTGACCTTGCTACAGTTTTATTATAATATAGATTATATTTGCCGTCTTGTTTTCTTTTTAATTTTAGTATTTATAAATGGAATCATTTTCGCTTTTTCATTTATTCTTATTCTATTTTTTTAACACATATTTATCGCTATTTAATGTTATATAATTTTAGTTATTCATTACTATTAATAGTGTCAGTAGTATCGAAGTGATAAAGCGTTGTAGGTGTTCAGTCTAGTATACTTCTTCTTATTATACTACTAGCTGTGCCCGCAACTCCGTCCGCATAGAACCTAATGTAAAAAAACAGCGACTAACAAAATCAACTGAATTTATTAAGCCCATTAGTTATCTAGTTTTCGCTCGTACTTAAGTCGCGTTGTCATTAAAATTATAATAACTTTTGATAGACTGAACCGATTTTAATGAAACCAAGACTTAAATGTTACTAGAGGATATGCTTTATGATTTTCTTGAAGAGGTTTTATCGTGAACGCAGTACTTTAGCAGTGATACGAGTTAAAACAAACAGACACACATTTCTAAAAATGATTGAAATGTATTTTATTGCTTATTCCAAGACACCTACAAGATTCTTTTTCCACAATAATCTAAAAAGTACAGATGCATTATATTTATATTCTTTTTGTATATATATAT
>MU158757.1:298350-352565 GCA_015888305.1 Antheraea pernyi
TATATATATATATATAGATTCATCAGACTGTTGACTGTTGTATTATCCACATTTGTAAATAAATAAATTCACTCGTTAAATTATGAGAAACGAGAATTGATAACTAGAGTAGGAAAAGAAGAAGAACAATCCTGAAAAAAATGTAAACAAAAGTAATCGATGTACCAGCAATATTTACATTTGTGTAGGTCGACGACACCGTTCGAGATTCGCGTTTAAAAGGCGCTCCTGTGGAGAAATTCGCTCGAATGATTAATGACTTCATCCCACGAGTGCGTCTGGAAATATATTGTTTATAAACATCGCGTACCTTGGTATATTGGACGCGGCGGAATCCAACCCGATAGCTGAACAAACGTTTAAATTTGATAAATAACTTTTGTATCGGTTTTGTCCGGGATCTCAGTTTGTCATGTAGTGGATTATATATTTTATTCATAACTAGCAGTGCCCGCGACTCCGTCCGCGTGGAACCTAATGTAAAAAAACAGTTACTAATAATATCATCGGAGTGTATTAAGTCCATTCACTTATCTACTTTTCGCTCGTACTTATGTCGCGTCGTCATTAAAATTACAATAACTTTTGATAGAGTGAACCGATTTTAATGAAACTCAGACTGAATGTTACTCGAGGATATGCTTTATAAGTTTTCTTGGTGAGGTTCTATCGTGAACGCAGTACTTTACCAGTGATGCGTGTTCAAACAAACAGACAGTGATTTCTAAAAATGATTTAAATGTATTTTACTATTTATTTCAACATACTTGCAACAATTTTTTCACAAAAATCGAAAAAGTGCAAATACGTTAGGTTTGTATAGATCCTGTGTTATTTAACTCTATATCTTGTAATATCTGTGGTGTTTTACCGTAATATAGTTCGGTTATTGTGCGCAAATGAAATGGATGGGAAATAATACCACGGACCGTGAATTCTGAAATGCCATAAAAATTCCGTAGAAAGTTTTAATAAGGGAGCCACCAGCTTGTTAGAACATTGAAATTATTACAAGAAAGTTGTAATATGATTACTCGACAATAGTAGTAATAATTAGCACTTAGACTTTGTGTCGTCGTAAAATTAGCATAATAACGTGATTTTTTTATTGTAGCACGGCAAAATAACTACACTATGCCTGATGGTAAGCACAGTACAATCCAAAAACAACGGCGACCACTGAGTGATACACTATCTATCGCCGGTCGCCACTTTCTTGCCGGCCTGCGAAAAGCTGGATATGCACAGGCTGATCCCGAAACGCGACCCGCACAAGCGAATCATTATGACGGGCTTTTTTGTTATATGCATGGTGGTTGCGACCCAGTTAGGCTGTAAAACCCTACCACCCCACTGTCGCCATTGCCTCGTTCGTTATTCAGCAGGGTGCACCACGTGCAGGTGAGATTGGCTTGAGTGGCTCGTCTTATGATGTTATTCGACACCCCTTACACCCCAAAAATTTCAAATATTTAAGTGTAATTTAAATTAAATATATTATTAATATAAAAATGGATATTGGAAATATGAAAATTAACATTACATAAAATTACATTACATTTATCTACAAATACAATAACTTTGGTATGTATAAAGGTATAGACAGTGTCCTTTGAATTCTACAAAAAACACGTGTATTTATCAAAAAACATTTTCTATTGTAAGGACAATGTTAGCATAATGGTAAATAAATATTGGAAATAATTATATTATACAATTTAGATTCGGATATTCAAAAAATAAATTATATAAACTGCACTTTCTATTAATTTAAATTCCTTTACTAACACAACTAGTCAATATAATAGAACTATTTTGTGGAATTATAGAGTCCACAAAAGTATTCACGTAGTACCACAATTCATTGTTAAAATAAATAACTACAGAGATCTTGCTATTTGTAATCGTTAATACATAACTAGTCTGATGATTAAACCAACGCGTTTCTTTGGATCTGTGCCCAATATAACAAGCAAGTATAAGTATTATCTTGTACATTTATCATATCATTTCAATGCTTTATAAAATTACTAGCTGACTCGGCCACGCGTTGCTGTGGCTTAGTTATAAGATGTTGAATTAAAAAACAAATTCAAAACTAAAACGTAGCGCCATCTATGAGATATCTATAACAATCGGTTCAAGAGCTTTCTGTCAACAAACTAATATAAAACGCCATCTATTCGAGTCTGATGAAACTCTCAATTAATAACAATAATCAACATTGACAATAATTTAATTGAAAATTTAAAAAATATTGAGGCCATAAACGAAATATAAGTTATCTTATCCCTTAAGTTGGACCAAATTATACATAAATGCGAACTTTCATGATGGTCCGTTGACAAGTTTCAGAGTATTTATTCGGAGTATGACACTGGACTTTAATATATTTAGATGTTCTTATCGGTTTCACGTTACATCACAGTCTCATCTGAGCTAAGAGAGATTAACTCTCAAGTGCAGTTGCCAGAACCCACTATTTGATTGGTGACAGATTTTCTTTTTGAGATGATGGCTAAACAAGCAGGCATTAGGAAATGTCTTATCAAGGTACAAAATACTTCGGTGCAGTCTATACCTGGTTATACTACTACTACAGAGCCATATATGTTTAAAAAAATGCTAATAATAGAATAAGCTTCATTGAACTAACCGTGATAAGTCTTTGAGAATTCAAGATACAAAATTAATAAACAATATTCATAAATTCAACAAAGTATCGGTTTTGTTGAATCATGAATATTTAGTGTAGTTTTCAATTCTTTACAATTTAAATGCAGACTCTTATATTGAGTTCAAATATTCTGACTTCTATATTGGAAATAGTTATTTTTTGCGTTTTATATTGTAAGTAATTCAGCACTTGTACGAGTAGCTTACGTTATTATTTAGAGTTACGTGTGTACTTGTCTATTACCATTTTTATAATTCTCTAGATTTATTATATTTTTATATGTAACTTATCTATACATATAATATGAATGTAAATCTAATAATAAATAAAATATAATAATAATAAATAATTAATATAATAATAATAAAATATTTTAATGTCTGTACTTTTTAGGTTCCATGCGTAAGGAGTCGCGGGCACGGCTAGTTGTGAATAAAAATAAGGAAACAATATTTTTCAATGGGGGTCATGTCTTTTATGCTTATTTGTGACTCAACAATTTCTAGACGAATATAAAATGGATTGCAAGCATATTAAATTAATTAAAATATACATTACTCACACTCCTGCTTGAATTTTACATAACATATACACACATGTAAATGAAAAAGATATTTTGCCATCCGTCATTTTTCTCTTACGTTCCAATTACATTTTCAATATTCTTTACATGACTGACGTTGCGTGCCTTACATTCCCTTTGAAATCTGGTTAAATTGTAGGTTAATTGTATAATAATATAATATGTAAATTCATGGAACCACTGAAATAATTATTATTCTCTTTGGTCTTATTGAATGTCAAAATTTTTAGGTGACAAGACTTTTTGTTTATTAACGTGGGGAAATCCCTTATGGATACGCCACCCTCCCGGGGGAGAGGGTGGGTTATGTCCGACTCGCACAGACTAAAACCCCACGGTGTACCGACAGACCGTTTTGTGGGGGCGGCAAGAGATCGTTCAAGCTAATCAACCTTGTAGAGCCGCCCCCACGGTCCACCCGGCGGAAGGTGACCGCCGGGTTCCTACCTATAGAGGGACAGACCGGGTACGCACCGGCTGCACCCCCTCGTCCGCCGGACCTGTGCAATGAGGAGATGAGCCCCTCGGCCCATCCCCTCAGGTCCGGCTACGGTGGCGGGAGGAGTTGGGCGAAGCGCCTTCTCCTCCCGCCTGTCCTCCTTTGGCGGAGACGGCCACTTTGAGGGTCTGCCTCGCGGGCCCTCTCCACCTCCTCCTTCTGCGAGATGACCTCCTCGCAGATGGAGGCCATCGCTCGCCAAGCCT
Source organism: Antheraea pernyi (assembly GCA_015888305.1). Lineage (NCBI taxonomy): Eukaryota > Metazoa > Arthropoda > Insecta > Lepidoptera > Saturniidae > Antheraea > Antheraea pernyi. Next base: position 302,316 of record MU158757.1, read on the forward strand.
GTTCGCTGCCGAGCATGGCCGAAACCACGCTCGGCGAGCACAAAGGCTACCGCTGAAACACCGTCCGGTACGCCCGGATCACCCTCAGTGTCATCGTGCGCTGCTCGCTACGTAGCGCGCGCACGTTGGCGGCACCGAGGGCGTCGGCCCAGACCGGTGCCCTGTAGGCGGCCATCGCCCGCAATACTCCCATATAGAGTCTGCGGCACCCGGCACCCGGCCCCCCCACGTTGGGGAGTAACCGGCCGAGTGCCGCAGCCGCCCCAGAAATTCGCGGTCCGAGCCCCGCAAAGTGGGGCTCGAACCGCCAACATGAAGCAAAGTGACATGAAGTGAAAGCAGTCTTGTCACCTACCCGGGGGAGGGAGTGGAGAGAGGTGGAGCGCCTGGCCACAATGGCCACAACTCTCGTGGTCAGGCGCATCAGGAGGTTGGGCCTCAGAGTGGCCCTCGAGAAGACCGAGGCCCTACTCTTTCATGGGCCTCAGCGGGGGCCACCACCTGGGGCCCACATTGTGGTGGGAGGCGCCCGGATCAGGGTGGGGACCCAGATGAAATATCTGCCATTGTGGCCAGGCGCTCCACCTCTCTCCACTCCCTCCCCCGGGTAGGTGACAAGACTGCTTTCACTTCATGTCACTTTGCTTCATGTTGTCATATGAGTAAAGCATTATTACCAAAGTCAAAGTCAATATTTTAATATTTAGTATTTTTTATGGTGAACTCACTTCAAATGATGATTCAATAAAAAAAATGAGCCAAAAAGTACGTTGTAAAATCAAAATAAGAAAATTTGTTTGCTCATGAAAGTAATCCATGACTTAGATCATCTTTGTTTGATTCTAATGTGTATCCATTACTTTTCCAAGCAATGAGACTACATTTAATTCAATATCACCCAGAAACACCATCCATGGTGTCGTGTAAAATTAATTGAAAGAACTGTGTCATGAGTTGCGATAAATTTCTTTATTTTCGTATAGTTATGTTTACTTACAATTTGAGAGTCTTACCACCTTATGTAACCGCCTGTTTTTGTTTCAAATTTATAATTAATTTCAATGTTCATTTAGACATAGATTTTTTTATGTTTAGGTATATAATTTGAAAAAGAAGGGAAAAATAACTGAATAGCCATGATGAAAACCTTTGATTATAGAATCCCTTTGACACAGGAACCCTAATGAAGTTCAAACTTTAAAAAATCAATGAACTATGGTCGAATGTCGACCACTTCACTGGGCACCCACCACTAGTACAAATATTAATGCTTTAGTGACAGTTAATACTTTTAAAATATCTAACACATTATGTTATCTTTAGTACCGATTACTTCAATGGCTGATCCTTAACTTTCTAGTGTAAATACAGACAAGGACGCTTACGTACGTAAACTTGTGTACTCTATCGATTTCCCTCGAGATCAATTGTACCCAATTGCAACCTATTTGCACTTAATTTGTTGTACCGTGTACGCTCTGAACGTGTAGCTATTTAGGCTACGAATGGATGGAATGTATCAATCACTTCTATTCTATACTAGAAGCTCCGTTATTTGCCAAAAAACGAGACATAGATTGTTCGCGACAGTTTAGAGTGATCTGTGTTGATTAATGATTTGTGTAAAATAAATGATAATCGATCTAATATTGTATTAAGTAGATTTATAGAGTCGATTTGATAGTATAGTTTAATAGTTTAAAATAGTATAAGTTGTGTACAAATGTAATGTTTCTGTACGTAAATAAATAGAAAGCGAAGGGTGACTCATCGCGATCCCGCCCCGCCTGTATAGTTTGTTAGGAGGTGCTCTGACGCTGCGTGCGTAAGCGGTTCTTTGTCTCGAAAATGTGCCTCAAAGCGGCCTTAAAAACCGGCGCGGGCGGTATAGTTATCCTGTTTTGTACGAGTCGGCAACGCGAGCACATCCTTCGCTGCTCTACTAGCAACAAGTCTTTTATTGCAAGAAAACCTGAACATTCTTCAACTTCAACTTCGATTTCACCAAGCCATCGCTATAGTTGTGAGTCATTCGAAGGTGGCTCATAAATCTATAAAGAAATTTTGTTAGCAAAGTACATTTTTGCTGTTCATTTTTTAATTTCCTTGTACAAGTCGCGCGGGTAACAACTAATTAAGATAAAAAAAATACTTTTCGCAACTTCTAACAGTAGGCTAGAAGATGCGAAAAGTATTTATTTTTGCCTACGACAGAAGTGTCATGGATCTGTAGTGATCGCTGAGGGGATGCGGTTGTGAGTTATTAATATATACTTAATATATTAATATATACTCAAAATATCATGTACCTAAGTAACGTACCTACACATTTTCGGTTACAATATCATTTTTTCTTACAGATTCAAACGAATCCGAGAATCGGGTATACAGGCTGCTTTAAACAAGCGGTATCAGGTACCAAAGCCGCGCTGCCTTAACAAAATGTCAGCTTTCAGCAGCGTCGGCCTGTCGGACATGCAGCCTGTGCTCTTACTGATGTTATACGGAGTAGCGCTATCCCTTTCGATCGCCGTTATAGAAGTCATCTTGTTCAACACGTAAGGGAGTTTATAATACAAGGACATTAATAACTTAAAAAACTGTAGATACATTACCTATGATATTTTGACAAAACAAACGGCACGATAACGCACACATACGTAAAGTAATATTGTAACGCCGCACTGTCTTTAATAAAATTTGGAAGTAAGATGGCATACTCTCAATATCGGTGGTGAGAAAGAAATTTATATGTTGTTTGGATACGGGCGGATTGGTGGGGCAACCGTCAAAGGTAAGCTAACTAGCCAAGTTTAACAAGGCACTGTCGAAGCACATATAACGTATCTGCAACGTTTTTTGCATATATCGACGGGAGAAAGCGGAATGTTTTTGCATTTTGGGCTAACTAGGGTAAAATATGCATTGTTTAAAATAAAATAGATAGTACTTTGTTTATTTGTCACAGAGACTTGGAATTGCTTGCTATATAAGTATATACCAATTTTCCACTTTCTAACTTCAATATAAAATGAGTTTTTTTTGGCTCTGGTGGTTTTTACAGTTAACACAATTCTGCTTTCTTCCGTCGATATCATTCATAGCTCGTTCTTATGATCATCGCTTCAATGTCAGGGCCCGATTTAGGTAACCGAAGCAAGGGCTTTAATCCCAGAACCCCTATTCAATAAGGATCCCCATACCTTTTTGTTTGAAATTGTTGAAATACGTATAATCAAATCCAATAATACTCAATTTTTTTTTTTTTTTATAGTAGCACGGCAAAATGACTGCACTGTGCCTGATGGTAAGCACAGCACAATCCAAAAACAACGGCGACCACTGAGTGACACAGTATCCATCGCCGGTCGCCGCTGTCATGCCGGCCTGCGAAAAGCTGGATATGCACAAGCTGATCACGAAACGCGACCCGCAGAAGCGAATCATTATGACGGGCTTTTTCGCCATATACATGGTGGTTGCGACCCAGTCAGGCTGTAAAACCCTACCACCCCGCTGTCGCCATTGCCTCGTTCGTTACTCAGCAGGGTGCACCACGTGCAGGTGAGGTTGGCTTGGATGTCTCAAGTCTTAGATGTTATTTGACACCCCTTACACCCCCTAAAATATAAATATTCTTTTTAAACTAACATTGAATTCCATTGGCAGAATCAAAATTTTCTCGGTAGTTGTGTCCCTTTGTAATAAATATTCACACCAAACTTATCATCACAGGTATATAAAACAATGAAAAAAAAAAAAAACATTCCATATTCAGAATCATTTATTCTTACCGCAACTAGCGACCTCTACAATATAAATTACTAGAAAGAAGTTCTATACACTCGTTGGTAAATATACATTTTTGTTGCAACACCAATAAAATGCTATATATTAAAGTGTTTCGAGTGAAATATATTAAATTTCACATATAAACCTTCTAAAACATAGTTATAGAATCAAAATAGTGAGAGAAAATTAAAAAAAAAATTTTTTTTAATAAATATAACTGAAACAAAATCTTTACATGTTTAAATTTATATTTTATATGAGAAATGCTTCATTATATCCCTTCTTTACAATTACAAAAGTTATTTTAACTTTTTCACTGGTGAAAAAAAAATGCACTGAATCACACTTCGCCATTCATTAATACTAAGAAACAAAACGAAAAAGAAAATACATTTGAAACTTTAACATCGATTCCTAAATCGATATATTAATTAGAATTGTCAATCAATTAACAGAACCTAAATATCGATAAATTTCATATCCATTTATTATCGATAAAAATATTAGAAAAAAGTTAAAACTAATGGCGAAGTATGTTACAAAATTACTGTAAAGTGTACAACATCTATTATTTGAGTACTTTACAATTATTTGAATTTAAATTAATGAAGTACGTCACTAAAATTATTATTATTTTCCAATATACTTAAATCAATTTACATAATAATTATTAAAATTTACTGTTAAGACTTACAATTCGTAACTTAGCCTTTTAAAGCTTTTGCTTTATTTTTCCTAGATCGTCATTTGTATTATTTACCTGAACGCTCAAAACGCTCCTTAATGCATTCCACTTGAGTATACGATTGTAACGCTCAAGACTAAGTGGAACGGAAAAACTCGCGGTTGTGAGCGTGATCGTCGCGATTGCTAAGTGGAACGCACTAAATACTGCTACTAACTATATGAGGTATAATGGTAAGGAAAACCATGAGTAACCATGTCATTAAGCGTAATATTTAAAATTCAATCACACTTCATACTTTTTCACAGCGGTTATTTTAGGATATATTTACAATATCATTTCGGACTGACCTTTGCAAATGCTAGCTCCATTTTGGAGGGCTTGGAACTATTATTTAGTGTTTACTGCTGCACGCTTTTTCAACATGTCCCACATATGAGTACATAAGTCCCACATAGGTCACTCAACTCATCTCAAAGGAAAATACAGAATAGATATGTGTAATTATAGTTACCAGTGGTCGAAATTCGACTATAATTCATTTTTACATTCAATAAGACCAAGGAGAATAATCATTATTTCAGTGGTTTCATAAATGTACTAAAGATAAATTATTTATCAATTAATTATCAATGTATATTATGAACTTACATTTTATAATATTATAAAATTAACCTACAATTTGACCAGTTAATTTCAAAGGGTTATGTAAGGTATGGAACGTAAGTCATGTTAAAAATGATTGAATGTAGGATGAAAAAAGGTAATAGGAACGTAAGAGTAAAATGAAAGATGGCGAAACGTCATTTTCATTTACATGTGTGTGTATGTTGTGTGTCATTCAAGCAGAAGTGTGTGTAATATTTATTTTATTTAATGTAATGTATTTCTAATGTATGAAAAAATAACTTCATGCACTTCTCCTACATACAAACTTTAACTATGCCAAATTTCACGTTCATCCGTTCGCGTATTTCGCTTACACACATAACGCGTCAAGTATCGGCGGGAGGATTCAATGCGACGTTAAATGAAATCAAAGCGATTTTCGTCAACCACGAGTAGTATAGCAGTTCGAGAAACTCAAACGCAACGATCACACAAACAAGTGTGAGATGCGGAACTACACGAAGTGATGTCGTCATGCAGTTTGAAGCGGTGCTACAACCCGATAGCGCAGATATCGTGACGACATATCTGGGACCGGACGGCGAGGTACGAGCAGTCGACGTGCATACAACGAGAGGTATCCTGAGCCGACCAAAGGAAAAGCTAGCGATACTTCGTGTAGAATCATCAACGGACGACAATCGCGAACGCTAGAGTTCTACAGCTACAAGAGCTGCGGCGGGAGTATGTTCGCGACAGTTTAGAGTGATCTGTGTTGATTAATAATATGTGTAAAGTAATTGATAATAGATCTAATATTGTATTAGGTAGATTTATAGAATGCATAGATTTATAGTATAGTTTAATAGTTTAAAATAGTATAAGTTGTTAGTTGTAAGTACAAATGTAATGTTTTTGTATGTAAATAAATAGAAAGCGAAGGATGACTCATCGCCATACCGCCCCGCCTGTATAGTGAGTTAGGACGCAATGAGCGCTTTGATTGGCGGAGCACCGCCAGCGTGCGTAAGCGGTGCTTTGTCTCGAAATCGTGCCTGAGAGCGACCTCAAAAACCGGCGCGGGCGGTATAGTTATCCTGTTTTGTACGAGTCGGCAACGCGAGCACATCCTTCGCTGCTCTACTAGCAACAAGTCTTTTATTGCAAGAAAACCTGAACATTCTTCAACTTCAACTTCGATTTCACCAAGCCATCGCTATAGTTGTGAGTCATTCGGAGGTGGCTCATATAGATCTTATACAATATCACATACACGGAACATCGAATTTCTTTATGTAATGATATTATCAGCAATTAATATTTATTATGTAAGTGTATACTCATACATTATTGTCAATAATGTATATATATCAAATAAGATATATATACATTATTGTCAATAATGTATATATATCAAATAAGATATATTTGTAATTTTGTTGTAGTAGAACGGACCAAAAAAACTGTTTTTTTTTTCTTTAATTACCGTAGAAATATTATTCAACTTGATGAAAAAAAATATGGTAAAGTTTGAGCTTTTAATATTGTATTAAGAGGATCCTCTTCGCGATTTTTTTTTATTTCCAAATGAAATAAAACTTTTCATTTTATTGAATTCTAAGGTATTAAGGTATTATGTTATAGAAACTTTCTTGTAGGTAACTGAACGATCTCAATAAAAGGTCCGATATGATTTCGATAAATCGACTTGTTTAAAATTTATTCAAAATCAAAGTTTAAAAAAAAAAAAATTCAAATGCCAACTAAAATTAAGTATACAAAAATCGTATTTCCTTACGATTGTTAGTACTTCGTAAAAAATATATTGTGTTGCATCGTGTGATACACTTTACTTAACTTCAATGTTACTCAGCTAATACATTGGGATTTAATATTAAACTAATACTTAAAAACGAAGTGCCAGGAAATCGGTATCTTAACTCTACCTTCCCAATATATTATTGATAATTTATTGTATGTCCGTAAAAACTTTGAAAAAACTGCATTTAGTAAAAGGCCGGCATAATCTAAAAACTAGAAACTGTGTAACAAACTAGTCGCCCCATGTTTCAGACTTAGCAAAACCAGTAGCACTTTTTTAGGCAAAATAGTGTTAGGTTTTACAATAAAGTCCCAAAGCATGTTACGGATTTGCCAGACTGTAAGTTTAAGCGCAACGTCAAGCGGTTATTGGTGTCAAAAGGCTATTATAGAGTGGATCAATATGTGAACGATGGTGATGTCTGGAGTTGAATCCTCTCTGTGCATCCACTAAAAACGATTGTATGATGTATTGGAAATATACATGTTAAAAGGATGTATCCGATCGAATTTCTTGCCAGTTCTTCTCGATGACTGAGTTGTTTTGCGAACTGGTGGTAGTTTTGACGTTCATGAGTGCCTTATTAAGGCCTTAACTAAATAAAGTATTTTTATTTGATTTAATACAATAATTTATATACCCTTCTAAAACATAAAGTATGTACCAATTTTAAAAACGGTAAAAATAAATCTAGATTTTATTAAAATGTACAAAAATTAAATTTTGAACGACCATACCAAAATTTCTTCATCCCAGGGGATCAAAATCAAAATATCCTTTACTCAACTAAGACCCTGAAAAGGTGCTTATGAACGTCAAAGCTACCACCGGCTCGGAAAACAACCCAGTCATCGAGAAAAACCGGCAAGAAACTCGATCTGGTTTATCTGTTCATGCTATATATTTTTTACAAACACAAATAGTTACATTCTTTATTAGTGGATGCACAGAGAGAGGCGTCGTTTCCATCATTCATTAGGGTAAATGGAGAATTAATAATATTTGAAAATTGGTTGTCTGTAAAGTCGGTTTACGGACCATAATTTTACGTGATAACATCATTAGGAAAGACGCAGCGGCCGATGGAGTGGAAGAGAGTTAGATGCGTCACAGGCCAAACGCTTAGACCGACTGCGGCTCTCTATCGCTTGTTCCGCGCTCTGGCTTGCACCGAGCGCTCGGGCGGAACGTGACAATGAGAAAACTCCATGTCAAATTAATTGGAAAAGTAACGTCACTTAGGCATGGTTTAACAACATCGGATGTTTTTTTCTTAAATGTCTTTAGTATATAAACTGACGATTGGAACGATATCTAAGTCGGTATCTACGTTGGTAAATAACGAACACCCTCATGTGTACGTATGACAAATTTTCGAACATAAAACAATTGGCTATAACTCTTTATCGTCGGAGGTCAGTATAAAACTATTACGTTGTCGTATTAAATGTTTAATGAATGAAACGAAACTCATGGACTGGCATTGATTAGGTTAATTATTGACCTCAGTACTTGTAAATGCGTATTACAGTATACCGTGTAATATTAAGTATCGTACGCAGAAATAGTATATTTGGAAAAAGTTCTTATAAATTTTAAAATGCAAATTTAAATGTGTGGTTTGTTGTACTTGTGTTTAATAATATTGCCATAACTTCAGAGTTTTTATAGGTTTTATGAATTGCCGGAACACACTATTAATATAATATACTTTGTTTCTCTTAACTATATTTGTGCATTATAATCCGGACAAATTAAGGAAAGAACATCGGGAAAATAAAAATAAACTGTAGACTGACATCACAAGTTCTTCGTATTGACGCATAAAATGCAGAATCTCAACTGCCGGTCTCATTAAAGACATAGGTCAGCAGCATAGTACTCGTTATCTGCTACACAGCAGCTACACAACAGCACATCTTGGAAGAGTAAAATTAACTTTAATTTCTCGTAATCAAAAACCATTCGGTGAAAGAAAACATTAGTTTTTTTTCCATTCTAGCTTGACAATGTAACGGCATTGTACAGAGATGCCAATTCATACGCATTCGCCACTATCATGCAAGCATGCCTGCATACTTTACTGGCTGGATATCAGTGGATATGAGAACAACACTAAATGTGCGAATGTTGGATATCTTACTTCACCATCACCCTATAAATGACCCACTGCAGGGTCACATGCCTCTTCCCAAAGGAGGGTATGGACATAAGCATCACGACATTGGAGATTTCAAGCTTCGAGATATCCTCAGTTCTCTATCTTCCCACATTCTGTGATATTACAAGAACATTCCCCTGATTCAGGTTACCTCACGATGTCTTCCTTCACCGCCATATTGTGTTGCTAATTCAAATTAGTAGATGTACGCGAATTCGGAAAAAACCTGGTACGTGCCGGGTTTCGAATCTGCGGACATTAAATTATTATTCTTCCAGCCAAACCGCTCGACTACCGTGACTTCTTGGTCCTACTTAGTCTATGGTAATTACTAAGTCCTACCACCAGTGCCCTTAAATTGAGATTCTATATCACTACACTTAAAAATGACTCTTCAAGTAACACTTAATTTACTCTGTAAAAACGCGGTCAGAGGCCGCCAACAAAAAGAATAAAAATGACACAGTATCAAAATATTACGAGATATATTTGTTTTAAAAATTCGCTGTATGTTTTCATTTATATAGATTTTATAATGGTCATAAAGTTTAACGGCGAATTCTGCGTAAATAGATTCAAAGAAAAATGATTTTACGTAAGAAACACACACACGGTTGGATGCGTCTTGTGTGACATTATGATGTTATAACTAAACCAGTCAAAGTCGTAGTGGCCTAGTGGTTTGACCGCTGGAATATCATTTCGATATCCGCAGGTTCGAACCCCGTTTTTTTTTATGTCATTGGTGACAAACGAACAGGTGGGTCACCGGATGTTAAGTGATCACCACCGTCCATGGACACTAACAACACCAGAGGAGTCGCAAGTGCGTTGCCACCATTTGAGGGGAAGGGTTAGGGGAGGGAAGGGGAGGTGAGTCTCCGACGCTCTCACTGACCGAACGAAACGCAAATATGCAAGCACTGTTACTTCACGTCGGTGTTCTGTGAGAGGGTGGTACTACCCCGGACGAGCCGACCCATTCTTGCTGAAACCAGTAATAGTTCTAGTGTGGCTCTACCACCATTGAAATGTGTGTATGTGTTATACCATGTGTATATTATACTAACGAATTTTTCGGAATTGTAGTAAATGTACGCTACATTTACTAATTTAAATTGATAACGCTATCAGCTGACGGTGAAGGAAAACATAGTGAGGAAACATGAACCTGAGAAATATTCTTGTACTTCTTATATTCATATATTCATATTATATATGTGGTAAAATATAGAACTATGGATTTCTCAGAGTTTGAAATCAACAATACGTCGTGGGCTGGCGTGGTGATTACGCCCATGCCTTCCTTCGGGAAGAGGCCTATGGCCCTGCAGGCCTCTTACAGTTGATGTACTAAGTCAATAATGAAATCGCGGTCAAAGATTTTTTATATACACTAGTCACAAAAATTAAGGGATATAAAAGTAATCTAAATTTTTGAGCCATTTTCAATAGGCTGTAATTCTGAATCAAATGGCCGTATAGCAAAAAAATCAAATTGTACTTTCGAGAGTCTAGTTTTTGGATTCGACTATGAAAAAAAATCAGATCTATGGTTTCAGAGGAATCTTTAGAAAGCCACTGACAAAAAAAACAACATTTTTGGTCGACTTAAAAACGGTCCACGGGCTCAATAACTTAGGAAACAAAGATCGCACATAAAATTAATGCAAGGTTTATAAAATACGAATCATCCCCAATAGGAGATCACTTTTTTAAAATTAACATGGTAATTTTAGAAACAAAGATAAATTTTAATATGTAATGCTTGAAACATGCTTGCTTGCTTGAAACTTAACTCACGGGAGGTAGGGTTACATTTTTGTTAATACGTTACTAATTATTTATCTAGAATTAGGTAATTTGTTAAGCCTCAATAATTCTATAATGGAATATTATTATTTCGTAAAAAAAAAGTATTTTTAAACCGCCACGTACTTGGTACGGTGATTCCTAAGACTTCATTTCCAAAAGAGGAGCCTTGTTCATACACCTACACCGCTGGCTTACATTTAAAAGACTTCTGAACCGAAATACGTAGCGAGTTGACATTTTTTTCCGAATATGTGTTGTAATAACGGATATTTTAAGATATAATAGAAGAGATTTTTCATACGAGTAACATTTTTCAATAATTTAATTTTGTATTTATTTTTCTACTCTTTCGTAAAAAGCTTCAAACATGTTCTAATATAGTGCTAAGACTGAAATATATCTTCAATTTAATACAAAACCAGTCTTATAAAACTAATCTCATTTTGCTTTTATTCAAATTTAATGACTAGACCTTTAAAAAAAATCGTCAATCGTTTCGTAAAGTTTGAAAGCTTAGAAACCATTTTTTTTAATTATTATTGATTTTGAATTTCCCACATAAAAAAATATATAATTTAAAAGTTTCAGCCACGTAGCACCTCTTCATATTTTTTATTCATTTTTTATATTCATGATTCAGTAAGGTCTGTGCCAGGACGATGTCAAATCGGGTCCGCCAATCAATACAAATAAGTAAAATTGAACTGTCTGTCTGTAATTAAAAAATGATGTCTTTTTCCTAAATGGATATGAAAGTATATGCGGTACTTATAACAAAAATAATATTATTAAATATTTTGTCTGTCTGTTACGACTAAGCTTCGTAACAGTTGTTATATTATATTATATGGCTTTTTTTTTCTCGAACTGACTACGCTATTGTCCCGGCAGGGTCTTCACAGCTTCACCGGACTACTAAGGTTGGCGCTTAAGGCACACAACCAAATATTATATGGCAAAACCAAGGCTACTTTTATTTAAAAAATAATAGTTAGGATTTCACTCGAGTATAATCATTACATAGTACAAAACAAAGTCCCCCACTGCGTCTGTCTGTCTGTCTGTTCGCGATAAACTCAAAAACTACTGAACGGATTTTCATGCGGTTTTCATCAGTGGATACAGTAACTCATGAGGATTGTTTTAGTATATTTTTTTTTTATAGTCAGGGCGGGACAGCATCTGCCGGGCCCGCTAGTTACTAAAAAAGCCGTATCCAATACCGCGGACGTTCTATGCCATTTTTTCTTTAAACATTTTACTTTACTTAATTTCACGTGAATAATGTCGCGTATAACAGCTAGTTGGTAATAAAATCAATCAGCTACGTTCATAGGAGCGAGGAAAGAGTCGTCAGACCTCTAACTTACCGGGTACTTAAAAAATACGAGCGCTGTCCAATAGACAGCCGACAAATAAACAGTAGTACATTCATCAAACAGCAACAAATAATTGCAACGGTACCTGTCCTATTATTGTTTACTGATGTTGACTTACACATGTCCTAATTTCACCTGTAATACTACTCGTAAAATTAAAATTTTAAGCGCTAATCTTCACTATTTTTAGCAACTTTACTTCTAAACCAGATCTCGCTCTACACGTAATGTATGTACATTGACTATTATCAAAGGAAATTATTTACAAAACCAAACTAACAACACATTGAAAATATACGTCGCTAGCGGAAAATGCAATTAAATATTTGTTTAAATAATAAAACAGACATTCCAAATACTCAAAAACAAGATATGAAATTAGTTTATCCGATAAACTTCAAGCCCCAGATAACGTAATTTCTGGAAGAGTTTGTTGTTTCATATGATTGTATATTTAACATTGAAGTTGAATATATAATATACATCTACTAGAACAGCCACAAGAATTTTATAGTCAGCATCTATCTACCGGTTAAATTTCTAATAAGCGTGAAATAGGAAAACCCAAACAGCGATGAGATTAGTTTATTCAATATACTTCAAGCCGAGGCTATTTAACGTCTGGAACCATTTTTAATTCATTTTATTATGAAATATTTAACACTGAAGTAAAATAAACTATCGTATTATATCAGAGAAGCCTAGGTATTCTATAATGAACGTTTTTTTTAATAGTTTTAATTAGCCTGAAATAGAAAAACCCAAATTGGGATGAAATTAATTTATCCAATGAACTTCTTTATTTATCAAATGAATGAAATTACTTACTATATAGAATGATTTCTTAATTAATCTCACTATAGAGTATTTAACAGTTAAATAAGATAAAACAACGTACTAGAACGGTCATAGATATTTTATAATAAATTTCTATTTATTGTATACTATTTGAATAAGCGTCAAATAGGAAAATCCAAAACAGAATTAATTTTCTTCATTCATTAGACTTCATATTCCGACCAATTAATATATGGAATCGCTTATAAATTGATTTAATTATAACATATGTAACACTGAACTAAAATATACCGTCTACTAGAAAATCATTTACAAATAAAAACAGTGGAAGACACGGAGACAATTAATTTTTAAATTAATCACAATTATTATTAATCATATAAATAATAAATAGTCGATCTTTCCTTTTACGTTAACACGTTTATAGTAAGTACGATTAATTACTTTAGGTTAATAATAGAAGAAAAGTCTATTTGATATAAAATTCAAGTAAAAATATTTACATTCTTTTCTAATTTGTATATGTGATTACACACATACATTTATGTATGTGATACTGCCTTTAAAAGGAATGTAATGTAAAGAAATTAATTATAGTAATAGTTTTGTTAAAGAATTTGTAAAAATATATCACAAACGCATCAATTGCAGCTTAAATTAAATTCTTGTCATGTAACTAAACGAGTATTACAAAATGTCATAACAGCGAAGTATAGTTATATTTTCCTTCACTGGTTTAGTCACAATGGAATACGAACTGACGACGACCAATTCAGTGTCCGATACGATATAAATGAAGCGTAATAAGTATCCAATAAGAATAAAAATAATGAGAAAAAACAACTCTTTGAACTCTGTCAGTAGATATTCAATAACAACCGAAAGCATAAATATCATCTGAAATTTTAAAATTTAACTTATTTACTTCAAATAAATAGGAAAATAACACTAGATGTTGCGCAAGATTCCCTTTAAAACAGGACATTTGAAACAATAAAGCTATTTTTTCGCGATAATTAAAACATTCTGGAGTACTTGAAATATATAAAACTGTACTTCAAATGTTGAGAATGATCGCATACTTATTTTTCTAGTTTCTACATACTAATATTCGAAAACCGCAAAACCGTTTTTGTAATTGCTAAATCATTTTTTTTTTCGAACTGACTACGCTATTGACCATGCACGGTCTTAACAGCTTCACCGGACTACTAAGGCGAGCGCTTAAGACACTCAGCCGATTTTATTTTGACAACTAGCTCAAGGGTGCACGGCACACCTCGGCTTTGGGGTTTTGTAGTTATAAGACTTAGTCAAAAAAGGAACGAATTATTTCCTTTCAAAATTTAAAATGTACCGTATATTTAAAAAAAAGGATATTCTGAAAATACTTTAATATATTTACATACGCAGTATATACAATTAGTTACAACCCAACCTAGTCAGAATCTAACAACATGAAATCTACACAAAAGACTGAATTTATATCTGAATTCCAACACACAGCGAGTAGTAACAGATTATATTATTTACCCACGTTTATTTCTAACGGCCGTAATAAAAACAAGATCTAAGCAAAACAGCTAAACTCTGAATCCAGCAGAAATAACTAAAACTTTACTACTGTTGGCGTTTAAACTGACCTATATAGTAAAGATAAATGAATTCGAATAACTAAAAAAATATTGAAAAAAGTACGTTACCTGCACGCCTTTCTCGTCTGCATCACCCATTATTAAAAGCTTATTTTACAATTTAAACCGATTCCAACTCAAATTACGAACGAAACGCGAGCGCTTGTCTGGAATATCTGGAGTGCAATGAGGAATCGCCCTTGTGAGGGAAGCCGTAGAAATAGGCTCATCGTACAGTGGCATCACAAAACGCACACGCGATATAATAAACGTTTCCAATTTTTAAATTTATAGAAATAAATAAATCGACAAAAGAAAATACTTCCAATATTTTAATATATTTATAAAAAATTAAAAAACTATAAATTAAATATTGCGTCTTATCGTTGCACTTACACCCGATTGAATTGAGTGCAACATATATATGATGATTCAGCGACTCAAATTTCAGCAACAGCTTATCTAAGTACGTAGAAGGTGTCATAGTCCTATTTCTAAACTGGTTTTTTTTTTTTTTTTTCGAAACGCGCGCAGCTGTTAAAAAATAAATAACTCAAATAAGATAGAATAAATCGCGTATTTACGTCTATCTTCCCCTAAAAATAACCGTCAAACAATAATAATAATTTTTGTTATGTCTATTTTTAGACTTCGGTGCCGTCACCGTTAGTAAATTTAAATTCAATCTTATAAAATGCGTGTTGCGCCCACGCTTTTGTAATCGATCCCTATTAGCTCCCGCACACTTCGCGGTTCTCAATAATATCTCGAGCCTAGGTCGTCCCCGCGCGGAGCCCTCTTGATATTATTTTCGCGATACAGTGACTCACCTACATCACTTGAACACACATATGAGATCATCTCTCTCACACACGTGCACATACATACACATGGTGGGAGGGTTTTGTTTTTTTTTCCCTCATCGAACTGAATCGAATAGTTTAAGTTCGTTTCAATCCGATATACACGTATTCATTTGTGAATACTGCAATTTCGATTGTATGGTTCACAAATGTATATATGTATGAATAGCTTAGAATAGTTAGCTAGGACAGACGTGTCTTTTTCCAGGAAACAGCCCAAGCCAAGGTGTGCGTGCACCCTTGTGTATGTTACCCAAAACCAAAATCGGCTGAGTGCCCTAAGCGCTCATCCTTAGTAGTCCGGTGAAGTTGTAAAGACCGCTGGAAATCTATGGATTGCCGTGACGGCACCTAGTAGCGGATTACGAGAGCACTCTTCGTACGCCGAGATCTCCGAGATCTCGTGGAAAATGAGTAGTTGACCTGCGTAGTCAATACTCGATAGGGAAAAGGAGTATGCGGGGTCATCCTGTGAAGGATTAGCCGCCGGAGGTTTGGGAGTGTGCTGGGACGCGGGTTTAGGAGCCCACGGGGCCTGAGGGGCCCGGTAGGGGCGGGGGGGCGCACTAGTCGCGGGTACGGACGCTGCCGGTGCACGAGACGTGCCCGGCAGGTTCGGGAAGGCCTCTCGAGACATGAGAGGCGGAGGTCGAGGACGGGCGGGGGCAGCGGCCGTCTTAGACGGCGACGCCTGCCTGGGGTATCGAGGGCGCTTTGTGCGCGGGGCGCGGGGACATCCGCGATAATTCGCGGTATGGCCCACGCCGCGGCACAGAACACAGCTCGGAGGGTCGGAGGCGTCTTTCGTGCGAGAACACTCCCTAGTGGAGTGGTCGCCGAGGCACTTAACGCACCTGGGTTTCAGGCGACAGTTTCGTGCGGAGTGTCCGTACACCTGGCAGTTGTGACACTGCGAGGGCACAGACGTTTTGCGCGGCGGCTCGACTATGAC
Source organism: Antheraea pernyi (assembly GCA_015888305.1). Taxonomy (NCBI): domain Eukaryota; kingdom Metazoa; phylum Arthropoda; class Insecta; order Lepidoptera; family Saturniidae; genus Antheraea; species Antheraea pernyi. The sequence goes on from MU158757.1 coordinate 318,826, forward strand.
GCCGGAGAGGCCGCAAAGGGATGTAAGATTAAAAATCGCTTTCCCCTGAGGGGTGCGATCGAGGACAACGAGAACCATATCATATGGAGCCCTGGTGCGCGGAGAGCGCATACGATGAACCTCGCGAACAGGAATCTTCTGTTCCTTGAGGTCGTCTGAAATGTCGTCAGTCGGGAGTTCTGAGGGGACTCTACGGATCACAACCCGTATTTTACGCTCCTCTTCGAGAGAGTGCGTGAAATAGCCCCACTGGTTGTCCCGAAGGAAACGAGTGAGGTTGCGATGGGCGGTGGACGTGGCTACCTTCACCTGAATACCTACAGCGGTATTCACGGCGGAGGGGTAAGGGATACCTGCCGTTTCCAGCAGGCTAGAAATCTCAACCCAAGACGCTTTGTCTTGGATCGTAACGGGGGGCGGTGGGCGGGGCTTCTTGCCCGAGACTGCGGAACCCGCGGCCACGGGCGAGTCGGGTCTAGAGGGCGCTGGTGTCGCCTTTGGCACTTTCGCGCCATCGACGTTTGCGATCTTTTTAGAGGGCAATTTGTCCTCCGGATCGGAAGGTGAGTTCGGGCGCTTCTTGTTCTTGCGCGGTTTGCGGTGCGTGACGGTGGTGAAGCCATCGTCCGCAGCAGGGGCTTGCTCAGCCTGAGGGGCTTGCTCGGCAGGGGGATCCTGCTGAGCAGGAGGGTCTTGCTCCATGTCGGAGCCGGAGTCGGAGTCGGAGTCATCGCTATCGCGATCGGCTGGGATTGGGAAGTTGTTGGAAGCCTCGATCTTGGCATAGATCGAGGGAGCGGGCTTTCCTCTCGTACTTAAGTCGCGTCGTCATTAAAATTACAATAACTTTTGATAGAGTGAACCGATTTTAATGAAATTAAGACTAAATGTTACACAAGAATATTTATTATTTTCTTGGAGTACTTTAGCAGTGATGCGTCTTTAAAAAACAGATAAACAAACACACAGACATTTCTAAAAATGGTTGAAATGTATTTTATTACTTATTCTAAGATACATGCAACCCTCCTCAGTTTTTAAAGACGCATCACTGCTAAAGTACTCCAAGAAAATAATAAATATTCTTGTGTAACATTTAGTCTTAATTTCATTAAAATCGGTTCACTCTATCAAAAGTTATTGTAATTTTAATGACGACGCGACTTAAGTACGAGAGGAAAGCAGATAACTAATGGACTTAATAAATTCAGATGAATTTATTAGCCACTGTTTTTTTTTTTTATATTAGGACATTATTACATCTATGCGGACGGAGTCGCGGGCACAGCTAATAGTTAATAAACTATGTTAACAAACCTACAGTGTTCAAAGAAGATCCACTTGGAAAATAACAAAAGAAGCGAAAACGCAAATGTTGACTAGACATCATTGCCATTTTAAAAATGTTTATTTGCATATAAAAACGCAGCGTTTAGACACACCGGTGTACGTTGAACTTAATATTTTGTTTAAAATAAACCATATATTCGTTATGTATGTGTTAAACACGCGAAAATCATTAACACACAGTTAGCTCCTGTTATTTATTATTACAATACAGTTCCTCTGTACATTGAAAACCTTAACAACATATAAATACCAACCTATATTTGTTTGCTTGTATTCGTGTTTTGTGAATATTCTCAAGGTAGTTTCTGTACAAATATACCACCGTGTACCATTAATTGGTTTTATACATTATGTTTCATATAAAGCCATAAATATCTCGCGGCTTCGCGCGGGTTTCATGTCCAAGAATTATTTTCGAATCTTTATACCTATGATATATGTAAAATAATAACTGACGAAAGGAAAAATGAAAGATTTTCATAGAAAAATTTTCGTCATCTTTTTTACCAACTTAAAGGTTGAATTTCCAGAAACACGAATTTGGTAATCACCTACATTGTAAAACAGGTTACTTTACCTTACATGCTCTTTAAAATTAACTGGTCAAATTGTACGTTAATTTTATAATAATATAATATGTAAATCCATAATATACATTAATAATTAATTGATAAATAATTTATATTCCACTGGTATTATTATTATTCTTCATGGTCTTATTGAATGTAATAATGAATTATGGTCGAATTTCGACCACTAGGCGATAAATAGGCGACAGGGAAACGGTTCAGAACATCTCCGTCCTCTGTTTCTCAGCCTATTTTCTTCATTCTTTTTTTTATTTTCTAGGTATTCACGAGCTTTAGTGTCATGAAAAAAATGCAAAAGTTTTTTTTTCTATGGTCGAAGTTCGACCACTGGACAAGCACTCGTCTTCATAAATAACCTATACATTATTCTGAAGTATAAGCTATATTTTTGTAAAGTTTAATGAAAGCCCGTTCAGTAGTTTATGTCTAAATGAGTAACAGACATTTGTCCATACGCACAAACTTTTTCATTTAAAATATTATTAGTATTTTCTCAATTCATCTTCATATTGGAAGCGTAAAACAAGCTCAAGAATTCAATTATTCCAATTCCATTAGCTATACGATAGAAAACCCACCCAGAGTCCGTCTATCACAAGATTTATACACAGCGTGTATGTACGCGCACTTTTAATTATGTTGCTCCACATACAAATATAGATCGATGCGAGCCGTATTCAAAAATTTATAACGGGCACATGCATACAAGCACAGTCTTATCTATGAGATGAATTAGCACCAAGAGATGAATATAATATTGGTTTATTTCTTTATTTGCAGCCAATCTTTTAGTAGATTATAACTGTCATTGTCGAGTAGGTAAATGATATTACAAGTTTGAACAAACAAAGAACGAACAAAATGAACTAACAAAATGCTGGCCGTCTTGTTAGAACTATCCAGGGAGTTTTTATAGCGATTTAGAATCCATACTCCTATACAATTTAGAATACCTATGTTATGTAAAACACAACCAATATTACAAAATATAGAGCTAAATAACACAAAATGATTACATAGTATAAAACAAAGTCCCCTACCGCGTCTGTCTGTCTGTATGTTCGCGATAAACTCAAAAACTACTCAACGGATTTTCAAGCGGTTTTCACCAGTGGATAAAGTGATGAACGTTTTGGTATATAATTTGTCAAGGATATTTTTTTAATCAGGGCGGGATGTCGTCTGCCGGGCCCGCTAGTTATGAATAAAATATAAAATGTTCTACATGACACTCCAAGATCCCGTCAAAAACTCGAATATAGATAATAATGTATTTTCTCGATTACATTTCGATTTAGTTAAAGTCGTATTCTTGCTTCGTACATATATTAATCAAACGTAATTTCCATTCGAGTTACTAATAGAATATTAAGAACATTTATTATTAAGAGTTGACTTATTTGCTATGAAATATATTTAATATCAAGTTACTTTGGAAATATCGTATATATTTTGTATTTCCCATAATTTAAAATAATAAAAAAACTGCATATTTTGTTGCAATAACCTATAATTGAAGTATTCTGAGCAATAGATATGTAATAAATTATATTGGAACTAAATAAAATTAAAAATAGGATGGGTTTATTTTGGCGTCACATGACAACGGTCACCATTCAATATTTCTCATGCATTCTGTTATAGTATTAACTAATGAACATATGACGATTGAGAATAATAAATTCATTCATCGGGCAGTAAACTGACAAATATGAGACTTCTAGAAGCACTACAAAAAGGGATCGATTAGTGTTTTTTTAAACACATTTTCATACTTCGAATAATAGGATTAACGGTCCACTATTGCATAGTAAACACAACTATACAAGTAAAAGGTTTGAGTCGCTTTTCCACCGCCGTTTGTTAATCAATCGCCCTAATTGGGTCGCAAGTTAATTGCCACGTATCCGATCGGACGCCGCAATACATTCCGGAGATATATAGTCTTTGGGTACGTCCGTTCTTAGTGTACGTCACATCCCATTTGTTAAAGTAATATTATTCCCATTTGTTGAAGTCTTATTATAAATGTACAGCATACTTATATACATTAACCTGTAATAAACGAGAAACTTTGTAAGGACATCTGATATTTGACATTTTTACGCAAAAAGTACTTAACGGATTTTGAAGAAGCCTTGTAATAAAATAGCATTAGGGTAATACATAGGTAGGCTATAATTTATAAATACATTGTTTAACTTGTCCAAAATATAACTTAAATTGCCAAGTAAGTTGGAAAATATTCCACCAAGTGACAGCTATCTCGGCACGAGTTACAATAACAGTCAGAATTATAGGAAGTTTTTTTTTCTCGAACTGACTACGCTATTGACCTGGTAAGGTCTTTATCGGACTACAGAATTATAGGAAGAGTTTATATTATATTTATAAAAGTACAAATACAGATGAAGTCGCGGGCGTGCGCTTATAGTAAATAAACTAGGTTAATACAACTAATTAATATATTTTATAATTCAAGTAAAATTATTTATCCAAAAATCTTCTCCACAATATATTTAGATTACAATCACTTGTCACTTGCCCTGAGTCAGTATTAGCAGATTGCTTTTTTACTTTGCCTGAAAGTAATATAATTTCCTGAAGTTTATAATTTTCAAATAGAAATAGCAACAATAAAACATAAAACCAACAGTTTAAATCATATGTGTGCGAATCGCGTACGGCCATTGTTTTAAAGAAAATGAGTTTATTGCAAATTTTTATAACCCAACAGTAGTAGTAACTCCTAATTTTAGAGAGAGACCTCCATATCTGTCACTACAGACCCAAGTAGTCAAACCTCAGAATAATAAACATTTTTTAACAGCACCTAACCATTTTCTTGAATACGTAAATCTGAAATGCCAAGACTTAATTTCATGCACCATTTGTTAAATTTGTTAATTATCTCACACGAGCATATTCTTGGAATGAATGCGGTAACGGTATAAATGTGAAAACACGGATGGTGCGCCATCTAACACGTTTTCCTCGAAACTAACTACATGAAGTTGTAATTTCGGTGTGCACGCCGTTGAAAACAAACCAAATTAGTTCCTAATTTTCACATAAGATCGCGTCGTGTGGCGCACTTTTATTTAACAGGTACTTTGTATGTTATACATTTTAAATGATTTTTTACTATATTAAGATAAACTTGCACCTGTCCTCGAGTTAATTTAATTTTATATATAAGTATAACAATAAAACAGCCTATGTCACTAAGAGATTCTTCGATTGATCTGTATTTGTCGATTAATGTAAGAATTTTAAAAATTACTTAATATTTAACTAAACTGCTATTTACACTAGCAGCTGCCTGCGACATCGTTCACATTACTTACAATGTAAAAGTTATGTGATTCGACCTTCTCCTTCTTCAAAGAAGCTTTACTTATTTCTAATATTATATCTTCTGCTATTTTATTTTTGGCAACCAGCCTTCTAGTAGACTATGACTGCCACTGTCAAGTGAGTATCGATATTACAAGTTTTTTTATATAATTTCAATGAACTAACAAGATGGTGGCCACCTTTTTAGAACTTTCCTGTGAGTTTTTGTGGCATCTCAGAATCCATGCTCCGTGGTATTATTTCCGTTCCACTTCACTTATGCACAATAACCAAACTATATTACGTAAAGCACCACCAACGTTACACAATACAGAGCCAAATAACACAAGACTATGCATAAAATATAAAGACCTCAACATGGCATTCCAAGATCCCGCCAAAAACTCGTAATAATATATAGTAATATATCCAATTATAAATAAAAATATTACACAAATTACGAAAAATAGTTTGATCTTTCACTGTTTGCCATTACTACGCAAAATTTTACGATAGACTTTATGTAAGAGTATATATAGAATTTCGTAACAATTGTGATATAATATAATATAATACAGAGTGTCCCATATTTTTAAAAATTAGAACGGATTTAGAAGTGGAACTTGGAATCACAGTGTGCAAAAATGAACTCAAAAATTTAGTAAGTAACAAAAACACTAGAGACAGTTTTATAAAATTCTGGCTACAAATTGTAGAAAAGTTAAAAAAATGTAACAAATAAATTAAGGCCAATAAGCTATTGTATATATTTTATTAAGAACTTGCAAACTGTAGATAAAGTACTAGAGGTTTTTTTTTTATTTATAAAAGAGTTATTTTAAGTTTTATTTTATCCATGTGTAGATTTTGTTTTGATAATAAAAAATAAAAAGTACAAAAAATAAAAATATTAATGTATTGAATATTTATATATTAAATAAGAATACCCTTACATATGTACATACATACATAAATAATCTTTTCACTTTTATTGTTTTCATTATTGTAAGATAGTAATAAGTCTAGTTGAGCTTTCTTAATAATGTGAACCTAGATAAGGTATCTTTCTTTTGTTAGAGGATTTTCTTATTACCTAATAAATATATATATATATATAATAATACAATGAAAATGCGTGGATATTTCAATTGCATACTTTTCATAGATTTCGATATGTTCTTTTTAATATGTTATCGAATCAAGAAAATTATCGAACCAAAATTAAACAGGATTAGTTTTTAATTAATTCTAGAAACTTATTATAAACGAGAGAGTTTTGTTACTCTTTCATATAAAAACTACTAAACTGATTCTGAAGAAGTTTGTATTAATATCGCTTATTATTAAGAATAATACATAGGCGATACTTTATAAAGTTATTCCATAAAGTGGCCAAAATATGTCATGTAATTTTTTTTTAAACCTGTAAACTGAGGGCTTTGTCGACGTACGCTAGAACAACTATTGGAGGTGCATGGAGATAATGCATAGAACTACTTCTATACATATAGTAAGGAACTAAATCTAACCTGTTTGTACTTTTTAGATTTTTGTGAAAAAAGCAGGTGTCTAGGAATAAGACAAAATACATTTCAAACATTTTTTTAATGTCTGTCTGTCTCTTTGTATGAACACGCTTCAATGCTAATGTAGTGCGTTCACGATAAAACCTCATCATGAAATTATAAACATATCCTCGAGTAACATTTAAATCTTGGTTTCATTAAAATTGGTTCACTTTATCAAAAGTTATTGTAATTTAATATATGTACTTTTATATCAGAAAGTTCAAAAGTTCCTCTCATTCATTCATTCATTCATTATCATGGCGTTAAGTGAAAGCCGTACTCTCTAAAACTGACCATAAATCATAATCCAGCGGATTAAGATCGGGACTAGACGACGGTAGATCTTCAGCTCTGATGAAGTCCGAAACGTTCGTTTCCAACCAAGACTGCGTAGACCGAGCTTTATGATCCAGCGCCGAGTCTTTCTGGATGGACCATTCTTGGTTATTGAATATGGTGTTGTTAAAGGACTTCACTGCCTTCTCAAGATTTGTATCTTGATACACTTGTGTGTGTTTTGATACCTTTCTCACAAAAGTATGGCTCAGCCACTCCTTCATAGCTAATACCCCACCAAACCATCACTGAAGTCGAATAGTGTCCAAGTTGCACTCTGTCGACTAATTGGGAAGCTTCCTTAGAGCTTTGAGCATAAATACGGTCAGTTTGTTTGTTTTACGTTGCTCAATTGTAAAAAAAATCTCATCCGTAAAAAAAAATTTTCTGTGACCCCCCTTTGCGTACCGCTTCAGTAGTTGTTTTGATTTTGCCACCCTATTCTTTTTTAAATTATCCGTTAGGAAGTGACCGTTACGCCTCTTATAGGCTGCAAGACATAAGTCATCTTTTAAAATACGCGACATAGTTCTAGGTGCTATCTTCATCTCCCGAGATATTTTTTTTTGCTTTCGGACAAGATTTCTTCGAATTCTTTCCCTTACTGCTTTGACCACCTTTTTCGTACAAACACTACGTGGACGGCCAGATCTTTTTCTGTCACAAACAGAGGAGGTCTCATTGTAACTATTAATAGCCCGGTACACAACCACTTTACTAATACCAAGCGTATGGAGTTTTAAATATTGCATTTGGCTCCATACTTACTTTGTGTAATGCAATCACAGCGATTCGATTCTCTTTATCACTCCACTCCATTTTAATATCGCAAAATATTGTACAATGTATTGGCGCCAAAATGAGACATTTCAATGAATAAATATATAAAAATGATAGATTCCAAATTCAAATGTAATATTTTGTTTATTTTTAATTATAACAGTGTTTATGACCAGACTAAGTATCAACGAATATTTTTCAGAAATCGTGTTCATTTACTAATTTAAATTGATAACACTATCGGCTGACGGTGTAGGAAAACATCGTGAGGAAACTTGAACATGAGAAATATTCTTGTAGTACCACCGTATGAGGGAAAATATAGAACTGGATTTTTCGGACCTTGAAATCGCCAATACACCGTGGGCTGGCGTGGTGCTTATGCTCATATCTTCTTTTGGCAAAAGGCTTATGACCCTGCAAAGCGTCTCTTACAGACAGATTATAATTATGATGATGAGTATCACGATTGTACAAATACTTTAGTTTACAGCATATATAGCATATAAACAGATTGTGCACCAATTTTAGAGTTATAATAGCATTATAATTAATATTTTTTTAATTCACTCAACCGAAGTCAAGGTACCACTAGTATGTAATAAATAATACACCAACACACATCGCAATGGAAGATTAAACTTATATTGAAGCAATTGCTTCGAAAATTACCCGGTGTCTAAGAATAGAAGCTGACATACGGATAAGCCCTCACTTATTGTGTTAAGAGGAATGCTCTCCACTGGTTCACTATATATTTTATTTTTTACATGTAAACAACTCTACTCTGTTATGCATATGTTACGTGAGATAGATTAATTATATGTAAAACGCATAAGAAAGAGATGTAACGATAATTGACAGCATCTTTTTATACAGGTTACGGGTTATCAGCTATAATGTTTTTGAGTGAATTCCTACATGAGATTTATTAGAGAGATGCACCAGAAATCTTTCACCTGTTTTTGGTCGTAACACTAAATTTATTACTGACTTTGATCCAATTTTTTTAATACCCACTCAATTATGTTACTTTTAACATTCTCCATGGCATATTTTTCTTTTGTATCTATTTATTTTAAAAATATTTCAAGACACTCTACTAGACACTGCTTCTTCAGTTTATTATATTTACACAGAATCATTTTTATTTTCAAAATAACCATATGCTCATTATACCATCAGCTATCTTCCAATGGAAGTTCTTTTAAAATCGATAAAAAGACAAAAATGTTAGTAATTGGTTTTTGTTATAAGTACTGAATACAAGATGAATGTTTAGATAGTAGCGTTATTTATGGAGGAAATTCTGCACTCGATTCTCGTTCTAAATCAATTTAAAAAATAGGTGCTTAATATTTGAACTAATTATCTAGAAACACACAAAAAATATACTCAATCCTTTAAGCGTCTATGTTAAAGCACAGTGTCAATGACCGCCAGGTGAAGTAGGAAACCAATTGAAAGTGAAGCCAATAAACTAATAAAGGATAATTTTTAGAAGTTTGAACAAACAAAAGCGATTATTGTCCATTTTTTATCGAAAGTTATTAACTCCGGGTCGCCACTCGCGGGTTTTATCACCGGTTATTTAACCTTAGTTATTCAACCTTCATTAAGTTATTATCCATACTTTTGAAATTCTTAGAACAAACTTTACCTTAGGTTCTCTTTTTCGTCTATTAGTATTTGTTTTGATATTATTATTGTATGTGTTAAATGTTATCATGAAGTGTCATATCCTAGAATATTGTGAGTATCTAACCTTGCACCTGGTATAATTGCATACTGTTTTGGTAGAAAAGTCACTTTTACACTTTACAAATTCTATATTTAATTGTACATACTGGTAGCCAATAAAAATGAAAAATAATAATAATAATTGTTTAAAAATATGAAGGATCTTATGCTAGCGGTAATGACAAATTTTCCCCTACTACTAGTTTATGTTCACAGTTTCGCTTGCGTTAATGTAGATTTGATAAATTCCTCTAGAACAATAGTATTTGTTCTAGGGAGCTGAAGCTACTCGCGTCCACAGGTAGTGTACCTTTCATTCCCCTGCACGTGCTTCCCGGGTGGTACTAAAGAGTAACAATTTTTGTCCGCAATACTGTTCCATAAAAATTGAACCACGCAGAGAGAAATAAAGTACTCAATCAAACAACAATAATGAAAGATGGATACTCTATTTAGCTATACGATCAAATAAATAAAAGTATTTGTTCTGGATGAAATGTTTATGCAAAATTTCACGATGAAACAAAGAAACAAACTCACTTTATATTTAATATTAGTTGGATATGGCATTTTCACGTAAAGTCGCGGTTATCTCCTAGTCTTTAAAATAATCGTTTATCTTATTATTTATATAAACAGAGTATTGTTCGAAACAGACTGACATATGCGACACAACAAACTCCCAGATAGTAATTGCGTTGTAAATGTCTCTTGTGCTTAAAATAGTAACAAAACGAGTAACGGATGGCGAGCCCCTCAATCGACTTTAATAGAACTGTGTACGGTGTATCATCTTCACGACGTCTATACCGTTGTGGTGTAAACAAGAAGGCAACATGTATGCTGATTACGCTGTAAAGTTGTTTGTTTATTTTTACTATATATATTTTATTAATTTTACGTAATCTATAAATCAATCAAAATAAGGCTAAATAAGGCTAAGGTTCTAATAAGGCGCTTATGAAGGTCAAAACCGGTTCGGAAAACAAAACTAGTCATTGAGAAAAACCGGCAAGCCACTTAATCGGTTTCATTTTTTGGAACGAAGTTCCTTATCGCGCTTTGTGAAAGGGGGCTAGACGGAAAAAATTCTTACGAAAAGTTGTAACGACACTTTTTGCTATAGTAAGCTATGCTGCGTGCGCATGTTTCTCTGTCTGTCTCTCTTTCTCTCTCTCTCTTATAGAAAGCAAGCCAGATATTTTCATTTCTATTTCGCATTGAACAGTGTGGTGTCGCGACGATTATTGTTGTTGAGTGTATACAGGTTTTTTGTAAATAATAATAATGAATCCTGACAGCTGATCCTAAATAGTTAATTTTTTTTTTTTTTCTAATTGTGTCGATTCTACATCAGTTTTTTTTTCTCCTTTCTTGCATTTTTTTTTATTGCAAATTGTGTCGATTCTACATTAGTCGAAGGAACTTCGTTCCTACCTGGTGTCCCACGACACCACATCTTTTTTTACATACATATATTTACAATCCATTACATGTTGCAATCGTTTTTAGTGGATGCACAGAGAGGAGTCAATTCCAGACGTCACCATCGATCACATATAAGTCCACTCTATAATAGCCTTTAGACACTTAAACTTACAGCCCGGCAAATCGGTAATATGCTTTGGGACTTTGTGATAACACCTAATTTGTGATAACACCCACTAAAAACATAAATATGAAATGAGAGCCAAGTTCAATATTATGATATATGCCTTGTTTGTTGACTTCAACGACTAAAGAAGTGAGATCTAAATGGGTGCCAAGTTCAAGGGTCAGTCCTAAAATTTATTTATAGCAACATAAAATATGTTATAACAACTTAAAATATTATTTCTGATTATAACTTGGGATAATATTGTAGCCTATTTATCCTATTTTTTCATTTGTATTCAACTATCTATCTCGATGTCGAATTTGAACATTCTAGGTCACCTGGAACTGGGTTAGAATTTTGGTCTATAGATCAGTCAGTGATAAAAATGACGATTTTTAGACGTTGATATTTAAATAGCTGTTTGATGTGTGTTTATAAAATGTGGAGCACATATATATCTCACAAGTCTCAATATATGAGCCCAATTTGACATATTTATGTGAAATAGTTTTTGAGATATGAGGGAGTCAAAAGTGTCTCCAAATGGTTCCTGTAATATTACACACGGCAGCGCGCGCTCGCCATTCTGTAAGAACTTAGGTTGACAGGTTACCGCGTGTCTAGACACTGCACACTATTACCTAAAAAACTATTACTGATTTCATCGAGTTTAAAATATGTGTAGGATCAGTTTGTAGCACTTTCTAGTATTTAGACATTACAACATTCATATATAAAATTATATGTATATTACATATTATTTTTATTTTATAATATGTTTTATATGTATGTTACAGTGTACGTGCTAATAGTTTTTGTGGTATTGACTAGTAGGTGGTAGAGACAAGCTGAAGCTATTACTGGTTTCAGCATGAATGGGTTAGGACCATCATCATCAGACCACCAGTGAAGTAACAGTGCTTGCATTGTTGCGTTTCGTTCGGTAAGTGAGAGCTCCGGAGGCCCACCTCCCCTTCCCTTCCCCTATCCCCTCCCCCTAACCCTTTCTCCCCTTCCCCACACAGGCTGGCAACGCACTTGCGACTCCCCTAGTGTTGCAAGGGTCTATGGACGGTGGTTATCGCTTAACATCAGGTGCCCCACCTGTTCGTTTGCCTCCTATGTTTGTAAAAAAAAAGTTTTGTTTTAATTTTAAACCCTAATTCCTCCCGATTCTACTCCATGGAACATATCCATCCAAAGGTTGTCTGGAAGAAATTGCTATCAGCAATAACACCGCCCTTTATACTGATCACATAGTTTGAAATATTTTATAGTGTATATTTTTAATTGTGTACAATAAAGATCAAATAAAAATAAAATAAAGTTTAATTAAAATAATCGTAAAATTTCTGTCCAACAGATCAGTGTTTGTCAAAGTATTTACTAATTTCACAATTATATGTTTAAAGGTCACCAGCAATTTATGTTAAGCTATACTCAGATTTTTTTTTTACCTTTCTGTAAAAATCTCATTAAAATCGGTTTTGCCGTTTCGAAGATTAGCGACGACAAAAAGACACTTCAACACACATAAAATACCAATAGATTCTATTTCATGTTCTTGGTTCGTGGACGGACGGTTAAGGTCAGTTTATATGACGGCACGAAAACATTATTTCACCTATATATATAAGATATGTTTTTATCTCTGAAATGGGTAGTGTGAAAAATTTAGGTTAAAAAAATCATATAAAATACTAAGCGACTGGGTGAAAAAGAAAACAGTAAGAAGGCCTTCAAGAATATTGACAGAATGAACCAACTGACGTTTCGTTGCTCAGTTGTCATTTTATTTAACTAAAATAGTTGTACTGTAAAATGAATATTTCTTCTCATCTTCTAAATTCATACACCCATTCGAAGCCGAGGCGAGCAGCTGCTACGTAGCTATAGAATATTAATTATTGGAACGATGCATTCCTTGAATCGTGCTGGTCTACTTTATCCACAAGTTCGAACCCTGTATCGAAGAATTTTTCCGAATTCACGTACATTTACAAATTCAAATTAGTAACACTATGGGCTGATGGTGAAGGAAAACATCGTGAGGAAACCTGAACCTGAGAAATATTCTTGTAGTACCATTGTATGTGGGAAAAATGTAGAACTGTGGACTTTTTGGAGTTTCAAATCGCCAATACATCGTGGGCTGGCGTGGTGGTTATGCCCATAACTTCCTTCAGGAAGAGGCCTATGACCCTGCAGTGGGTGATAAGCTTAACAAACAATATATGTAGTTGAAGATAACCGGAACCGATTATACACGATTTTAGGTTACCGACACGTTTGTGACAGTTCATTTTCATTCAATGATTTTTATTTATTTTTTATTTCTGGAGCCTCTTTGTCCGCACCTTTTTTCTGCTTTCGTTTATTTTATTAAACATATTAAAACTCATTTCAAATGTGAGCATCTATTATTATTATTTTACTTAACTATTATTATATAATACTTATCATTTTTAATTGAGATTATTGCCTTTATGGCGGCCTAATTATCATCTTTTATTGCCATTTTTAAATTATAATTCACAATATCCCGCGCCGGAGCGTCCACAGCCCGATGGACGAACCTACTAATTGCGCCCTCAGTGACGTCGGTATAGTAGATCATTCAATGATCGGAAAAAGGTTATCACTCCAAAGACACATGTGATACCGCCTTTAAACAGTTTATTTAAAAATAAACACACAGTGGTACGGTCAAGCGACCGGTCGGACAATTTACGAACGTAAATAATTTTTACATCGGTGAGATAAATTGTCAAATTATACTTTGTCACGGGTTAACCGGCGCAGTAGTTTCTTACTACTATAAATAAAATGCCCTACTTATAAACCGTTTTTTTTTTTTCGAACTGACTACGCTATTGACCAAGCAAGGTCTTAACAGCTTCACCAGACTACGTTATAAACCGATAGATCGTTAAGGATACATGCCTATTATTTGTGTAGTGAACACATATCGCAATTCCGCTCAAATAGTGTCATACCTAAAAAAGAACTCTTTTATTGCACCGTCCGTTTCAGAAAAGGTCAAAATTTTATCTCATCAGTGTCATTTATATACTTTGATTATTTGTCGCTAGATGGCACTAATGACACTATAATGTCAAGTGAAAGTAATGTCATACCAATCATAAGCAGTCACACGTTACGACTTGGGCGAGATGGGCGTCTATCCAAATAGTCCAAAATATGTTATTTGTCGATATATGTCAGTACATATGATAAATTAATTAGAAACGATCTGCAGATATATTCATTGACTAGCTGTTCCCGCGACTTCATTCGTGTGGAATATTTTCTTTGGGTTTATTTATTTATCATAGGAATCAACAACAGTACCATAAAAGAAAAAGGTAAAAACAAACATGCAAAAAAACTTAAAATTGTTTATGTCACTAATTATAGTTAACTACAGCATTAAACAACATAAGATGCTATGCGGAAAACAATAAAAATAGAAGAAAGAAATTATGAAAAAATTAAGAAGAAAATAAAATAATACAATTCGATAATGTATAACTTAAAAATTAAGGAAAAAAAATCCTGCAGAGATTAATTAAATAAAAACACTAATGGGTTAATGCTAACACGCAGCGAAAGCTCTCAAAAGGAAAAAAAAGCAAATTGGACCAGTAGTTCTTGATATTAGCGCGTTCAACCAAACAAACAAACCCTCCAGCTTTGTAAATATTAGTATAGATTTTATGTTGATTTTATTTTGTTAAAGTTATGCTCGAATAAGAATAAAAAAGTTAATTTATATAAGTATTAGACATTGCTGAGTAACTGAGAGTCATAGGTTTATTTTTCTATTGTCTTTCTTAACCACAATATTTTTTCTACCACTTTAATTAAACAATATTTCGTAAATTATTCGTTTTTTCTATCCTAAAATCAAATAACTCAATATTTTTTTTTATATTTTCAGGTTTTCTAATACCTCATTTTGTAGAGCATTAAAAACCATAGTAGCTTACTGAAAGACTTGTCGAGCTAATTTTCGAATTAAGATCTGAAAACTGGGGAAAAAAGTGCTAATAAATTTAAACACCTTTTTCTGGACAGTATATTTTTTTGACTTATGAGACGATCTGAGCGGACGTGCGATATGCCAGTAATACAGTTACGTGTCTAGATATTTTAAATTAATTTATCACGTCCTGTGTCTTGATGTGGAAAAAAAGTTGTGTGTAGTTCACACGCAGTAGAAGTAAAACTTAGTACTCTGATTATTTTATAAGAGAATGAGATGTATACACTATGGTATTAAACATTAGTTGTCGCCATTATTTTGTAATATTTTAATATATATTATAAATGTTAATAATAAACGACAAAGAATGTTTTTTTAAAGTGTGCGATAGTCATTACGATGCAACTGAAAATAATGTCATATAGATATCAACTTTTCTCTCTCTTTCACTATATATGTATATATTCGAGTATATTGAGAATATACTATCTCACTCTCTCACAGCCTAAAACTTATATATACATTTTAGCTACATTGTTTCGGTACACATTTTCGTTTCATAAAATCCGATTCACACCAAACGATGTTTTATTTAAAAAAGAACAATAAATAAACCTAGAGTGAAGCATTGACGTAAGCATGTATACTTATTGATTTTTTACTATAAGATTTAAATATAATTAATTAACATTAAATCTAACAATATTGTATTAGTGATGCATAAAAAATATCTCATCTTTCCCTTTTATTCAACTTGAGATTGGTTATATAAGATACAGATAGATTTGTTATTATTTGTAGGTATTCAGAGTTTGCTGTGACGACTTTTTTTTCTCGAACTGACTACCCTATTGACCTGGCAAGGTCTTTACAGCTTCAGCGGACTACTGCTGTGACGAATATTCGAACATATAAATCTATAGCAGAAATATATATAAACTAGCGGGCCCGGGGGACGTTGTCCTGCCTTAATAATAAAAAAAATCCTAAAAGTCAACCGCAGCGCCACCTACCGGCTTGTTGTGAATTGTAAATCTAAACAATTCTCGGATGCACTGGAACACACACGCACACAACATTTCATCACAATCGGTTTAGCCGTTTAGGAGGAGTTCAGTGACATATAAACACGTACAGAAGAAATTTACATATAAATATATATATAGCTGGATTGCAGCGCCATTTGGAGACGAGTAAAATGGATAACATTAAATATCTCTTTATGAAAAACGTATATTTGATTTTTATTCCGTTGTTACTAACGTTATCCATCTTTTTCTGGACTCTAAATAACAGTAATATTTATATACTTCAATAGACATTTAAAAAAACTAATTTGAAATACGTAATATCATGAAAGTGTCAAATTAATCAACGTTTCCTAAGACAAGACGAATACATTAAACACGTTCGTGATTCAACAGTTTTAAATAAATTTATATGTATTAATATGTTCCAAGCCATTTGCTTCAACTCTAAGCGTAAACTTCATAATATTGCAATATATTAAATGATCTTACCGCCTACATTACAGTTTATTGTATAATTAATTGTTCCGTATACAAAACGACGTATAACAAGTAGATCATCTTGGTAATGTGTTTTATTTCAATACGTCTATTACTCACGGGAATATATAAAAGTTAATAACCTTATTGCATTAGACGCAGTATTTTACTAACTCTTAAAAAATATGTGATCGATGGTGACGTCTGGAATTGACTCCTCTCTGTGCATCCACTAAAAACGGTATTGTAACGTATAAAGTATTCGAAATATATATATGTTAAAAAGATGTACCCGATCGAGTTTTTTGGCGGTTCTTCTCGATGACTGGGTTGTTTTCCGAACCGGTGGTAGTTTTGACATTTATAAGTGCCTTATTAGTATGGCCTAAAGTGAATAAAGTATTTTTGTTTTTATTTTAACCTAAAAGTACTATCAGTCCAAAATAACTGTTAGAACAGGCGAAATATTTTTTAAAATCTGTGAATAGTAATTACGTAATATTATATTTATTAACAAAATTAAACTTTAATAATTTAATCTAATCTAATAAGTAACAGTAACCATTATGTAAACATCGATTTATTTAAGGCGTAACTTCTGTAAGCGTAAATTATTTTAGTAAAATTTTAATACTACTAATTTTATTTTATCAATTTATTTTGAAACACCAACAAGATTTACACTAGAATAACATAAAAACTCTATATAAGTGCAATCTTAATTATAGGTGTTTACGACTTATTTATTCCACAGCAAATAACTAAATGAATAATGAGAAAGCTAAAAAAAAATAACAAAAAAAGAAAAAAGACTAACCGTACATTCTAATTTTCTTTTTATTTTAAGTTACTTAAATAAATTTGTTATACTATACATATGTATGTTATGTTATATATATAATTAAATAGTATCTACTATCTAATTTACACTAGCTGTTAACCGTGGCTTCGCCCGCAGTGCTATGTCCATTTGACCAATTTTCACGGGACTTTCACTGGCAGATAGCTGACCGTATAAGAATTAATTTAGGTTATTCTATTTTATATCAGCTGTTACCTGCGACTTCGTCCGCATGAAATTTAGCAAAAATATGTTTTTCACTCTAAACATGTGCGTAAGACGTGCGTTGTACTGGACTCTAACAATAAATATAATTAAAATTCATATATCTATATGTATGTATGTTTTCTGAATTAAATTGTTTTTTCGGTCATCTTAGTGGCCATTTTAATTGTATTTACCGAACTTTCGTCTGCATAACTCAGTAACTATAGTAACATATAAGAATATTGTATCGAGTTCAATGAGAACTATTTAAATTGTTAAATATTAAAAACTACTTAGACAGATATAGAGGTTTATATCTTGATTTATATTTATGCAAGATTTCAAGACGTCAACTCATTCATTGTTTACAATTCTACAGTATAATTATTAAGAGTAATTTTAAAGATAGAAGGGTTAATATTTATATATCTAATGTACACGTTACATGTTACTTTTAGTGGCGTACGCGTCGTACTTACAATTGTCTTTAAAGAGCGTTTCTGTAATTGTACATAGTCTCGCAATTTTATAATTCTTTAATACAATTTAAAAAAGGCGTGCGGAGCTGCGGGTACAGCTACTATATAATAATAATAACCACTCGATAATGGCTGTAATAATCTAAAAGTTTCGTTGTCAAAAATAAAGTAAAAAAAACATTGACTTAGTTGACACTGGCAGAATTGGTATTTACGAGACGTTATTATTAAAAAGTTGAAGTTAAACAAATTGCGTAAATATAACATTTTCGATAGAAATCATTTCCGATGCTTTACAAATGAAGGTTATTGATATATTTGGCATTAAATTCGTTTACCTGGAAATTTTAAAGTCAATTCTTTCAGTGAGTACTTTAGAATAAACAAGCATATTTAGGTACTATTTGTTTATATACGGACGCACGCGAGTCTTTGATGCGAGACACTAAATTCTTTGAGGTCGGTCAAAACGGAACAAGTTGTCAAACATTTAATAAACATGAAACAAGCTGTACTATTAAATATTGTAAATATGGCTACCGTTTTCTTGGTATCTGTCTAGTGATGGGCCACAAATGATTTACGATTAACAAATATTCTTTTGTTCACCAGTGTCAATATTTTATTTATATAATGATACAAAAACATTTATCTTCAATTAATTAAGAACTTCTTATTAATCGTTTAACTAATCGCTAAAACAAATTCAATGCGAACAAAAGCCACGTTTAATTTATTTATAAAAAAAATTGACTTTACTTTTCAATTTGGCAGTTCCAGTTACGAGGCGTATGTTATTTATTAACCTTTTTTTTTGCATAGACTTTATACTGATGGCTTATTGGACATAAAATACGTCGGCTGGAAAAATTCGATGCCTCCTACCTATTTAAATCTTGCCAATGTCAAGTGTGACAAATCCAGGCTTGTCTATATATTATCCTGATATTATTTATGAAAAAAAAACATATATTACGATGATTATCTGTAGTTTTGTATCGCGATTATTTGAGACACATTGGCGACTAATTTCTTATGTCTTTTACGTATTATATAAATGCGTAGGAAGGAATAGCGCTGGGCGGGCCAACTACTGTCATAATTTCAAACAAAGCGAAGACGTCGCGATACGACGCAAATGTTTTTTTTTCTCACAACGAACACATCAAAGCGTCCAATAAAACCACCGGAGTACGGAAATAAAAATATCCACTTTAACAATAAACATTAAAAATTTATATAGTGCGATGGACTTTTAAATACACAGTAACTCTGGTGAGATAAAAACACATTATACTAGTTGTGTTTTTTGTACAAAGTCATTATAATTAAAACTAGTTTTTCCGCACAATTTCCTTTGGTAGCTTTTTGGTGGGATATTTCTTATGGAATTGACCGTATATTCTTATACTAGGTACTTGTGTTTTTTGCACAAAGTTGATTACATAACGATCGATTGAATGGTACAGATGGCAATGGACTACAGTATAACCTTTTTTTAAAAATGCTATATAGATTTTAGCGTATGACCACGATCTCACCTGATGAGATGAGAGGATTGCCTCTCAAACGCAGCTGCCGGAATTCACGAACAGTTGTTTGGGGACAGAGTTAACGTGAAGGTGGTAGCTAGCCAGATTGACTTGAATTTCCACCTTGCTATAGTTCCATCACGATATTTTCCTTTACCATAAGCCCCGACCTAGTTGCAAGGATTCGAATCTCCGTCCATCGATGCTGTATCCGAACATGATATCAATTAAGCCATCATCCCTTCAAATCTAGTGGCGATATATATCAAAACTAAGTTTTGCTCACAGCTCCGCTCTGTTAAGATACATTTAAACTATTCCTTGGCAACAGCACTCTTGTCAGAATTAAAGCATCTCTGTATGTCTGTATGCCTGACAGTATATATGCAAAATCTCACGGTGATCAACTGAGTTGCTTGGGCGTGTAACTGTAACAAACAGACTCACAATCGCGTTTATAATACTAGTTAAGACTGATGTGCCCGCAACTTTGTCTACGTGGAATTTAATTTTGGGGTGTAAGGGGTGTCAAATAACATCTAAGAATTGAGACATCCAAGCCAACCTCACCTGCACGTGGTGCACCCTGCTGAATAACGAACGAGGCAATGGCGATAGCGGGGTGGTAGGGTTTTACAGCCTGACTGGGTCGCAACCACCATGTATATGGCGAAAAAGCCCGTCATAGTGATTCGCTTTTGCGGGTCGCGTTTCAGGATCAGCCTATGCATATCCAGCTTTTCGAAGGCCGGCATGACAGCGGCGACCGGCGATGGACAGTATGTACTCACTTGGTCGCCATTGTTTTTGGATTGTACTATGCTTACCATCAGGCATAGTGCAGTCACTTTGCCGTGCTACTATAAAAAAAAAATAACTTGATGTAAGATAACAGTGATTAATAAAATGATCTGAATGTATTAAGTCCATTTACTTATCTAATTTTCTCTCGTACTTAAGTCGCGTCGTCAATAAAATTACAGTAATTTTTGATAAGAGTGGGGCCTATTTTAATGAAACAAAGATTATTAAATGTTACTCGAGGATATGCTTTATGATTTTCTTGGTGAGGTTTTATCGTGAACGCAGTACTTTAAACATTTTACACATATTTTATAAAAATGTTTATTAATTAATCAAACATATGGTGAGCTGCACAAGCTCAATAGAAGACATCAATATTACATGTACACAGCCCGCTATACTACGCGTCGCTAGTCTGCATCTGATGCAAGCGCAATACTTCACGAGCATGTCGAGTTCATCGGTGACGCGAACCCATAAGTTAACCCATAAAAATCGCTGAACGCGGTTAAACAAGTTTTCACTCCAATAAACTATTTTAAAAATTCCCAGTATTGTGAGACAGATTTAGATCGAGTCGATGGCAGCACGCGACAAATCCGACTTCAGCGATAAATAATCGTATATATTTATACGCGATTACATTGATTCCTATTTATGTTGGCTATTTCGTGAATACGAACTGTAGAATGTAGACAAGAGTATCGCGTGGGCTGTGTAGGGCGTATATCGAATTATTTGGTTGAATTTTAAACGATACCGGACAGACCATCTCGATTTGAATTTTTTTTTTAATTATTCTTCTTTTATAACGGTGTTAATTGGATTTTATGAAACGCAAATATGTAACGAGACAGCGACAGCTATAAATGTAAAAAAACACTAATAAAATTAAACCTTAACAAGCATAGATACGTGGATACAATTACATGTATTACTAGCTGTGCCCGCGACTCCGTCCGCGTGACTAGATTTGAAAGAAAGAAAGAAAGAAAGAAAGAAAGAAAGAAAGAAAGAAAGAAAGAAAGAAAGAAAGAAAGAAAGAAAGAAAGAAAAAACATTTATTTGCAACACACATAAGTAAATATGAAACACGTACAATAAAAAAAAAGAAAAAACATACATATAAACAATAAAAAATACAAATTGATGGTTAAGTGTGTGTGTGTAGCAAATGGGCCCCGAGTCAGCGTATGTGCTGTTGGAGGTTAGTCCTTCAGCGCTGATTTTCACTCGGGACCCAGAGTGTTATGTGTGCACCGAGTGACGGTGTGTATATTAAATGTTATGTAGTGTTTCGTGTAGTGACGTTATATAAGTTTGGAAAAATAAAATAGTAATAGAAGTTTAACATGAAATATGAGATAATAAGTACATATACGTACTTATATATATATATATTAATAATAGGGAACAATGAATATATAAATACAGACACACATATATATATCTACATACATATAAATAAAAATAGAAAGTCGTAGAATAACAAGCTAAGTTATTTGCATTGAATAGTAGAAAAGTTTTAAATTTACTCGAGGATATGCTTTATAACTTTCTTGGTATTATATTATATTTATTATATAGTTATAGAAGATATTAGAGATAATGGCATCTTGTTATTTGTAATCATTTTAATAAGAAAAAACCTTGTATCCCCACTGTAGGTCATTGCGCACACAAAGGTGTGATACATTTGGCATAGTTAAAGTTGCGAAGGAGCGTAGAAAGATAAATATTTATAGTCATAGTGATTCGCTTCTGCGGGTCGCGTTTCGGGATCAGCTTGTGCATATCCAGCTACTCGCAGGCCGGCATGACAACGGCGACCGGCGATGGATAATGTGTCCTTCGGTGGTCGCCATTGTTTTTGGATTGTACTGTGCTTACCATCAGGCATAGTGCAGTCACTTTGCCGTGCTACTATAAAAAAAGATAAATAATATGTACGTATAATACATAAATACATTACATTAAATGAGATAAAACAATCGTGGTTTACTTTCATACCGAATGTGAAATATATAAAAATCACACATATTTATCCTTTGGTGAGAGAGTCGCTCTGAGTATGTAGATATTATCACTAAATGAATTATATACACTAAAGGTATATTAAAAATTGAAAATGAATGGATATTAACGTATTTGTACACACTCACAGCTAACGTAATAGAAAAAAATCAGTCTTATACGAAATCTGTACTACAGTACAGCCTTTGTTTGAATTGGTAAAAATTTGATATAGCTTTAAAAAAATCAAACTTATCAATAGTTTTCCAATGGTCTGATATAATTTTATAATAATACGCTTTATAACAACAAAGAACGATATCTAACAAAACAAAACATCGCGTACGTCGATTATAAAATTATTTTTAACAACAAGGTAACGTAAATTAAACGATCGAATGGCGTATTGCCATAATTGCGCCCTAAATGCGTCGCAAGAATTATAAGTGGTTGAAAATAATAACACACAACGTGTCTTTATTATGTTTTTTTTTATTATGTTTGGTAAAACTCAGGAATGTCTGATAGAATCTTTACTCACACTCGAATGATATGATTACTTTAAAATGCATGATCAGTTTTTTGTTAAAAGTTGGTAGTTTGATTGAATAGCAAATAGCTAAGACATCGTTATTTTGCTGTCGATTATCCGTTTTCCGTTATTATTAACTATGGCAGACCGGCAGTATAGCAACGTGAAAGCAATGAATATATATTTATTAATCTTGTAATTTTTACAAATTAATAACTATATACGATATAATGCAGATAATAACCATTGTTTAAACAACACGACAGTGTGGCTCATTCTATATAGGCGCGCGATATATAGTCGCCATTCTTACAGAAATGAACAAAACATTATTTTATAAATAACAACGTATTATTTTATACATGTTTATTGAAATGAAAACTTCTTTAGGTGCGTTAAAGTTATGATTTCGCATTATCGCGTGCTAGTAAGCGTGACTGACATATTGCGCTTGCGCGGCTTGCGACAAACTAGCGACGCGTAATTTAGCAGCCTGTTTACATCTAATATTTATATTCTGTACTGGGATTGTGCAGCTCATAATATGTTTGATTATTTCATAAACTGTATAAAAATGTATATAATTTTTGCTCTGAGTGCCAATATATGTCAAAACTAGACTAGTGTTAATCATTTCAATAGGTATACAAATTATGACATTGTAATAATTCAGACTATAATTAGTTTATAAATTCAAAAGAGAACCTAGTTATTCAATTGTTTTGAGTTTTCACTTCTGTCGGCAGTCCTTATGACCACCTCGACTTTTTTAATTATATCTAGCTATTTATGTAGTGTCTAGATAAAAGACATGCAAGGCAATCTAGCGTAAATTTTAAAATGTATATATGTGTAAACGAATTGAAACGAACGAATTCAATATTCAAGTTAATCACTATCAATCGGCATCAATAGTAGACATCGGCATCAATCAATCCTACTGACAATCAATTTGCAATGCATCCGTAACCCGCATTAATAAATCTTACTTAAATAACCACAGACAGTTCAAATTATCGCTTCTAAAATCCAATAGCGATGCTGACAAAGAATATTCAATCCGCGTTGCACGATTAAACATCTTTGACAGGATAAAATAAGCCAATCGAATAAGCAAATGGTTGTTTATCTATCATCTAATGGTGCTCAAGGTCACCACCATGCACTACTTTATCAAACAGTTACAAAAGAACACGTAGATAGAATTAGGCATAGCCGAGATTACATTGAAATTTTTTGAATGATTGCTAAAATCATTATTGTGCAATGGTTGCTGTCCAAAAGTATAATTGTGTTTGACTTTTGGATAATGGGTTTGTTATATGCTTTCAACACGATTCTCGTTGAATGCCCTACATATATGATTGATTTGATCGAATAATGGATTCGAAAATTGATCTCGTACAAGTTATCAAGTTGCAAATAGACATAAACTCCGTGTGATATTAAATATATCTGCAACCAAAGCTATAGAATCATATGATAGTTGCAGAATAGCTTTACTGAAACTGCAGTCGTAGTATGTCAAAAATATGTAACTTGTCTCGAGAATTGATTTGGAATATTGAAATCGTTCAGGTACTCCTTATGTCCGTGTATTAAATGTATTTTAATTTAACACTAGATGGCTCTGTTATGTAATTTTGATATTTTTTCCACTGGCAACATTGATGCCTTAACGTCAAAATTTTATTACAATAAAGACCTGTACTATATAAATTAAACAATTTGATCGTCTTGTTTTTATACTCCAGTTAGTTTTTAAGTAAATATTGATAAATTTTAGAGTAAATACATTTTAGGTAATTTTAGAAATAAATAGTTGTTTTCATTATAAATTAAAAATATTATTAATCCGCTTTAGACATATACCTAGATATATACATGTATAGTTATTAGATATTGTTGGATAATTTGAAATAAAAGGATGACAATACAATGGTTATATGGCAAATATTAGAAGGTGGTAGAGCCACGCTGAAGCTACTACTCGTTTCAGCATGAATGGGTCGGCTCGTCCGGGGTAGTACCACCATCTCACAGAAAACCGACGTGAAGTAACATTGCTTGCATTTTTGCGATTCGTTCCGTCAGTGAGAGTGCCGGATGCCCATCTCCTCTCTTCCCCTCCCTACTCCTTCTTCCTCTTCCCCCCTTCCTCTCACAAGCACAGGTTGGCAACGCACTTGCGACTCCCCTATTTTTGCAAGTGTCTATGGTGATCACTTAACATCAGGTGACCCACCTGTTCGTTTACCTCCTATAATATAAAAAAACGATGGTGTGGTTGAAAACACTAGAGTTATATGTGAAGTGTTAGCGTCGTATAATTTTCTAAAATGTATAACGTTGGTACCTACAGCTGTAAATATAAAAATAATTGTTATATGTTTGAATAGAATATAGATAACAGATATTAATACATCGTTAGAGCTTCACTTACGCTGTTTTGCCAAAAATTTAGTCGGAATGGTAATGCGCCCGTAACCAAATTTAACTCTTGTTCTACCACTCTTAAGTATCTTAGAAATACTCATAATTCAATAAAATAATCTTGGAAGTACTCGAAAAACATTAAAATTACTAAGCAATTGTCTATTCATTGTAAAACACAAACAATTGAAAACATTAACATAATTCTATGTATTTCCCTGAATTCTGTTACTCTGATTATACTAGGGAATAATATCACAAAAATCAATGATACCATTTATAACAAATTATAAAAATGTAATAACGAGGCCAAAAATATCATAATTCAGCTAGTGTGAAAACAAGACAATTAACGCAGTATAATGATTAAGCTCTAAACAAGTCGTAGTAATTACTGTTATGCTTAAAAACGCAGATGCACTGTTCCACTCTCGATATAGACCAACAGAGATTGTTTAGTCTGTGGAGCATATCTTCATTATAACGACAGGAAACTTATCATATTCTTAGTTGAGTTATTACCGAGTTAGCTGTATCTATTCAATAATATAAGCAGAGATTTCACAGTGCGACTTAAAATGTTACCGTTTAGATTTAGTAATTTTAACAGGTAACTTGTTTCAAAGACCACGTACGCAACAACTTTAACTGTGATTAATGAATCATTGCACGACAGAATCAGGAATGAGATTCGATGGCATAAAACTAAAGTAATGAATTAGTTTATAGAGTAACCACAACTACAATGGCTATCATATTATTAGGTGTGTTGAAAAACAGATAACAGTGTAGGTTGTTAATTAGAGAGTGCTGTAAGGTATAAAGTATACAAAAGCCCTTAAAGCAGGCAAAACATTTACCTGTAAAATGTGACTAGAGGTGATTGAATACATAGAACTGAGAATATGTACCAACGGCGCGCCTTGGAATAGGCATTTACTCTGTAAGCAGTCTGATGATGACGAAGTCAACAAATCTAATGCAGATATAAAATATTTGTAAACAGTGTGTAAGTCAAAAAATAACTCAGGCGCGTCCATATAAATTTATAGTTACATTTATGTACAATTTAACCTATTTATTTGTCTATTAAAATCTGTGTTCGCTAGTAAAAATATAAAACTAATTTGACACAAATGTGACACGTACGATAAATCATCAGTGTTACACTAAAATGGAAACACTAGTAAAAAAATATTCTTGTAATTCTGTTTCTACGAAATCGCCTACTAACTAAATTTACAATCAACATAAAGCATGACTAAATTTCAGTTTTACAATATAATTTAATCTAAAATTTCATCATTAACTGGAAACCAAAATCAGCGTAATCTGTGGCCACAGATTTGATAAAATGATAGCTATAAAGCACAGATTACAAAACAACTATTTTGGACCAATTTTGACTGTTGATAGTAATATCGTTTTTCCGACAAGTTTCTGCAAATACTAAAAGAAATAGCGATATGGTTTCAGAGTAAAAATTATTGAAAATTCTGAACAATTTAATGTACCAACTAAAATTTTTTTTTTTTTTCGAACTGACTACGCTATTGACCAAGCACGGTCTTAACAGCTTCACCGGACTACTAAGGCGAGCGCTTAAGGCACTCAGCCGATTTTACTTTGACAACTAGCTCAAGGGTGCGCGGCACACCTCGGCTTTGGCTGTTGCCTGATACAAGCAATTCGCGACCTATCTGAGCTAACCTAAGCTAAGCTAACTATTCATACATATATGAGTTGTTGAAACATATACGTGTACCAAGCATACATACCTCAACAACTCCTATATATATTTCGTATCGGATAATATTCTAAACTATTTCAGTTTCATAAGGGAAAAAATAAAACCCTTCCACCTGCACGTGTAAGCGTGTATGCGTGCACGTGTGTGGAGGTGATATGTGTAATGTTGTGGCAATGATGTAAGATTTTGTGTGAGTGTATCGCGCGAGCAGCGTACTCAAGGGCTCCACGCCGAGGGAACGGACCTAGGCTTGAGCTGCTGCCGAGGGGGGCCTAGTCTGGTACCAACTAAAATAGAAAACTTCATACAGTATGGCTACAAAATATTATATACGTGTGT
The DNA here is from genome assembly GCA_015888305.1 of Antheraea pernyi. Taxonomy (NCBI): domain Eukaryota; kingdom Metazoa; phylum Arthropoda; class Insecta; order Lepidoptera; family Saturniidae; genus Antheraea; species Antheraea pernyi. Next base: position 346,546 of record MU158757.1, read on the forward strand.
AAATAGTATAAATATATTATGATAAATTAAAACAACATATCTAGTTGAAAAGAAGTATGTAAAGATCAGTGATTCCTTATTCTTGAATTCGATAGCAAAATCAGAATCTAGTTGACGCATAGATCAACAGAAACTTTATAAAAACTGTGAAATAATAATTACAGAACAATAATAACGAGCGCTCGCCCAGTGGTCAAACTTCAACCAAAGAGAAAAAAAAACCTTTTCATTTTTTTTATTTATAACACTAAAGCTTGCCAATAGCAACAAAAAAAAATCTGGAAGATCGGTTGAAAAACAGAGGAGGGAGATGTTCTTAACCGTTTTCCCACTACCTATTTTTATATACTAGATTTATGATTGAAACAAATTTAAAACAAAGGTCACATAGATTTAGCATTAACAAATGTATAGACTAAACTTCAGAAATTTCAAATTTCTGGGTACTTTCAAAATAGAGGTTCTATTTTGCAGAAAATTTATTTCATACATAGAAATATATTGTTAGTTGTATAGAATACATAGTTATGAACATTTTTAATGAATTTGATAACAAAATAATTTGATTTGATAACAATTTTCGCGTAAAAAAAATGCTAAGGAGTGATATTCACTCTCCGAATCCTTTGTTCATCACACAGCATAAGGCTTTTATTCTAGAAATGAAATAACAATTTTCTGAGCAAACGGAATCAATCCAAAACGAGGTGAGACAATCAATTTAAATATATTATAAAATGTAGATAATGCGAGAGCTGGCACAGACTGTATAATTTGTTGTTAAAAAAACACAAGCAACGCATCGACAGGCTTCGAAACATACGATGAACCCAAATGTTTTGTAATGCTGGTGCACTTACTAATGCTTACTTGCTTTGCCACTCTATAGCCAAGCTCCTATCATGTGTTCCTGCAGTTACATGTAAGATCTAGTTCCTTCTTAGCTAGATGCGTTCCCATTTTCAGATGGTTGGATATATCTACACTCGACTGGATTTCTCTCTCTTTAGCGACTGTCTTTTGGCTTCTCACATCATCAATCACTGTACATCCAATTATCATGTTCTTTACATTTAGAAATGCAGCGATTGTCGATGTAATGTAAACCATGATCGCCCCTTCTTTTACCGACTTCAAAAACTATGAATATCTCTGTTCTGTGGTATCTTTTTTATGTTTGTTACCTCAGGACTTCGTCATTTACGAACCGATTTAGATACTTTTACTGAAAAACTGATGTTTTCAAGGAGGTCCCATTAATTTCACTGGTACTTGAATTTTGAAAATACTCGATAGAACTCCTCAAAAGCATATTTTAAATTACTTTATTTTAGCGTTTAACCTCAGTCTCACCTGATCTTGATTGGTGATGTGATCTAAGATGGTAAACACGCTAAAGTAGAGGGAACTGGCTCTCAAATGCTTGTGTCGGAACACATCACCAAGTACTTGGCGACAGATTTTAAACATGAGGGTTGTAGCCAACTACGTCGGGTTATAAAAAACCCTACCCACCTTATAATCCAATAGAAAATGCGTACTGATTGAAATATTCGTACGTTCATGGCAATCCAAGACTAGGTAGGTAGGTTATCGGTAAGTAACTATGGTGTAGGTCGCCCTGACGAATTTTTTGAAGTATATTTTTTTATGTAGGTTTTAATTTTTACTCAAACTTTTTATTGTTGTGCTCGGATTAAAAAAAAACATCGTGACATAGCGTCAAAAGAGTTTGTGCAAACAACTATTAAAAATGTCCCAAATATGATCATGTCCGCGAAATTTCAAAGGGCCGGCAACGCGCATGTGACGCCTCCTCCGGTGTTACAGGTGTCCATAAACTGCGGTGACTGCTTAACATCAGGCGGCCCCCATGCTTGTTCGCTACTATAAAAAACTTTGCACAATAAAAATAGCATTAGGCGAAAGCGATAGCAGATAACAGATAACCGTGTCGAACAACTATACCTGATAACAGCACTTTCTCGGGCATTGTACCAAATGGTAAATGTGGCTCACCGGAGTCAGTGGCGTCGGGATGCTGGACGTCCTCATCAGACTAAGCCTGCGGCGTTGCTCGGCCGATAGGGACGCGCGGCGGCTCCTATCGAGTTCATACGCCGTGATATCAGCTGAGTCAACGCTCAATCCTCGGAACAGCGAGGGGCGGAACATCTTTATCAATTGTTCAGACGCTGGTCTTCGCAGGAGAGTTACTTTGTTACAGTTAATTAATAGGCACGTATTCAGAGATAATTTTCAGCTATAATTATTATATAGAGTTAGTATGATTTAGCTATGGATGATGTAAATGTACGAGTTATTTTTGCACTTAATCGATGATTGTTTTGAACGTATTTGTATGTGAATGTATTCATTTTCTTCACTTCTTTTTATATTGGCACTACCTAGGGTCACTTTTATTCGTGATAACAAAACCGCTGATTATCTAGAAGAAAATGCCTTGTGGCTTTAAGCTCGCCAGTGGGCAACCTAAAAATTGCAATAAAGTATTCATTCATTCGATGTTTTATTTATTTTATTGCGTAAAGGTAAAATACACCTATGCCTACATTTTTTTTATCTGTTTGTAAGATTCTCAGTAAAAAGACTTTTTTATATACATACAACGTGATTCTACGTATAGGCTTTATTCATCCAAATCCAAATTATATTTTAAAGGCATGCTTAGGCCGTATATCCAATAACCAGGCAGGGTGGTAAGTATTTGTATCCAACTGAGCTTTGACACTTGCAACCATCGTGCACAATTATCTTTTAGTTTATCACATTTCGATTTCCGCCTGTGTATGACAGCAATGACTGCCACTGAATTGTAAATCCGTTGATGGTCGCTGTTGATTTTGTTTCAACTTATTTACGTCGCGTTAAATGAAAATATACGTGCAATAGTATAAAGAAGCTATCTGCCACCAACGCACCCTATAGAGTTTGTCGTGTCTTCAGTTCCCATGTAAGCCCTAATAAGCTAAACAATATCCCGTATAATTCTGTCTGGCGCCTAATATAATTTGAAATATCAAACACAAATCAATTTACACGCAAACAAGGTAAAAAGATAGACAAATTACGTCAAATAAACTGCTAGATTTCACGGTTTAAGTTTATATAATACTAGCGGGCCTGGCAGACACTGTCCCGTCCTGATTATGAAAAATCCTTGACAAATTATGTCACGTTCCTCATGAATCACTCTATCCACTTGTGAAAACCGCATGAAAATCCGTTCGGTAGTTTTTGAGTTTATCGCGAACAGACAGACGCAGTAGGAGACATTGTTTTATACTATGTAATAATGTATTAATATTGGGAATGATTGAGAAGGAGAATGAGATGTTGAAGAAACATAATATGCCTCATAAAAAGGAACAGTTTATTTGATACAAATGGCACTGGATACTTATATATTGTTTACATTTAATAGTTTTAAACACGTTTGAACTGGGAGTTAAATTTGCGCAGTTATTTTCTTACACTTATTGCAATGAGCAATAATTTACGATAGATTATATCATAAGATACATAAACAAGCATACTCAAGTATTAAAACATAATAATTATAATTTCATATGACAAAGTAGCTATTGTTGGTTTAGCTACAAATTTGAAAAATATTAAAGTACTTATCGAAGTGGAAAAAATCCACCGTTATTCGTAATATGAGAAATAGATTTAGAAGTAAAATTAGGCATAAAAAGAATATAAGGAAAACGCTGTAATAGGTAAAATTACATAGAATTTGACTGTTACAGATACAGTGAACATAATAAAATGTGTGCAGAAATCTATGAATTCATACTGATTCATTTGTTTACTAATATTTGGTCGAATCGCGCTCGAATTACAGATGCGTTCGGAAGGAAAATAATTTCAAGTAATCTCTGAAGGGTATACTTATTAAATAAACATTATATTCTTAAACTTATTAAATTCTTTAATATAAATGAAAAAACAAGAGCGTCTTGTTGTTGCGTATTAAATTTATATAGCAGAATGATAATAAATGATGACAATAATCACATGAAAAACTATTTAGATTGTTGGTCTGCTTATATTAAAGGTACTGTTTTGAAGGTCAAACAATATTAGTTTTACTAGTAAATAAGATAAATACTGAATATAAATGAATTTAAAATTAAAAAAAAACAATAATGTTTACAGAAGGTAAATATAAAATATATATCATTGATTTTCTTGATACTTTTTATTTATTGAACGTTTTGTGTTTTTCTACTAAAATAATAAAATGATTTTGTTACGTGATATCATGCAAAATGATTGAATTAAATAAAAACTGTCATTGAAATATTTCAAACTTTAGCGAAGCGTAATCTTTTAGCGCACTTTAATAATTATTTTGAACGATTAAATACAAAAATCACCTTCGCCTCTCCATTACAACGTTCGAAACACTTAAGACAACAATTTCGAACTATTTTAAATACATTGTCACTGTCACAGTAAATTTGTGCGGTTTATTTTTATCGCGAAGAAAAAAATAAAGGAAGAATAATAAAAACGACCGAACGATCGACGATTTCGTGGGCGCCCGAGACCGTAGGGCGGGCGGAGAGCGCGCCCGTCGCGACCAAGAGGTAACAACTAAAATACTTTAGCAACAGACAAGTCTGCGGAGAAGTCCGTTGGAACCGAGAGTTGACCAGTCGCCAGGACGTTGCACAATTATCTATCTGACATTTAAAATTGGATCACACGTCTTTTGTATTTGGCGCGCGATGTGAGGACAGGTAGAAAAATGTACATGAAAAAAAATTAGGAAGTCATTATATGTTAGGATATTGAGAGAGCTCAATGGCGAAATTAGAAGGCACTTATGTAAGTCGAAATATTACCTGGAAAAATATTCCACTCACCGAGAAAAGCCGGCAATTAACTCGGGTTAGTGTTTTTTTTCTTTTGGGACGATTTAAATTAAATGTTATGAATCGATAACGTGCAACGAATACGAGATAGCCATATTCTAAATGTGCTCCAAATATATACAAAGAAAGAGAGAGAGAAATGTATAGCACATAATTTTCTATCAGATCGTAGTGACTATCGTGCTTTTTTTTCTTAAACTTACTACGCTATTGACCTGGCAAGGTCTTTATAGCTTCACCGGATTACACCGACTATCGCGCACTTTTAAAAATTCTTCTATGTTGAGTAATATTAACATTGATAATATATATTAAAATATTACAAAATAATGCCGAAAACGAATACTTACCACCTCCATGGTGTATTCATATCATTCTCATTTTAGTACATATTATAACATGGTATATAGTAGGTTGAATTTCCAGGTATGTTGCTGATGATAAATCCCATCCCATTCGATATACTATTAGTATTCATATATCTAATGTACACGTTACATATTACATTAGATGGCGTTCGTGTCAAAGTTATAAATCTTTTTGAAAAAGCGTTTCTGTAATGTACACACCCACTCACAATTTTATATTTCTTTAATACATTTTTAAAAAGCGCGTGTGGAGCCGCGGGTCACAGCTAGTTATAACATAAAGTCCTCTGCCATGTCTGCCTTTCTTATCTGTTCGCGATAAATTCTAAAACTATAGAACAGATTTTCATGCGATTTTCACCAGCAGATAAAAGTGATTCATGAAGAAGGTTTATGTTAGGTTATATCTTAATTTGACAAGATTTCTTTTTATTATCAGGACGGGACAACGCCTGCCGAGCTCGCTAGTATATTATATGCAAAAGGCAAATATTAAAATCTATACTAATATATAAAGCTGAAGAGTTTGTTTATTTGTTTGTTTGGTTGAACGCGATGATCTCAGGAACTACCAGTCCGATTTGAGAAAATCTTTCGGTTTTAAATAGTTCATTTATCGAAGAAGGCTATAGGCTATATATCTTCACGCTAAGACCAATAGAAGCAGAGCAACAATGAAGAATGTTTCGAAATCGGGCACTTTTTTCTTTTTGAGAGATTTCGTTAGTAGTAGTAATAATATTCGTTT
>MU158757.1:353365-405976 GCA_015888305.1 Antheraea pernyi
TCTACTGGTGAAAATGGCATGAAAATGGTCGTTTTTGACTTTATCGCGAACAGATAAACTGACATAGGGCATTCTTTTTAACCGATTTCGAAAAAGGAGGAGGTTACTATGTTCGGTTGTATGTATTTTTTTATGTATGTTAACCGATATTAATGGTTCTTTTTTATTTGGATTCTTTATTAATTATTTTTTATTTACACTATGTAATGATTAACTGCTACCTGTGCATTCGCCCGTGTGAAATTGGTCAAAAATATGTTACAACCGCGTGAGACGTGTGCCTTACTGGACTCCAAGAATAAATATACATAATTGAAAGTCATATATACAACAAATAATCCCAAGGAGAGTTGATGTGAGGCAGGCGGCCGATCGTAAAAATTAAGCCAAATCATATACCACAACATGACAAACATGTTGTACCGACCCTACTTATGTGGGATAAGGGTAAGAAGAATTGAAAGTCAGATATCTGTATGTAATATGAATTATATCATCTTTTTGGTCAATTTGGCGGCTATATTGTTTTATTTACCGCGTTTGCTTCTACATAACTCAGTGATCATAGCAACATATAAGAATAACTTAAGTATATCGACAATACAGGCATATTATATCTATATAATAAAAGATTTAAGATATATTGTTCGATAATGTATAGCTTATAATTTGCATTACTTTCTTATATAGTGTTAGTGAGCACTGAGTTTGGTATATAGTAGGTTGAAGTTCCAGGTATGTTGCTGATGATAATTCCCATCCCATTCGATATACTATTAGTATTCATATATCTAATGTACACGCTACATGTTAAATATAAAATAAATATCTTATCAGCATCCACATCGACGTACGCTGCATAAAACAGTTTCATGAATATAATGTAATGTGTTATTATTTAGAAAGATACAAATGCAGATGAAATTGCTTACGGCCGCTAATAAGATTACAACACATAATATCAACTGAAGATGTATATGTATATGTCTATAGAATCAATCTGTCATCAGTTTATTGACGGACTACACGCGACAATAAGAATCATATATTCTAATAGCTAGCAAATGTTACGACGCCATCGACTGCGAAACTTGGCTGCAAACGATATTATATAAAAGTAAGCGTTCACTTTTTTGCATAGTATTTATAGAACATATTGTATTTGGTAGTATACGTACTGATGTGAAGGTACTTTGTTTATCAGTTGTTGGTTACAAGTGGACAATCTGAGCTTCAAGTAGATATGTTTATTTATAGCGATATGTTTTTTGTATGTCTAGTATGGGTTTTATAGTTATCTATACTATAATAAAACTGTAACAAGGTCAAATCTGTACATTAAATATTTTTTGAAAATTATAATTGGGGTAGACTTTGTTATCGATATTGAAGCCAAAAATAACCCTTTTAAAACCCTTTTGTCTGTCTCTCTATCTATCTGTCCCTGTGAACACGCATAACTCTGAAAGTACTGAACCGATTTTGACGAAACTTGGCACAGTGATAACTAATATTACAAGGTTATATATTGTCTCATAAAACGCAAGGAATTCTCCAGGATTACGGATGAAAGTCAAAAATGTAGTCCGGTGAAGCAGTGAAGACCCTGCCGGGTCAATAGCGTAGTCAGTTCGAGAAAAAAAAAATTGGCACAGTGATAACTAATATTACAAGGTTATATCTTGTCTCATAAAACGCAAGGAATTCTCCAGGATAACGGATGAAAGTCAAAAATGTAGTCCGGTGAAGCAGTGAAGACCCTGCCGGGTCAATAGCGTAGTCAGTTCGAGAAAAAAAAAATTGGCACAGTGATAACTATTCCCTACATTACAAAAAATACCAAAAAAAAAATATCGCTGTATTCCGAATAGTCGACTCAGTCGGACCATATAATGGCCAGTAAGTTATAACTGAGCTACATGACAATTATATGAGTAATTATCAACCACATATAAAAAATTTGTGTAAACGAAACTGTCACTTATATGTTGTTACATTTATTTTATTGTATAAAAAATATGTTTGCTAAACAAAGGTGACAAGATTTTTTCTTTCTTAGACAAACATAAACCTAGATAATAGTTACATTGCATTGTAGAAGATGAATCTCAATTAGAGTTCTATCAGTACGTGTGTTATTTCAATATTTGACAAAATTAGTTTTCTAAATATTGTTGAGTTTTGAAGTAGTTTGGTTCAGTTTGTGAATCTACGATTAAAATAATCAGTTGAGGTGTTTGCAGTTACCATACTATTTTATATTTATACTAATACTAGCGGGCACGGCAGACGTTGTCCCGCCCTGATTATAAAAAAAACACAAGTTATATACCAAAACGTTCCTCGTGCATCACTTTATCCACTGGTGAAAACCGCATAAAGATCCGTTCAGTACTTTTTAGTTTATCGCGAACAGACAGACAGACAGACGCGGTAGGGAACTTTGTTTTATACTATGCAATGATTATAAAGACAGGTAATGTTTTGTTTTCTGATACGATTTTAAAAATTATTTCACTGTTAGAAAGATATATTATCCCAAGTTCAGTAGGTACCTCAGCGACAAAGGTGGTTTATATGCCAATAGTAAAATAAATTTGACAAAATTAAGATTGAATGCAGATTTCACGTATACTTTACAAATTCTTACAAAACAAACAACTAAAACAAAATGGAAATTTAATGTAGATTATAATGTATATATGAGATAATGTAGATAGATAAAGTTTAATTTTTACAGTATGTTAACTGATGAAGTTACAAGGGATACTGGGAAGACATTTATCGGCAATATATGTAAGTTAGTTTTGATCTTCATTGGACTCGGAAGTAATTCTGCGAACAGGTTCTAGGCTTATTTTAAAAGATTTCTCACATACCAACTGGGGTATATGTTAGAGTGAGTCCCTGGATAGTTTGGATTCACAATTGGAAGTGTTAGATGTCGCTGCAATCGGGTTTTAGGTTTTTAAGATTCAAATAATATTTTTAACAATACAATTGAAACCTGTAACTTTTATAAAAAACAATGTTGCAAGTGTCTAGGATTAAGTAATAAAATACATTTCAATCAATTTTAGAAATGTCTGTCTGTCTGTTTTGTATGAACACGCATACTTGCTAAAATACTGCGTTCATAAAACATCTTCAAATAAATCGAGACTAAATATTACTCGAAGATATGCTTTGTTATTTTCTTGGTAAGGTTTTATCGTGAACACAGTACTTTAGCAGTGATGCGTGTTAACAAACCGACAGACCGACAGATATACAGATTCGTTTGAAGATTCACAGTCTTAGAATAGATATTTGAACATCTTGGAGCAGTTTTATTTTATATTTAAAGTATTCCGTACACAGATTGAAATAATTAGGCAATAATAAGAATATTGATAATATTTAACTCACCCTTTCAATATTAGGGCGCTTCCTTCTAAAAAACTGACTTATACCACACAAATACATTATCTCCAACACTTAAAATAACACAAATGATAATCATAAAATAATTTGAGGGTAAATATTTCACGCGATCACAACGCATCGAAAGGCTAGCGCGACGAGCGACATGGCTCTCGTATCTTAATAAAATGGAAGATCCATTGGCGTTATACATGTTGATCGCTATTTAACTTAATTTATTTCTTTATTCTTTATTGTATATCATTACACATATACACTATAAAACATATTAAAAAATATATATGACATTTAATTAGACACACATTAGACATTTTTTGTGAAAAAAATTGTTTCACGTGTCTCCGAATCTATACTATATTACTATATATACTATAATTATATACATATATATAATATAATATAATATAATCTATAATCTACACTGGGGTGTAAGGGGTGTCGAATAACATCTAATACTTGAGACACTCAAGCCAACCTCACCTGCTCGTGGTGCACCCTGCTGAATAACGAACGAGGCAATGGCGATAGCGGGGTGGTAGGGATTTACAGCCTGATACTATATATACTATAATTATATACATATATATAATATAATATAATATAATCTATAATCTACACTGGGGTGTAAGGGGTGTCGAATAACATCTAATACTTGAGACACTCAAGCCAACCTCACCTGCTCGTGGTGCACCCTGCTGAATAACGAACGAGGCAATGGCGATAGCGGGGTGGTAGGGATTTACAGCCTGACTGGGTCGCAACCACTATGTATATGGCAATATCCAACTTTTCGCAGGCCGGCATGACAGCGGCGATGGATAGTGAGTCACTCGGTGGTCGCTATTGTTTTTGGATTGTACTGTGCGTACCATCAGGCACAGTGCAGTCATTTTGCCGAACTACATAAAAAAAAAAACTTAATATTATAGAGAGGTAAAGTTTGTGACGTTGTAGCGGGTAATCTCAGGAACTACTGCTGGCGCGGGGCCGGGTTCGTGACGGCCGTCTGGGGAGAGTACGCCATTGTGGGGGCGTACTTCTCCCCTAACAAGCCCCTGAGGGAGTTCGAGGCGTATCTCGGCTCCCTGCAGGGAGCTGTCAGACGGCTGTCGCCGCTCCCCGTGGTCCTCATGGGGGACTTGAATGCTAAGTCGAGGACCTGGGGAGCGGCAGTCACGGACCTGCGGGGCATGGCCGTCGAGGAGTGGGCAGCCGAGTTAGGGCTGTCCCTCCTCAACCAGGGGAGCGTCCCCACGTGCGTGCGATGGAACGGGACGTCGGTGGTGGACGTCTCGTTCGCCACCCCGTCCGTCGCACGCCGTGTCCGGGGGTGGAGGGTGCTTGAGGAGGAGGAGACCTTATCGGACCACCGATATATCAGGTTCGAGGTCTCCTCCTCCCAAGCCGGAATTGGCACCCGCCCCCGGAGGGGCGCGAAGTTCCCCTGCTGGGCGATGAGCCGCCTCAACCGAGAATTAGCGGAAGAGGCGGCCATCGTCCAGGCGTGGGCCATGCCCCCTCCCACAGGGGCTGACGTCGACGCGTCCGCAGCCCGCCTCCGTGGAGCCCTCACGGAGGTCTGCGACGCGTCGATGCCGCGGAGCGTACACCGCCCAGACAAACGGGCGGTGTACTGGTGGTCGCCGGAGATCGCCGATCTCCGGGCGGCCTGCTCCGCGGCCCGGCGGCTGTTCGGGCGCAGCCGCCGACGCCGGCACCGGGACCCGGAGGCGGAGGCCCGGCTGTATGGCAGCTACAGGGAGTGCAGGAAGACCCTGCAGGCTGCCATCAGCCGGGCGAAAGAAGCAGCATGGGAGGAGCTGCTCCAGACGCTGGAGGGGGATCCATGGGGGCGCCCGTACAGGATCGTGCGCAAGAAGCTGCGATCCTGGGCGCCCCCGGCGACGGAGACCCTCCGGCCGGAGGTGGTTGCGAGGGTCGTGGGAGAATTATTCCCCGACCCTCCGATGCTACCGGCTCCTCCCATGCCTCCGCCTCGGGAGGCAGTCGAGGAGGTGCTCGACGGGCCGCCCCCTCCGATAACGGAGGAGGAGATGGGGAGGGCAGTCGAGCGCCTCCTCAACCGGCGTAGAGCGCCCGGCCCTGATGGGGTCCCGGGTCGGGTGCTCGGCCTCGCCTTGGGCCAATTAGGGGGGTGGCTTCGGGAGCTGTTCGACCGGTGTCTTTCGGTCGGGCAGTTCCCGAAGCCCTGGAAGCTTGGGCGGCTCTGCCTTATGGAAAAGGCAGGCCGCCCTCCGGACTGCGCGTCCGCGTATCGGCCCCTCGTCCTGCTGGACGACGCCGGGAAGGTGCTGGAGAGGATTATCTCCTCCCGGGTCGTCCAGCACCTAGAGGGCGTAGGGCCTAATCTGGCGGATGCGCAGTATGGCTTCCGGGCAGGGCGTTCCACGGTGGACGCCCTGTGCCTCCTGAAGTCGCTGTCGGCAGAGGCGACCTCCCAGGGGGAGAGGGTTTTGGCGGTGTCCCTTGACATCGCCAACGCCTTCAACACCCTGCCGCATGGGGTCATACGGGAGGCGCTCCGATATTTCGGAGTGCCCCCCTACCTGCGGCGGGTGCTGGAGGCGTACCTCGAAGATAGGGAGGTCGCCTACGTAGACGGCGACGGGCGTATGGTGCGGCGGGCCACAAGGCGAGGGGTTCCACAGGGGTCGGCCTTGGGGCCGCTCCTGTGGAACATGGGCTACGACTGGGTGCTCCGCGGCGTGCTCCCATACGGAGCACGCCTCATCTGTTACGCGGACGACACCCTAGTCGTAGCCCGGGGGGGTGAATGGAAGGAAGTGGAGCGCCTGGCCACGATGGCCACAACCCTCGTGGTCGGGCGCATAAGGAGGTTGGGCCTCAGGGTGGCCCTCGAGAAGACCGAGGCCCTACTCTTTCATGGGCCTCGGCGGGGGCCACCTCCAGGGGCTCACATTGTGGTGGAGGGAGCCCGGATCAGGGTGGGGACCCAGATGAAATATCTGGGCCTCACCCTGGACGGGCGCTGGCGGTTCGAGCCCCACTTTGCGGGGCTCGGACCGCGAATTTCTGGGGCGGCTGCGGCACTCGGCCGGTTACTCCCCAACATTGGGGGGCCGGGCGCCGGGTGCCGCCGACTCTACATGGGAGTCGTGCGGGCGATGGCCGCCTACGGGGCACCAGTCTGGGCTGATGCCCTCGGTGCCGCCAACGTGCGTGCGCTCCGCAATGCTGCAATGCTGCTGCAAATTGGACCAGTAGTTTCTGAGATTACCCCTTACAACGTCACAAACTTTACCTCTTTATAATATTACTAGTGATCCCGGCGGACGTTATCCTGCCTTGACAATAAAAAAAATCTAAAATTCAACCGCAGCGCCATCTCCCGGGACCAATTATGAATCTAAACCATTCTCGGATCCACTGGAACACGCACACAAAATTTCATCAAAATCGGTCCAGCCGTTTAGGAGGAGTTCAGTGATATACACACGCACAGAAGAAATTTATATATAAAGATTAGTATAGATATTATTATTAAGTATAGATACACCTTCAACAATTTTTAACCAAAAAAAAACTAAAAAGTACAGACACGATTAGATTTACATTATTACTATATGTATAGAATACACAGCGTAAATAATATTAATTGAGTGAAGACTATTAAATACTAAACTGACTCAAGTAAAACTAGCGTAGCAAAGGCTGGAATTAGTTCTCACATTTGTTTAATTCGATGTTGACTGGAAACGAAACCCACAGTCAATATTCCAATGAATAATGTAGTAATCACTAATTATAGTCGAAATTACAAACCCAGTAAAATACATCCGAGCAGCTATCAAAAGCTAATAACATCGTTCGATAAACAAGCTAAGTTAACATTAAATTAATGAGTTAACTATTAAAACAAATATCGCAACACGCTGTATATATTTGATATTAAGATAAAACCGCCTCAATCCTGAAGGAACCGAGCAATACTAATTGTTTACGATACATATATTCAACCCACTTGGACTAGAATTGACTTGATGGAAACAAAACAATCTCGCAGACAACCGACGATAATAAATTGCATGAATAAGAAATGTGTGTTTTTTGTATTAAAGTTTATTCTATATTCTATATAAATAAAAATCAATTGCCGAATGTATGTATGTGTCCGTTATTTACCAAGTTGGTTTTTTTGACTTGGGTATCGTTAAAATAGGGTAGAGCCTAAAAACATTTAAGAAAAAAAATCCGATGCCGTCTAACTGTGCCTAAATGACGAAACGTTTCCCATTCATTTAAAATGTTTTTTTTTTTACTTTTTAGAAATTAACGTTTATCTTGCTTGTTTTATTGAATAACTTACCAAATACTATTAATACTCCATCTACTATGCGTTGCCTTGGGATGGAGAAATTTTAACATGAGCGTCAGAATTTAATTTGTATATTTTGATAAGGTCAAAATTTCTTTTTACCGGTTATCTAATATTTTTTTCTAATTTACTAATTACTCATTGCTTTTTTTATGTATATTTTTTTTACTATACGCTCTCACTAATCAATTACAAGACCAACTGCAAACTTTTAAACTCAAATCTTTAGATATTTATATTATTTGAGTAACTGTTTTACTAATACAAAATGTCAGACATAAATCCTATTTGGTTAATACTTTTTTTGTTGTGTTTGTAATTGTAAGGGTACGGTTTGTATATTTCAATTCTATCCGAATTCAAATATGAGTTTGTTTTTTACGCATCCACGCTTTAAGCTTTACTTTTGCATACTTACACGTTGTCAGAGGTAAAGAAAAGGATACATGGTACCTTTCATTTCAAGTTATGAGAAACTAGTATATTTATAAATGAATATGGATTACGTTGTCAGAGGTAAGGAAAAGGATACATGGTACCTTTCATTTCAAGTTATGAGAAACTAGTATATTTATAAATGAATATGGATTAATAACCACGGTGTCGTGGGCGGTTGGTAATCATTAATTTTTGTACACAATACTAAGTCATCCTAATTGAAATAATAATTTCACAACACATTACTAAAAATAATGTTATTCCTATAATGAATTATTTGACCACTTAAGTAATTTTAATGAAGTTTTATTAATAATTGTTATTTCTCCTCTTACAATACGCTCTGACGCTGCCTTTCAGACGGTCCCCGGGTTTTGCCTTAATCACCACATCGAAGAAACGGTACCCAACGCCACCACGTAGTAAAATGGGGATACCTTCAGCGGTTTCGATGGCCAAATGACTTATCTGACAATAAAAAAGAAACAATGGATCTGACGTATATATTGTTCGCGGGAACAAAGAAATTCAAACAAATAACTGACATGACACTGGCAGAATTCGTATCTACGCGACGCCATTATTAAAAAGTTAAAATAAAGAAGCCTGAAGAATACTTTCGTTAAATAAATATAATATCAGTTGAATGCTCTGTGCACTTGTATTTTATTAGTAGTACATAAATAAACAATAAAGATAAACATTACGTTAAAAACATTTGTTTTCTCATTATTATGGTGGACCAATGTAGTTTTAATTTACTCAACAATCTAATCTAAACGTTCTCCTTGGTGTAGTTCAATAATAATTAAATTTAGTAATATCTTTAACCTTCTTTATCTATACAGATTATAAAAACAACATATTTCTATCTCTCTCTCTCTCTCTATCAATTAGTGTGCTTACTGGAGTACAAGTTACCCGTTTTAAATTATTTTTTTAAATCATATCGTCCAGTATGGCCTGATATTCGTTTATATTTTATTAGATGAGTTGATTAACGACCCCTATAGAAATAGTCCTGCCACAGATCGCAGAAATATATTTTTATCTGTATAAAATTATACAAATTAAATAGATCCTGTATGTATATCAAACATATTGAGAGGTGCTGCGAGGTGGAAATTTTGGGATTATATTTTATTTTTTTTGTGAGATATCAAAATAATTATACAAAATGAAGTCGGCAAACAAATTAAAAAATTTATGCGTGTAACCGTCACACGCGTTTAAATTAAAACTTCTTTAGCGTTATAAGAGATGGCGATTAAGTTAAAAATAAATACATCATATGATCATTTAACACTAGTAAAATATACATTTATTATCGTCGACCACTATACATTTTATAACAATAATTTAATTTATCATAGTAATCTGTTCGTACTTTTATATATTTTATTTACTTTATAACAAAGAGTTGCTAATAATATTTCCTGTGTTATTTCAGTTCCGAATTAGCTGATAGATGGAACTACAGATAATGAAGCTTTGATTGAATTTGTTACTTACTTATATTGAAACCAGATGGCAGCACGGTCGTGCGCCCATATATACATAATTAATTATATTGTATGGTTTGTATTATTATTCAATTTAATATATCTATATATATATATATATATATAAGCTAATATTTAAAATCCGGATGGTACAGAAACGTGACGTCATACTGCCGTAACGGACATCCGTTGCATTGTAGTCCAGTTACCTCCTAGTCATGCCTAAAGAAGTTTTACTTCAAAAATGTAATGTCATGAACAGCGTCTCCTAGCAGATCTAACTATGGCAAAAAAGCAGTTAGGTAACCCCATACGTATAAAAAATTATGAAAATAGGTGAAGCTGTTTTAGTAGTAGAAGAGTTTTGTACACGTGCATATATAGAGATATTGAGATATAGTGAAATTTACAAATCTGAAAAATACTCTGAATTGGATATTCTGATGGTCTGAATTCCTATATCATTTTTCAACTAACAAAAGGATTAAAATAAATATTTAATCTTATGCGTTTATAAATTATCGATCAGGATGAATGCAAAAGTTATATCTGTGTGAACTTGTAAACATTTATGTTATTACTTTTATTATATTGTTCAATTTTTTTTTGCTGCGACTTCACCTTGTATGTTAAAATAAAATATTGAAACGCCGCGCCTGATAAAATTAGTTAGCACACACCTGCCACAAACATTTAATATAAAAATGGATAGGGGCTAGTAGCTATGTTACTGAGAATATGAACAACCTTCGGCCTACGAAGCGGATGGAATTGGTTCCAACATTGATAATTCTGTTTCTCTATTGTCCGTTCTCCCGTGATTTCCAAACTCTTTCAGTTAAGCATTACCTACGACAAAACGGTCAACTTCAAATACGTGTACACTAATAAAGTACTTACATATACTTGTATAAAAACAATTGGTTTCAACTCCGTAAATTTGAAAATACATGAATTAAGATTGGATTTAGGTGTATAAGTACACTTGAAATAGAATAATACGCGAAAAATCTATGAGTATAAGAAGAAGCGAAATGACGTGAAAACACCCCTAAAATTGCTTATACGATTGGCCCACCTTAATTATATGGCATCATTGAACTGTTACAGTCATGGCTATAACAAGCCAGTTTGGTGAATTAATTTAAAAGAAAGTGCCCGGTAATTGCCCTCCTAGAACACATGTACTAATAAAACGTTCTATAATTTACAGAAAACTTTGTCTACCCGAAATTTGTATTTATAATGTTGTAATTATTGTACATTTAGATTCAAAGATTACACTTCAAGGGGAAAATAATGTTTACTAGATTTAAATGATCTTTTTCTCAATACATTCGCTCGGTTAGTTTGTTGATGTTAAACTGTTTTTTCCAAAATGTTTTTACGAACGAACATCTGTTCGCCTCTCAATCGTATGAAACAATTGTATAATGAAATTAATAATAATATATTGATTTTTTGTTAAAATATAAATTGCATTTAATTTCTTTTGCTGTGTGCTGAGATAAAATATAGCGCAAGATGTGCACATCTGTAAGGATTCTTCACACTGTCCTGAACTTGTGGATTATTAGATATAAGTAATATTTTGTGAAAGCGTCGTTGATGTGTCAATGAAGAAATAAATAAATAAATGTTGGAAAACAATCGAACGTGTTATTAACTTGAACAAGCTTTTTTCTTGTTTTCTATGTTATTTTCCTCTTTAGACATTCAATCTTCACAATTAAAGATTTTCAATACTACCATTGCCAAAGCGATTTCTCCCATAACCTTGTTTTGTGATGATTTTATAAAAAAGACGGTGGCCTCCTTGTTAGAACTTACCAAGAAGTTTGTAGCGTGCTGGCCATTAAGGCCGCTAAGCATACTAGCTTTCCGAAAAAAAAAGTGACGACACTGTCATTTTTTTTCTTGTCTACACGTTTTATTATTGAGGAAAAACTATGTTACGAAATTAATATTCTTTTTTTTTCGAACTGACTACGCTATTGACCAAGCAAGGTCTTAACAGCTTCACCGAACTACTTAATTAATATTTTGTTTACGTCATATACTATGCTGAAAATCGAACAGGCTTTTTGAGGTCTCAGAATTCATATATTCGCTATCCACTTGACTTCAGTATATTATTCAAATTAAATGTTTTACCACGGAATAAAGAATAGTGTTTTATTCCATGTGTATTACGCAATGAGACACCTATAACACTATAATGCTCAATATATGATCGAGAAGTATATAGGAAGTTTATAAATAAAAAACTGAAAACCGCTTCAGCTAAGGTCCCATCAAAATTTGAGTTACAAGCTTCGTCAGTTTGTATAATAAAACTCGATTCTATATAACTATAATGATCCAAGGGTATAAAATAAGTTTGTTATACTGGCAACCCTGTCCGTGACCTGGGTATGCTTTACGGCTTAACGATACCTTTATGGTTGTCTTTACAATGTCTGTCTTGTTTTCACTATTTATAGCGTCATTTAGTAATTACGTTTTTTTTGGTAATACAATGACGTTACCTAGGGAGCGTATTTTAACTGAATTGACTAGGGTGGGGCATAATAATATCGTACCTAACATTATACATGTTGGGACAGCGATAAATTGGCGTCCATATGGAAGCATAAAGTCATCCATAGTGATGTCATGGTTGGAATATTGGTTTTGGGGTGTAACGGGTGTCAAATAACATCTAAGACTTGAGACATCCTAGCCAACATCACCTGCACGTGGTGCACCCTGTTGAATAACGAACGAGGCATTGGCGAAAGCGGGGTGGTAGGGTTTTACAGCCTGACTGGGTCGCAACCACCGTGTATATGGCGAAACAGCCCGTCATAGTAATTCGCTTTTGTGGGTCGCGTTTCGGGATCAGCCTGTGCATATCCGGCTTTTCGCGGGCCGGCATGACAGCGGCGACCGGCGATGGATAGTGTGTCACTCGGTGCTCGCCATTGTTTTTGGATTGTACTGTGCTTACCATCAGACACAGTGCAGTCATTTTGCCGTGCTACTATAAAAAAATAATATATTTGATCGATCAATCCACCAATCGAATAAAATGTTTACCTATTACAGAAACACAACACTGAATTTAGTTACGACGAATTATCCGTATGTTTGGCTTTCCCAAATGTCGCAGCGAGGATGCCCAGTATCTAGTCGTCGGTCTCGCGATATAGTCAATAGCGCGGTACCGCAGGTCAATAGGGGCTCCCGTGATATAAAATGTCTAATATCTACAATACGTCATATTATCTTGTTGTTCTTTTATAATAAATACATGATCAAGAAAAACACAAAACGAATAAAATAACATAAAATATGCAGTACTCACATCACAGTCAAATAAACCTTCGCAGAACAAATGGTGACCGGTCGTCTTAGCCTGATATTCAAAACGTCTGCGATAAACCCTAGTGTCATTTGTCACTCTGGAACCTTGGTATAAACTCTGATATGGAGATCGAACGTAACTGGTCGGGATTGGAGACGGAAGAGTTTCTGGATGCTCATATCGACTCTTCCAAACACTTGGGCTAATGAATATTTTATTTATATTAGATAATGAAAGCGATACGATAATAGTGCCTATCTTTAAGAATAAGAGTGATGTGCAGGATTGTAACAATTATCGAGGAATAAAGCTGATGTCACACAGTATGAAGGTTTGGGGAAGAGTGATAACGAGACTAATAAGAGAAGAGACTGAAGTGACTAAGAATCAATTTGGGTTTATGGCTGGACGTGCGACAACAGATGCCATTTTCGTACTTCGGCAACTGTGCGTAAAATACAGACGTGTACATAAGAATGTGCATGTGGTGTTTGTTGATCAGGAGAAGGCATATGATCGAGTATCACGAGATGTTCTGTGGTGGGCACTGAAAAAGAAAAGAGTGCCTGGGAAGTACCTACAACTTATTCGTTATATGTACAGTCAAGCCAAAAAATACGTTAGGTCCGAAGCTGGAGTTACCGATAATTTCAATGTGGCTGTTGGTTTGCACCAGGGTTCGCCTTTAAGCCCTTATTTTTTGCTTTTTGTTATGGATGCGTTAATATCAAACATACAGGAGGAGACACCCTGGTGTATGCTGTTTGCTGATGATATTGTTCTCATCGACGAAGATGCTACCGAGGTCCAAAGTATGCTGGTAAAATGGCGAGAAAAGCTGGAGAATGTTGATTTGAAAATCAGGTAACTAAAATCTGAACATTTGTTTTGCGACTTCGGTGGTCCATCCAGATTTTTTCCTAAAGCTTTAAATGGTTTATTCCTACCAACCGGCTCTGATTTCCGGTATTTAGGTTCTCTGATCCAAAACGATGGTTGCATAGACAAAGACGTGAGAAATAGGATAAATGCAAGGTGGATGAATTGAGGAAAGGTGTCTGGTGTAGCTTCTGACCACGAATGCCCTTGAAACTCAAAGGGAAGGTTTATAAAACTATCATAAGACCAGTCATGTTGTACGTATCTGAGTATTGGGCGATAAGAGAGACGGAAGAGAGAAAAGTACATGTGGCAGAGATGCGAATGTTATGGTCGATGTGTGGTGTAACTAGAATGGATAAGATTAGAAATGAATATATCAGAGGAAGTTTGAAAATAGCACCAGTAACAGAGAAGTTAAAGAGTAATAGGTTAAGATAAGATAACGTATTAAAAAGTAATGAACCATTTTTTTTCCCCAAAATATACGTACATATATTCACATAATTGTAGTTGAGATTGTTGTATAAATTTTTAATATTTAATTTCCTTTTTTATATTTTATAAATCTTGTAGTCTATGATATGTTGACTTCTGGTGATTGTTAACACCTGATATTAAAGAACTACGCGTAGCCTCAATTAGTGCTATGTTAAGCCTAGAGACAGACTGACATTTGCCGAAGCACACATATAGCTGCTTGGTAACAGATTTACAACTTGAGGGTGAGTTAAGCGATTAAAACAAATCTCTCAGTATGCAAAGGTATCACTACAAAGTTTTTCTTTATCAAAGCTTTATTTCACCATATGTTTCGAACCAACGTCCAACCATTTTCGCCATGTCCCAACACGCTATAACCGGGCCAGTTAAACAGAAACAAGCTATCATGAAATAATTTATATGATTAAATATATAACTTCCGTTTAAATAAAGTTTCATATTACACATATTTTATAAGATTTTATCGTAAATAACATGAAGAAAATACACAAACACTCACATTACACGGTTGCCTAATCCAAACCTATTAATTTTCTCATAAAAATATGATTCTGTAGTAACCAGAGGCGTTACATAACACAGACCAATAAATAATTCTATAGATAGTTTCATAATAAACAATTCGTCATAACGATTTATGAAAAATCAAACCAGCTTATTTATGGGAAAAACATGAAATTCATTGTGAAATATTGCACGCCTGCGGTATTTTATGTGACCAATACGCCCTGCTGTGTAATTTACGAGCGTTTTATATCGATACGCCTACGATTTTTTGCCATATGGCAGTTGTAAACTTTAATTCAAGGCTGTTGAAAACAATCAGCTGTGATGGAAAATTAATAAGTTAATTTTTGATAATATGAGTAGAAACTGTATACAAGGTATTTCATTTATTTTTTATTTTATTTTAACAATTTATGTATTAAACAAAAATTATTCAGTTCATCCATAATCTGAAAATATACTCTATAAATAATAATAATTATAAAACATTCTTTTAATATCGAAAACTATCATGTCCAGTATGTAATGTAACGAATAATATTACCACAGACGGAAGAGAAGAAATTGGCACATGCACTGCATTCAAACATCTTACAGTGGAAAAACGAAACGCTAATGACATGGAAGGCTTTGGTATCAGTTGTCAAAACTGACAAATGACAGATTTTCCATCGATTTGACTGCTAAAATAAGAATTGCAAAAGATTCGTTTTATTCATGTTTTCTTCAATTTTAATTTATAATGAAATGCGTGTCACGTTATTAAATTATTGACTCAGTGAATTGCACAACGTCGTCTTTACGATCACCATAAAATGGACGGTAAGTTAAAAAAAATGTTTCATTAAATTGATAAATAAATAAAATAAAATTGTTTATTTTAGGATCATCTACCAAAAATCAAAATTCTTTGGAAACTTTAGTTATGCAAAATACAGACAATATTAGTGAGTTAAAGGGTAAATTGAATGAAATAATATTAGCAGGAAAAGATTACAAATATGATGTCTCTGCTTGTTTAAAATCTCTATTAGATAATAGCGACCAAGATATTGTACTGTTGACTGTACAAGCAATATCGGAACTTGTAAAATGTGAAGAGAAAAGAGAAATATATGCTGAAAAGGACATTGTGGAACCAATACTGAATATAATGATGAATAATATAACAATTGAGAGAGAATACATTTTAAAACAATGTTGCAGAGCGTTAGGGAATCTTTGTTGTGACTGTGATAGTTCGAGGAAAATAATTCTGAACTCTAATGGATTACCTGTGCTCTGTAACTTATTAGAAAAAAGTTTGGAACTAAGTATGAATGAAATTAAATTACTTGTAACAAAAACTCTACTTAACTACTCAATCGGTGGCAAAGAGTTCACAGGAGCAATGTTGCAAGGAAAACTGATTGATGTCTTTAGAAAGGTTCTAGAAGCTGAATTAAACAAAGAGGATAACGATGATGGAGTAATATCCACTATTCTGTTGATATTAGGACTGATCAGTGATAATAGTTCGGAATTATTATATGATGAAGATATGAATAAAGTAATTCTGAATATATTGAGAGAAACTTCAAGTGTTGAAATATCAGATTTATGTTTGGAGCATTTACATTCACAAGCTGAGCACGGTGAGTAATAAATATGGGATATCTGGATATGTTATTATCTTTCTTTAGTTAAATTTTTACTCTCTTTTCCTTAGGTGTTACATCAGGCTAATTATTTTCACAGGTTTTGTGATACATAATAAATGGAAATATCATAATAAAACTAATAGCATGGTAGTAGAGTATTTTCTTATACTGACCTGGGTAGCTTCCACCCTTGACTTAAACATCTACTAGCAAACATCTATACTAACTCCATAAGGAAAAGGGATACATCTAGCAAGACCACTGCTAGAGAAATGTTGAAAAATCTGTAGTCTACTCCTTTAGCAAAGGATATCTAACTCGCTTTATTAAGTCATAGATGAGAAAAACAACTATTAGATGCACCCCATTTTCCTGATTCTGAATATATGTAAAATTCAATAATGTAATACAGCAGATGTTCTTTGGACAGCAGTGTTTGTATATTTTGGCAACTGCATTTGAAAGTAAGTCTCCCCTAGATTTTGTCTGTTACCATCTTTAGTCCAAGCCCTGTTAAAGAATTTGGGGAAGGTATGCTAATATTGATGAATTTGAAAGTGAGTCTGGAAGAGGGTTTCTAGTTATTTTGATACTGAGTAGTTTATAACATTCAAACTAAAAAAAATATGAAAAAATCTCCTATTGGGAACCTGAAATTATTTGAATCTTTATTTCAGTATTTATAGAGACTATAAATAAAAATCCCAGATTTTTTTGAGTTTAGAAGTATGCCTCAAAATTATTTTGCACAAAAAATATCCTTTAGGCACTCTGATATTTATTAATAATATTTAAAATTTGTACCAAATAAACCATACTGATCAAGTAGGTTCTCATATTTACCTGACACAAATTTAAATATTGAATGAGTGAGATAAAAAATTTTGATGCATAGACATAGCTTTAAGAGAAACAGTATATCAGCACATACAAGCCTAGGGGCCTGACTCGTCAAGCTGCGATTGGTTACTGAAAGAATATATTACTAGTTTGGCATGTACTTCAGGTTGTTTACAAAGAATATTAGGAAGTATTTTTTAGTAATAATAATTGTTAGGATAGTAAAATTCAATGAATATATATTTTATCAGTTTATACTCAAAAACCAGTTTAAATGAATATTTTTTTTTCCAAAATATCCATTTGTAAAATATAAGTTTCTTCTACTAAATTTAAAAATCGTAAATAAGTCATTTTTAGTTTCAGTGTGTGTCTTTTTCAGTACCACCATTGTGTTTTATTTGTTACTATAAGTGGAAGAAAATTCCAAATAATAAATAAAATACAGATTCTAGCAACATGAAACTTGCACAGAATATTAAAAAATACATTAGAAATTGAATAAATTAAATCTAGTTTATTATAAAATAATCATATAGAATAATTATATTATTAATTCCAGATTCAGTAAAGCTGCTGTTGGCGAAGGAAGGTGGTATACAATTAGTATGTTCTCGATTGGAACTGTTCATGCGCAAACATTATGTGGACAACCTGAATGCAGATGATCTTGAAATTGAATCGATAATGAAGCAGGCCTGCGATTTGATCATCATTGTACTTACTGGTGGTAAGACCTCTTAAATCATTAAATCTTATAATATGCCTAATTAAAATATGATAAAACTAGCTGTTACCCGCGGCTCCGCCCGCGCTTTTTAAAAAATGTATTAAAGAAATGGAAAATTGTGAGTTGGTGTGTACATTACAGAAAAGTTTTTTCAAAAACATTTGTAACTACGATACTCACGCCAACTGTAACATGTAACGTGTACATTAGATATATGAATACAAATAGTATATCGAGTGGGATGGGATTTATCATCAGCAACATAACTGGAACTTCAACCTACTATATACCAAACTCAGTACTCACTAACACTATATAAGAAAGTAATGAAAATTATAAGCTATACATTATCGAACAATATATCTTAAATCTTTTATTTTATAGATAGATATAATATGCCCGTATTGTCGATATACTTAAGTTATTCTTATACGTTGCTATAATAACTGAGTTATGTAGAAGCAAACATGGTAAATAAAACAATATGGCCGCCAAATTGACCAAAAAGATGATATAATTCATATTACATACAAATATATGTCTTTCAATTAAGTATATTTATTCTTGGAGTCAGTAAGGCACACGTCTCACGTCATCAATTTCACATGGACTAATACATACGTAGCAGTCAATCACTACATAGTGTACCAATTCAAATAAAAAGAGAATCATTAAAATCGGTTCATAATTAACTAAAATATCGATTAACATGCATGAAAAAAATATATACAACCGAACATAGTAACCTCCTCCTTTTTCGAAGTCGGTTAAAAAAGTCCTCTGTCAGCTTATCTGTTCGCGATAAAGTCAAAAACTACCATTTTCATGCTGTTTTCACCAGTAGATAGAATGATAATTCATGGGGAAGGTTTAGGTATAATTTGTCAAAGTTTTCATTTTATTATCCGGGCGCGACAACGTCTTCCGAGCCCGCTAGTTATCTGCCCGTAAAAGCCCCGTGAAAGTCGGTCCAATCAATTAGGAGATAGTAGGATATTGCGGACAAAGTCTTGAGAAACAAAATAAAATAGTTACTTCTTATAAGGTGAGTTATCTTCCAGTGAAAGTCCCGTGAAAATCAGTTCAAGCATTACGGATATTCCACTGCGGCCGAAGGCGAATAAAAAACCTAAATTACTTTTTATAAGGTCTGTTATCTACCAGTAAATACCCCGTGAAAATCGGTCCAACCATTTTGGAAATAGCCATGCGGACGAAACCGCGGACAAATAAAATAGAACATGTCAACCGCTATAATTTCGGCTATCTGGCAGTAAAAAGTAAAATTCCCGTAAATATAGGTCCAGCCGTTTTGGAGATTACCCGCAACAAACAAACAAACAGAGAAATATACTAATATAAAAATATAGACAAAGTATAAAGAAATTTTTTTTTGTTCATTTGTAGCCTTAGCCATTCATCAAAAAGTTGTTATTTTAATTGTACATACATAAACTTTATTTTTATAATACGTAATAGAGAACAAATAAAAAATTAGAAATAAAAGTAGTATAAACTTTTTCCATAGGAAAACAAAATAAACTTCGAAAATGTTTGCGATAGAAACTTACCACGTTACCATGGCAACGTATATAATACTAACGCTAACGAAATCTTTATTTGAACAATTTTGTTTTATGATTATGAAGACTAAGAAAATAATAATGATGGATAAAATAATGTACGACATATTATATAGAAGATTTGGCGCTTATGCCTTTATTGTAACTTAGACATGGAATAAAATTGATTAAAGGATATATAAGAAATACCTATATTGACAACTTCAGAATTGGCAGTATGGATTAATTCCTTCGCCTGTCCTATTGAACGAATATTATTACTACTACTAACGAAATCTCTCAAAAGGAAAAAAGTGCCCGATTTTGAAACGTTCTTCATTGGTGCTCTGCTTCTATTGGTCTTAGCGTGATGATATATAGCCTGTAGCCTTCCTCGATAAATGAGTTATTTAAAACCGAAGGATTTTCTCAAATCGGACTGGTAGTTCCTGAGATTATTAATTACTTTTTTAAGGTCTGTTATCTACCAGTAAATACCCCGTGAAAATCGGCCCAAAGTAATGCGGACGAAGCCGCGGACAAATAAAGTAGAATATGTCAACCGCTATAATTTCGGTTATCTGGCAGTAAAAAGTAAAATTCCCGTTAAAATAGGTCCAGTCGTTTTGGAAATTACCCAGGACAAACAAACAAACAGACAAAATATAATAATATAAAAATATAGACAAAGTATAAAAAAAGTTTTTTTTGGTCATTTGTAGCCATATCCATTCATCAAAAAGTTGTTATTTTAATTGTACATACACAAACTTTATTTTTATAATACGTAATATAGAACAAATAAAAAATTGGAAATAAAAGTAGTATAAAATTTTGAATACGAAAACAAAATAAACTTTGAAAATGTTAGCGTTGATACTTACCACATAACTTCAGAATTGGCAGTATGGATTAATTCCTTCGCCTATGAACTATTTGAATAGGAAAAAAAAACTTTGAAAATGTTAGCTTTGATACTTACTACATAACTTCAGAATTGGCAGTATGGATTAATTCCTTCGCCTGTCCTATTGGACGAATATTATTACTACTACTTACTACGTTACCATGGCAACGTATATAATAATAACGTAATCGCTCAAAAGCAAAAAAAGTGCCCGATTTTGAAACATTCTTCATTGGTGCTCTGCTTCTATTGATCTTAGCGTGATGATATATAGCCTATAGCCTTCCTCGATAAATGAACTATCTAAAACCGAAAGACTTTCTCAAATCAGACTGGTAGTTCCTGAGATCATAGCGTTCAACCAAACAAACAAACAAACAAACAAACAAACTCTTCAGCTTTATATATTAGTATAGATAATGTTTGCACAAAAAACAACTTTGTAATCAAGAACAAATGCTTTCATAAATATCTATAAGTATAGAAGGAATCGCCATAAGTCTAAATTCAAAGGCTATACAAAAAATTGGTATTATAGAGGTTCCCTCTTATAAAAAGGGTTTTCGGGAGGGAACGGTATGAGATAAACAAAAATATAAATGACTTAGAGGAAATGTTACAAGTAAACTACTACTACTCTTACTAACATTTTCTCTAGACTCAAACATGATTGTTCTAATTTGAATTGTTTATTTTCATTGTATAATTTACTGAACATCTGTAAGGTACCCAGTGAATATCAGCACTGTAGTATTTATTATCTTGTACTGCAGAGCATTGTTGAATGGACCTGCCAGCTAATTTCATTTTTCTCCAAATATTTTTTTATTTATAGAGGAAAAGTATGTAGTTAAACACAGAAAATACTTTTTATTTCAACTTTTTCAATAGTTCCTATTCCAAATTATAATAGTATTGGTTCCTGAAGAGAAGAGAATGTGGGTCATTTTCTTGTAAAGAATTTTGACTTATCCTGATTCGACTTATGAAGGTTGTATTGTTAGCGGACGACTGTATTAGAACTGTCCGTACTATTGACCTGACATGCCATTGGTCGAACTTATCGTATCATATATTAGTTGAATGCTATAAAAGGCGAGTTGGTCGAGGCATTAAAAATATTCTTGCTCGGTCGTCTCTCTGGAAGGTTGTATTGCGTGATTGTTGTTGTATTGCGTGAGTTCTTTCCAATTTAAATTGTTATTTCTATTTTTCTGGGTTTTTATGATTTATTCTGTTACTTGAGTCATTTAATTGTTCATGTGAGTTTTTGTGTGGAAATTTGTATTTATGTTATCTTTTTATTTAAATCCATTTCTGATATCTAATATCAGAAGTGGTATTTATTTTTTATTCTATTTACTTCTGGTATCTAATATATTATATAAATATTTAAAAAAAACATTATTTTCAGATGACGCGATGCAAATATTGTATAACAATGGAGTTGGAGAAGTATATCTTTCCATGATCAAGTGGTTAGATTCTCCAAACCATCACCTCCTGACGACGGCTGTTCTGGCGATTGGGAACTTTGCCCGACGCGATGACTACTGTACGCACATGATGGACGACAAGATTTTTGATAAACTACTTGGTTAGTTCTTTAAAATTGCATACCAATTGATTTCTGTAGTTATTTAGTTTTTAATTACAATACATTTTCTTGATTAGTTTTCTTTTCTAATTAAGCGCTATAAGCTATTATAGCGCACTAAGGAAAAAAAAATATTTAGTTTATTTATGAATTATTTTGTGATTTTAAAAAAGGAGGAGGCTCTCAATAGGTTATTTTTCGAAAGTTCTTTTATTATAAATATAATGATTATTAATTTTTGTTACTTCCATTTGTCGGAGGGTACCTAAAAATACCTTTTCTTCGTTCTGTCAAGAAGTTAAGGATACAATAACTATGTTTGATTGGATTGCAACTACTATACAATACTAAATGTAAGTAATACAAGTGTCAACTTGAGTTACAATATAGTTTTGAAAGGCCTGTTCTCATGCTGTCATGGTTTATACTTTTTGAAATAATGCCCTCATTTTCACCCTTTGAAATCATCAAATTTTTCTTCAGTTAGGATTGTGATTATGGCCATGCTTTCCTTCGAGAAGAAGTCTATGGCCTTGTAGTAGATTTCTGATGATTGTTTATGCCAAAATGGGTAGAAATTATTCTAATGTACAAAGTACATTATCCTTCCCCTTCCCCATCGATTCGAATTGTGCTCTGTGGAATCAATTCATGAAAAAATTGAGGTCTTGACATTTTTCCCATTTTTGTTGAGTTTTATTTGTTTAGTTTTTTTTTACTTACAAATTTAATGCATGATTTAATTTTCATTTTAATAGAAAAAATTGGAATCACGTTTTTTTTTATGTCTAAAAATGGATTATTCCTTCTCAGATCACCATTACTAAATTGCAGATATATTTGAAGTGTACCACGGTTTTGCCGTCCGCATGAGTAAGGAGCCGGACGTAACTCATCTGATTGACGCCACGACGGTTGTGAAGATTGAACACGCGACGCTCTCCGCGCTCAGGAACCTGCTGGTCCCCGCGACCAACAAGCGCGTGGCCGCGGCCGCCGGGAGAGCCGCCCCCCTCCTGCTGCGGGCTCTGCCCCACGTCGAGGAACATTGCGTGGCGTACAAACTGCTCGCCGCCATCAGGATGCTGCTCGACGGACAAGGTCAGTCCAATCAGAATTTTTAACGTATCCATGATGACAAAAAAGATTGAAATGCGATGAAAATGTAACACTAATCAATAACAAATGACTACTTTTGGAAAAAGAATTCCATGTTTAATTTGAATTCATTTGAAATTAGAATTCTTAGCCAAACAAAAATTATTTTGATTTCAAATGGCCAGTACTGCAGAACGGCAATTTCATAGGTAAAGACCTATTACTAATTATAACTATTGGTAGGATGTGGATAGTAGTTATTTCGCTAATAACAATACCAATTACTAATACTTTAAAAAAATATTGTTTTTTAATCTTTTTTGTTGTTTCTAATTAGTTGATCATTATTGTTCATACATTAAAACTGATTTAAATGTTTGTCCGTAATGTAATATTAAAACTGCACTTGTGTAGTGGGATTTATATTGTTTTTCTAATAAATAATAAATCATTGAACATATTGTTGTCCTATTTATTGTTTAATTTGAAAATAAAAATGATTGCGGTGAAGTATCTTCATAATGTCAAGGACCGTTGGTAGTGTTTCTAATTATACGACCATCACTGTATATATTTATTTGAATTATCAATATATTTTATTCGATACACCGATTTAGGCTATTATAGGGAATGCTTAGATCAAACTCCCAATTCTCTAAGCTTATTTTATTTGAAGATCTTCATTGATTGGGGTGGCAACCACCACACGCACACAAGCCGGAGTGCTTAACCTAGGGAATGGATTGTAATAAATTGGGCTGGAGTAGATACCCCTTTAAAATAAATGTCGAAAATATTTCTTTGCAACCGGGATAAAGGCTCACTTACCTGATAAGTCTTCTCTGCTGCCGTTGCTTATGTTAAAGAACCACCAGCTTTCCAAATCATGCACACCGCAAACAACAAAAACTATTTTTGTGCCGCGCCGGTATTGTTGAACGAGCGCGAGTGTGAGAGCGGGTTTCGGGCAAATGTAGGCATCTCCGGTTTTTGATATATGTATCATTTATCAAAAAATAAGTTAGACTAATTTATGCCCCAACATTGGTGTATCGAATATTTCCCTTGGAATGCAAAATATCAAGGAGTATTCAGTTTTGCATAGTAACATTGGCAACATGGATGCATATAGAATGGTTGGGGTTTGGGTTTGGGTTTGGGGTCGCAGAGAGTGTGGCGAGGCAGCTGGCCCGCGAGCAGGCGGCGCTGGGCCGCGTGGCGCGGTGGGGCGCGTGCGGGGAGGCGGCGGGCGCGGCGGGGGAGGCGCCGCGTCTGCTCGCGTGGGCCGTCAAGCTGCTCACCCGCGGGCCCCACTGGACGCACATCCTGCAGGTACGTGGCTGCCGGGGAACACTCCCCAGCTTCCATTTAAACCCTCACAACACACTTATGTACATCACTTCGAATACTGGGAGTGTATTTCCAAACATTCTATTTAAGCCCTAATAAAACACTTATAACACCTAAGTTAACCACACTTTGGACATATAACATCTTTGGATGTGTTTGTGCTGAAAAGCTACCTCTTGTCCCTCCAGGTTGAAGGCTGTATATCCAGCCTGGTATACATGCTAGTCGCCAGCCATTCCCTTATGCAGAATGAAGCCATACTGGCCCTAACCTTACTGGCCATTGAATCTCTGAAGAAACTAACCCCGGACTCTGAACAACCCGTCGACTATGAGAAGAGTTATATAACTCAACTTATAAACTCGGAGATAGGTAAGCATATAGCAGTTCTAGTGGACACCAATTGCGCTAAAATGCCAGTGGAAGTAGCGGAAAATCTCATAGCGTTCTTAGATATTACCACGAAGAAGAATAAGCTGGCTCTCGATTACAAGGAAGCTAAAGTGCAAGATTCTTTGAAGAAATTCTGCGATTCTAGGAAGGATTTCAGTGATGACTTGAAGTCTTGTATCATCGCTGTAATATCTAATATAACGGGTAACGAGAAAGATAATTGAAGCTTAAGCTTTTTTAATATTCAAAGCTTGTCTAGTCATAGTTTTTTTATAATTATTTAGAGTTGCAACAAATATCTTTATCCTATTGTATATCTCATGTATTCTTATAGATGTATATAAAAGCCTGTACTATGTGATGTTTTGTTTTTAAATTATTTTATTATGACACTCACTGGAAAAGTGACTCAATGCACCCATTTTCATAAGATGTGCCAATGCCAGAAATTTATTTCGATAATTTACGGTTAAAATACAAACATGTGAGTTTGGTTTCAAATAGATTGTTCATATTCAAACGAGTTTATTTTTCAAAACATTTTTCGACGCAAAACCAAATCAGTTATTCGTTGCAACTCTAATTAAAATCTCTATATGAACTATTTTCTAAATCGATGCATTTAAATGTTGCTATGTCTAAAAATATAATTGTCGTACAAGATATTTTTTTATAATAGTCTATGATAATCATTCCAATAACAGTCAGCGATTGTCTTAACGACGTAATTAATTTTGTCATCACAATTTTCAAAGCTTTAATTGTATATTGAGAGATTTCATTACAGACACTTTGTCTAAATTGATGATTTTCATTCTTATTCACTTATAGTATATAATAATTGAGCCTTATTATGTGTTGATTACTTAAATTTATAAGAAAAAAAATAACGAGTGCAATTCAGTATTATTACCGAGGTAAAGCTTGGTGAAGCAAAATATTTCCTACTGTATAATAATCATGTTAAAATAACTAACCCCTGAACTGTCCAAAACCATAAAGATTTAAGCTCCATACAAAATCTAGTCCGGTGAAGCTGTTAAGGTTCTGTTAGGCCAATAGTGTAGTCAGTTCGAGAAAAAAATCCATACAAAAGATTGTGGACCTCACGAGGCACAGTTCAACGGACTGTTGGCTGCATAAGCTTAAAAAATACCTGATTTATTACAAAACTTTGAAAAATAACAAATTATGTATTGTAAAATCACAATTTCTATGAAAAATATATTATTAAATTATTTTTCAATTTGTACGAACTTCTACTAAACCTTGATACGCCATTTTGACATCTGGGTCTTAAAAAATCAGCCAAGAGGTTAATCATTACATTTGCCTTTAACAAACGCTTTCATCCTTCTGTATCTCGATTTATAACATAGTTCTTTCACTTTACCTCTCTAGAACTATCTACATAAAATTCAATTTTGCAATTTTACGCTCATCGCACTCAAAGAAGTTTTATTATAAAACCTTTCAAGTTTACCACCAATTTCAAATATTTTGGGAAATACAAAGCGTAAACTTGAGTAATTTTATTTTTGCACAAAACTTTTTCGGGGATGGAAACATTTTAGCGTAACAAGACTGAATTGTGTTAATTATTATAATTATATTATTCTATATATGTGCACAAATTCTTATGGAATTTCACAGGTCACCTCTATTTTTCTTATGAGATAAAAATAGTTTAGTTATACGATAATTCTGATTTATGTCATTATTATTGATGGACGTTATATTAATATGTTGAGAAAATAAAAAGGTCGTTCGATCGGGAATACTTTAAGTAATACTTTTTCTTTTAATAGTAGTTCTTTATAGTTTATCACCAGTGATAAAAAAATGATATCACTGCTATATAACTTATAATAAAATAGCTATAATATTCATACCTATGTGAAATTTTATATTATACATATAAATATCTTAAATATTATAAACTTTTATTTTCTTATCGTCGTTCTATTTGTTTATCCAAATATTTTAGGTACACATTTGCTAATATTTTTTGAAAAGCGATTTTTCGTTTAGACACTCGCAGTATTCCAGGATATGACACTTCATGATCACATTTATCACATAAAATAATAATATCAAAACAAATACTAATATATAACAAAGAGAACCTTAGATAAAGTTGGTTCTAAAAATTTCAAATGTATGGATAATTACCTAAATAAACTTAGGTGCAATGACCGGTACCGAAAGGTGCAGGGGGCGACCCGGAATTAATAAGTTTCGATATTAAAACGAACAATAAACCCTTTTGTTTGTTCAAAATTCGAAAAACACTCTAAAAAATTCACCTGGTAGATTACAAAATAATTATATTTAAAGTGTATTATATAATAAACTTGATTGAAATCAGTTACACAAGGATTTATTCACTCATTTGTGTGAGTGTTCATTGTCAACCGTTACTAGTTTACCACAAATCAATACTTAAAAAAATGTAAGACACAATATTTACAAGGTAACACACGATCCTACAAATAAATGACCAAATATTGATAGATTTACTGATGGTGATATGCAATTTTTCTATTTATTCTAATATTAAATTAATAGCTTTATGAATCACATTTTTTTAATACAATTTTTAATCACTTTTATTGGTAAACACTCAAATCTTTTAAGTGGCTCATTAGTTTTACTGAAAACAAGTTATGTGCTTCGGCACTAATTTAGGTAACATCTGAATGATATCTTATGAACATTTCAATATCATCACATTTACATTTTTTTATTAATATAATTAGATATAGTATTTAAGTGTGTCGACTTTTCTTTTGTTAATTCCAAATATATAGTGTAGTAATAATTCTAAGTTTGATGTCGGTTTTAGTAAATAATGGCTTATTATTTATCCAATTTTAACCTTACACATTAAAACCTAAAGATGAACAAGCAAATTAGATTTTAATATAGCATTAATTATTAATTAAATATTTTAAAAATATACGTACATACTTGCTAATTGTATTATTTTGTTGTATTCTAGATTTAATATTGTATGTTATTTAAGTTGTATGTAATTGTATGTTGTTAAGCTTTTTATACTTCGAAAGTGATTTATCATCTTTATCAATTATATTATTAACAATTATGAAGAAATAAAATTCAATTAGGCTTCTGTAGCACTGAAAAATTATTTAATAGTTATATGTATTATATTTACCAGTTATGTTGATATTATAGAAATAAGGATTTATTTTTTGTAATAAAAGTTATTCTTTTACTTTTTCAATACTATTTGTTTTATGTAATGTTGTCAATCTATTTTGATTAAATATTTTTATTGTAATAAATATTGCATTTTACGTAGTCTTATTTTCCATTGAAATAACTGCATAGTATTAAATCTATTCTGTTAATTGTATTTTATTTTCAATAAATCAGTTTCAGGTTTTATTTATAAAATATTTGAGAAAAGTGAGGACTTAACCTAGGTATCTATATATATCAGATGCTCAATACGGCTTCCGTCAAGGACGATCCACAATAGACACGATTTTGAAGGTGAAAGCTCTCTCTGACGAAGCTATTTCGCAGGGCAGAGTCTTACTTGCCGTCTCGCTGGATATTTCGAACGCGTTTAACTCGCTACCACGAGAATGTGTCAGACAGGCTCTCCAATCCCACAGAATACCTGGGTATCTCTGTAGGATTATTGAGTCGTACCTAGAGAACAGGTATGTTACGTGGGTTGGTCCGGACGGGAATAACTACCAGAAAGCAACGCCGTGCGGTGTTCCACAGGGGTCGGTCCTTGGACCACTCCTGTGGAACATCAGTTACGACTGGGTGTTGCGGGGAATTCTTTTACCGGGAGCAACGACCGTCTGCTACGCAGATGATACCTTGGTGACGGCTCGAGGTAAGACATTGAGAGATGCCATACACTTAGCCACTGTTAGCGTGGAGCTAGTCATTCAGAGAATCATGCGACTGGGATTACAGGTTGCCCTGTACAAAACCCAAGCCATTTGCTTCTATGGTTCGGGGAGAGCTCCCCCTTCAAGCACGCACCTGAACATCGGAGGAGTCTGTGTCATGGTACGCCCTACCATGAAATATTTAGGCCTTATATTGGATAGTCGTTGGACTTTCGTGGAGCATTTTCGCCAAGAGTTATATAACTCAACTTATAAACTCGGAGATAGGTAAGCATATAGCAGTTCTAGTGGACACCAATTGCGCTAAAATGCCAGTGGAAGTAGCGGAAAATCTCATAGCGTTCTTAGATATTACCACGAAGAAGAATAAGCTGGCTCTCGATTACAAGGAAGCTAAAGTGCAAGATTCTTTGAAGAAATTCTGCGATTCTAGGAAGGATTTCAGTGATGACTTGAAGTCTTGTATCATCGCTGTAATATCTAATATAACGGGTAACGAGAAAGATAATTGAAGCTTAAGCTTTTTTAATATTCAAAGCTTGTCTAGTCATAGTTTTTTTATAATTATTTAGAGTTGCAACAAATATCTTTATCCTATTGTATATCTCATGTATTCTTATAGATGTATATAAAAGCCTGTACTATGTGATGTTTTGTTTTTAAATTATTTTATTATGACACTCACTGGAAAAGTGACTCAATGCACCCATTTTCATAAGATGTGCCAATGCCAGAAATTTATTTCGATAATTTACGGTTAAAATACAAACATGTGAGTTTGGTTTCAAATAGATTGTTCATATTCAAACGAGTTTATTTTTCAAAACATTTTTCGACGCAAAACCAAATCAGTTATTCGTTGCAACTCTAATTAAAATCTCTATATGAACTATTTTCTAAATCGATGCATTTAAATGTTGCTATGTCTAAAAATATAATTGTCGTACAAGATATTTTTTTATAATAGTCTATGATAATCATTCCAATAACAGTCAGCGATTGTCTTAACGACGTAATTAATTTTGTCATCACAATTTTCAAAGCTTTAATTGTATATTGAGAGATTTCATTACAGACACTTTGTCTAAATTGATGATTTTCATTCTTATTCACTTATAGTATATAATAATTGAGCCTTATTATGTGTTGATTACTTAAATTTATAAGAAAAAAAATAACGAGTGCAATTCAGTATTATTACCGAGGTAAAGCTTGGTGAAGCAAAATATTTCCTACTGTATAATAATCATGTTAAAATAACTAACCCCTGAACTGTCCAAAACCATAAAGATTTAAGCTCCATACAAAATCTAGTCCGGTGAAGCTGTTAAGGTTCTGTTAGGCCAATAGTGTAGTCAGTTCGAGAAAAAAATCCATACAAAAGATTGTGGACCTCACGAGGCACAGTTCAACGGACTGTTGGCTGCATAAGCTTAAAAAATACCTGATTTATTACAAAACTTTGAAAAATAACAAATTATGTATTGTAAAATCACAATTTCTATGAAAAATATATTATTAAATTATTTTTCAATTTGTACGAACTTCTACTAAACCTTGATACGCCATTTTGACATCTGGGTCTTAAAAAATCAGCCAAGAGGTTAATCATTACATTTGCCTTTAACAAACGCTTTCATCCTTCTGTATCTCGATTTATAACATAGTTCTTTCACTTTACCTCTCTAGAACTATCTACATAAAATTCAATTTTGCAATTTTACGCTCATCGCACTCAAAGAAGTTTTATTATAAAACCTTTCAAGTTTACCACCAATTTCAAATATTTTGGGAAATACAAAGCGTAAACTTGAGTAATTTTATTTTTGCACAAAACTTTTTCGGGGATGGAAACATTTTAGCGTAACAAGACTGAATTGTGTTAATTATTATAATTATATTATTCTATATATGTGCACAAATTCTTATGGAATTTCACAGGTCACCTCTATTTTTCTTATGAGATAAAAATAGTTTAGTTATACGATAATTCTGATTTATGTCATTATTATTGATGGACGTTATATTAATATGTTGAGAAAATAAAAAGGTCGTTCGATCGGGAATACTTTAAGTAATACTTTTTCTTTTAATAGTAGTTCTTTATAGTTTATCACCAGTGATAAAAAAATGATATCACTGCTATATAACTTATAATAAAATAGCTATAATATTCATACCTATGTGAAATTTTATATTATACATATAAATATCTTAAATATTATAAACTTTTATTTTCTTATCGTCGTTCTATTTGTTTATCCAAATATTTTAGGTACACATATAACTAACCCCTGAACTGTCCAAAACCATAAAGATTTAAGCTCCATACAAAATCTAGTCCGGTGAAGCTGTTAAGGTTCTGTTAGGCCAATAGTGTAGTCAGTTCGAGAAAAAAATCCATACAAAAGATTGTGGACCT
The DNA here is from genome assembly GCA_015888305.1 of Antheraea pernyi. Classification (NCBI taxonomy): domain Eukaryota; kingdom Metazoa; phylum Arthropoda; class Insecta; order Lepidoptera; family Saturniidae; genus Antheraea; species Antheraea pernyi. The sequence goes on from MU158757.1 coordinate 384,757, forward strand.
CACGAGGCACAGTTCAACGGACTGTTGGCTGCATAAGCTTAAAAAATACCTGATTTATTACAAAACTTTGAAAAATAACAAATTATGTATTGTAAAATCACAATTTCTATGAAAAATATATTATTAAATTATTTTTCAAATAAATCGAGATACAGAAGGATGAAAGCGTTTGTTAAAGGCAAATGTAATGATTAACCTCTTGGCTGATTTTTTAAGACCCAGATGTCAAAATGGCGTATCAAGGTTTAGTATCATTACATTTGCCTTTAACAAACGCTTTCATCCTTCTGTATCTCGATTTATAACATAGTTCTTTCACTTTACCTCTCTAGAACTATCTACATAAAATTCAATTTTGCAATTTTACGCTCATCGCACTCAAAGAAGTTTTATTATAAAACCTTTCAAGTTTACCACCAATTTCAAATATTTTGGGAAATACAAAGCGTAAACTTGAGTAATTTTATTTTTGCACAAAACTTTTTCGGGGATGGAAACATTTTAGCGTAACAAGACTGAATTGTGTTAATTATTATAATTATATTATTCTATATATGTGCACAAATTCTTATGGAATTTCACAGGTCACCTCTATTTTTCTTATGAGATAAAAATAGTTTAGTTATACGATAATTCTGATTTATGTCATTATTATTGATGGACGTTATATTAATATGTTGAGAAAATAAAAAGGTCGTTCGATCGGGAATACTTTAAGTAATACTTTTTCTTTTAATAGTAGTTCTTTATAGTTTATCACCAGTGATAAAAAAATGATATCACTGCTATATAACTTATAATAAAATAGCTATAATATTCATACCTATGTGAAATTTTATATTATACATATAAATATCTTAAATATTATAAACTTTTATTTTCTTATCGTCGTTCTATTTGTTTATCCAAATATTTTAGGTACACATTTGCTAATATTTTTTGAAAAGCGATTTTTCGTTTAGACACTCGCAGTATTCCAGGATATGACACTTCATGATCACATTTATCACATAAAATAATAATATCAAAACAAATACTAATATATAACAAAGAGAACCTTAGATAAAGTTGGTTCTAAAAATTTCAAATGTATGGATAATTACCTAAATAAACTTAGGTGCAATGACCGGTACCGAAAGGTGCAGGGGGCGACCCGGAATTAATAAGTTTCGATATTAAAACGAACAATAAACCCTTTTGTTTGTTCAAAATTCGAAAAACACTCTAAAAAATTCACCTGGTAGATTACAAAATAATTATATTTAAAGTGTATTATATAATAAACTTGATTGAAATCAGTTACACAAGGATTTATTCACTCATTTGTGTGAGTGTTCATTGTCAACCGTTACTAGTTTACCACAAATCAATACTTAAAAAAATGTAAGACACAATATTTACAAGGTAACACACGATCCTACAAATAAATGACCAAATATTGATAGATTTACTGATGGTGATATGCAATTTTTCTATTTATTCTAATATTAAATTAATAGCTTTATGAATCACATTTTTTTAATACAATTTTTAATCACTTTTATTGGTAAACACTCAAATCTTTTAAGTGGCTCATTAGTTTTACTGAAAACAAGTTATGTGCTTCGGCACTAATTTAGGTAACATCTGAATGATATCTTATGAACATTTCAATATCATCACATTTACATTTTTTTATTAATATAATTAGATATAGTATTTAAGTGTGTCGACTTTTCTTTTGTTAATTCCAAATATATAGTGTAGTAATAATTCTAAGTTTGATGTCGGTTTTAGTAAATAATGGCTTATTATTTATCCAATTTTAACCTTACACATTAAAACCTAAAGATGAACAAGCAAATTAGATTTTAATATAGCATTAATTATTAATTAAATATTTTAAAAATATACGTACATACTTGCTAATTGTATTATTTTGTTGTATTCTAGATTTAATATTGTATGTTATTTAAGTTGTATGTAATTGTATGTTGTTAAGCTTTTTATACTTCGAAAGTGATTTATCATCTTTATCAATTATATTATTAACAATTATGAAGAAATAAAATTCAATTAGGCTTCTGTAGCACTGAAAAATTATTTAATAGTTATATGTATTATATTTACCAGTTATGTTGATATTATAGAAATAAGGATTTATTTTTTGTAATAAAAGTTATTCTTTTACTTTTTCAATACTATTTGTTTTATGTAATGTTGTCAATCTATTTTGATTAAATATTTTTATTGTAATAAATATTGCATTTTACGTAGTCTTATTTTCCATTGAAATAACTGCATAGTATTAAATCTATTCTGTTAATTGTATTTTATTTTCAATAAATCAGTTTCAGGTTTTATTTATAAAATATTTGAGAAAAGTGAGGACTTAACCTAGGTATCTATATATATCAGATGCTCAATACGGCTTCCGTCAAGGACGATCCACAATAGACACGATTTTGAAGGTGAAAGCTCTCTCTGACGAAGCTATTTCGCAGGGCAGAGTCTTACTTGCCGTCTCGCTGGATATTTCGAACGCGTTTAACTCGCTACCACGAGAATGTGTCAGACAGGCTCTCCAATCCCACAGAATACCTGGGTATCTCTGTAGGATTATTGAGTCGTACCTAGAGAACAGGTATGTTACGTGGGTTGGTCCGGACGGGAATAACTACCAGAAAGCAACGCCGTGCGGTGTTCCACAGGGGTCGGTCCTTGGACCACTCCTGTGGAACATCAGTTACGACTGGGTGTTGCGGGGAATTCTTTTACCGGGAGCAACGACCGTCTGCTACGCAGATGATACCTTGGTGACGGCTCGAGGTAAGACATTGAGAGATGCCATACACTTAGCCACTGTTAGCGTGGAGCTAGTCACTCAGAGAATCATGCGACTGGGATTACAGGTTGCCCTGTACAAAACCCAAGCCATTTGCTTCTATGGTTCGGGGTGAGCTCCCCTTCAAGCACGCACCTGAACATCGGAGGAGTTTGTGTCATGGTACGCCCTAATGATGTACCTATAGTTTAAAATTTTCATTACTTTTTTATTAGTGTTAGTGAGCACTGAGGGTGGTATATAGTACCCCCCTCGGCAGCAGCTCAAGCCTAGGTCCGTTCCCTCGGCGCGGAGCCCTTGAGTGCGCTGCTCGCGCGATACAGTGACACAAAATCTTACATCACTGCGACAACATTACACATATCACCTCCACACACGTGCACGCATACACGCAAAAATAATGGCGACCACCGAAAGAGAAACTATCCATCGCGCCGGTCGCCGCTGTCATGCCGGCTTGCAAAAAGCTGGATATGCACAGGCTGATCCCGAAACGCGACTCGCAGAAGCGAATCACTATGACGTGCTTTTTCGCCATATACATGGTGGTTGCGACCCAGTCGGGCTGTGAAACCCTACCACCCCGCCATGATACAGACGGTAGAACACGCTCAGTGAGCCAATGTCTGGAACTGAAGCGGCTCTATGAACTTTAATGTCTGTATCAATAACAATGCGGACAGCCCGTCTCTGCAACCAGTCCAGGATATCCAAGACGGTTAGTTTAGTTTAGCCGAACTGACAGATACAAAATACATGTATGAGTTCATGAAGCGGCAATAATTCTTGTATGAATGACTAGTTTCTGCCCGCGACTTTGTCCGCGTGGAATAGTTTTTTTTTGGGCTAACGCTAACACGCAACGGAAGCTCTCATAACGAAAAAAAGTCGACTTGAAACGTTTTTTATTGCTGCTCTGCTCTTATTGGTCTTAGCGATATATAGCCCATAGCCTTCCTCGAGAAATCATCATAGTTTTTTTTTTCGAACTCACTATGCTATTGACCTAGTAAGGTCTTAACAGCTTCATCGGAGTACCGGAGTACTTCGTCCGGCGACGGATAGTGTGTTACTCGGTGGTCGCCATTGTTTTTGGATTGTACTGTGCACATGCCGTGTTACAATAAAACATTTAAATAAAAAAAACACTTTAAACATTAATTCTTTAATAGTATTTTTTATTTATTTCAACTTTGTAACTCAAAATTAGATTGGATAGATTATAAATATTTGCAAGTCAAAAGATTAGCCATAAATAATTCTTAAGACCAAAACCTTTTATATGTAAAATCCTGTGTAAATACCATTTTTTTGTTTTGCGATTTCTATTGAAATTCGACCTACGGAAGTTTTACTTACCTTAATATAAATACCGAAATCGAATGGCTGGTGGTCGGTTCAGGTCGGGCTCTCCCCCGGGGGCCTGACAGTCCATGATGGATTTTTCTCTCCACGTTAAGAAAAAAAAAGGTATCTATATATTAATATGTGAAGCGAAAACGTTGTACCCCTTTTTAAGCGAATTGTCCGAACGGATGGACGTGATATTCGGTATAGTTAAAGTTTACTAGTGGTCGAGATTCGACCATAATTCATTTTGACACATAATAAGTCCAAAAAGAATAATAATAATTCCAGTGGTGTCATAAATTTACTAAAGATGATTTAATTATTAATAAAAAATTAAATTAATTTTGTATTAAATTACATCGATTACTATAATAAAACTGTAACAAGGCCAAATCTGTACATTAAATGTTTTTTGAAAATTATAATCGGGGTAGACTTTGCTATCGATATAGAACCCAAAAATAATCCAATTAATTAAAATTTTTGTCTGTCTGTCTTTCCCTGTGAACACTAGCACACTGAAAGTACTGAACCAATTTTGACGAAACAACATAGTGATAACTAATATTACAAGGTTACATCTAGGATACTTTTGTCTCATAAAACCCAAGGGGTTCGCCAGAATATGGGGGAGACACGCTCGTATTATATCGTTCGTTGGGCGGTAATACGTAAGCGTGGAATGGTTATTTTGCGCTAAAACGCAGCGGAAGCTCTGAAAAGGAAAAAAATACCTCGATTTTGCAACATTATTCATCGCTGCTCCGCTCCTATGGGTCTTAGCGTGATGATATATTGCCTATAACCTTCCCTGATAAATGAGCTATATAACACTGAAAGAATTTTCCAAATCGGACCAGTAGTTCCTGAGATTACCCCTTACAACGTCACAAACTCTACCTCTTTATAATGTTAGTATAGATTATAAAATTAACCTACAATTTGACCATTTAATTTCAAAGGGCATGTAAGGTATGGAACGTAAGAGTAAAATGAAGGATAGCAAAACGTCTTTTACTATATAGGCCAACCAGCAGTACGGTACAGACAAAACAGAAAGCACCTGATATTTTTTTACAGACAGTTTTATTTGCTATTAAAAACATCGATGTTTATCCTAAGCTATATTGATACTTTTAAAAATCGATGTTTATCTAATATCATTTATGCCTACTATTCGTCAGACGTAAGTACGTGTATAGTTAGTCATGGAAAATCACCTCGTCTCTTTCTTCCGTGGGATCTTTGTCATGTAGTGGATTTTGTATTTTGTTCATAACCTTGTATAATTTGATTCTCTATTTTGTAATTCTGACGACGTTTTACGTAATATAGTCTAGTTATTGTGCACAAGTGAACATGAAAGGAAACACCATGGAACATGAATTTTGAGATGCTACAAATCTCCCTGGAAACTTCTAACTATAGGGCCACCCTCCTATCAGAACATTGTAATGATCACAAGACAATAATATTACCTACTCGACAATGGCAGTATTGATCTACATTTATAAAAATGTATTTATGCATTGCACATGAATAAACTGTAAATATTGAAAGTACAAGATAATTCGATCTGTTGCCTCGGCGTGGAGCCCTTGAGAGCGTTGCTCGCGCGATACAGTGACACAAAATCTTACATCACTGCAACGACATTACACATATCACCTCCACACACGTGTACGCACACACGCTTACACATCAAAGTGAAAGGGTTGTTATTGTTTTCCCTGAGTGCCTTAAGCGCTCGCCTTAGTAGTTCGGTGAAGCTGTTAAGGCATTGCCAGGCCAATAGCCAGAATAGCGTAGTCCTAGTTCGAAAAAAGAAAAAGTACAAGACAAAGTACAAGATATTAGTTAATAGACAACAGAAAACTATTCATAGTAAAAAGAAAACACAGGATGAAATTTTTAAACATTTATCTTAATTCATTTTACCACTATAAGTATCTATAAATAGTTATTATATTCCTTACTGGTTGTCCCCACGACGTCGTCTACATGGAACTTTATGTAAAAAAACAGAGATTAACGTCTGAATAATATATGTATATTAAGTCCTTTTACTTACCTAATACGTAGTATCCTCTTAATATAGTCTGTACTTACCTACTTTTCTCTCTTACGTAAGTCGTGTCGTCATTAAAAGTACAATAACTTTTGATAGGAGTTTTTGGCGGGATTTTGGTCTATCATGTAGTGGTTTTTATTCATAACCTTGTGTTATTTGACTCTATATTTTGTAAAATTAGTGGTATTTCACGTAATACAGTTCAGTTATTGTACATAAGTGAAGTGAATGGAAAATAATACCACAGACCATGAATTCTGAGATGCCACAAAAACTCCCGGGAAAGTTCTAACGAGAGAGCCACCATCTAGTTGGAACATTGAAATTATTCACACGACACTTATTGTGTAAAAAATTCCTTGGTGAAATATGTTGTAATCTCCATTGAAACAAAACATTGACACTGGCAAGTGCTTCTGCGGAGCTAAAACAAGAAAAAGAAGAACTTTTGATAGGATGGACCCATTTTAATGAAACAAAGTTACTCTCGAGGATATGCTTTATAATTTTCTTGCTGACGTTTTATTGTGAATATGAACCTAGTGCTTTAGTAGTGATGCATGTTCATACAAACAGACAGACAGACATTTCTAAAAATTATTGAAATGTATTCTATTACTTATTCATAGACACCAGCAAAATTTTTTTTTCACGAAAATTGAGTAACCGATAAAGTACAGACACAGGTTTACATTCTTATTATATGTATAGATAGAAGATTAGCTTATATAACATATGTAGTTCCTTTCGCGTACTTTTTAGGATTTTAATCCTTGGCGACTTGTAATTACATACTTATTTCTATAAATTGACAGGTCCATTTGTACACATAAAATATAATTTATGTTGTTTAATTCCATAAGGTTTGTGTTTATATTTTTTTAGTTTTGTGTTATTTTATACCTACTTATACATTTCTGTCAGCTGTCACTGTGTGATAATTATATCTATATTCTGGGAATTGAGATTCTTGTAGATTTTAAAGTGTATATAGAAAGTAGATATAAAAGAAAATTGATTGAAAATGCCGTTAAAAAAATCTGATCTTTCAAAACGTACCAGGGCTGCTAGAAGAAAGAGACAAAGCAGGTCTCGGAAATCTGAAGAAGAGAATAAGGCACAACTTATTAGTACTCGACAACGTCGGGCTATAATTCGACAGTTAGACAATTCTAATGAATATGAAGCTCAACTATCAAAACAGTGGGTGCGTACAGCGGATACGTCACAAGAAACGGACGAGGGACGTGAATTGAGACTCTCACGTGAGTCTGATACTTTCAAGAAGCGTGAAACACGTCTGTCTGCGAACAGTGAAAAGCAGGCATGTTTCTGTGAGCGTGAGATTTGTAACCAACATGAATTATGTCAGATTGCAGACCCGGCATCTCTCCTCACTTGTGTATATGAAACTGATTCAACGTAAAGTATAGATTATTATCAACCGCGAATAACATTCTAACTCACGTGAATATGAATCTTTTAGACAACGCGAAGAGGTCTTACTGCGGACTGTGAACGCCATGCACTGTTTTGTGGAATTGAAGCTTGCGTGAGACACAAACACCAAGATATCTATCAACAGAAATAGTGTACAAATTACGGCATGCAGAAAATACAAAACAATGTCAAGTATGCTTAGGAACTAATTGAATTCGACAATCTCTAGACAGTTTGATATACCTGAACAGTTTTAAGTAAACCTTTGGTATATGTGTAATAATCCGGTGAAGCTGTGAAGACCCTGCCAGGTCAATAGCATAATCAGTTCGAGAAAAAAAAAAAAAATTTGGTATATGTGATAAATTTTATTTTATCATCAACTAGCTAACCTGGCCATGTGTGGCTGTGGCTCAATTATTATATCATTATATATTGATAAAAATTCATAACTGTTGTTGATAATATGACCAATAATCATCACTTAACGATTTAAATTATTTTTTCAATATAAAAAAACTACATTTTGTGACGTAAATATAGAAGTTTGATATATGCTGTCACTGACTTTTTTGTAGCCATTATCAAGCTCTACAACTTAATCATATATCTCTCATCGTTAATCCTTAACTCTCACTCTGACGTGACTTCATATTGGTGAAAGAATTTTCAAAATCGGTTTTTAGTAGACTCCGAGATTGCCCCCTCACAAACTTTACCTCTTTATAATATGGGTATAGATAAACAAAAAGAAAATGCAGGTTTTATGTATTCTTTTGCAGTCTTGACTGCAAATTTTGCTTGTACAGGTCACATGGTTGTGTACTTTTGTTTTTGTAGTGCTCTTAAATAAACCAAAGTATCTGTATTGGTACTTGTTACTTGAGTGAAAAGGTTCATATCAACGATTTTCATGAGTCTCCCGAGCCTTTTAAATCACTAATGAATGGTGACAATCTGTAGTCAAAAAACTTTTTAGATAATATTCTTATAACAATGCATTCCAAATTATGTTATTTGGGACCAATCAAATTTCAGAAGGTAGTGACCGGACTATAACTGTGTAAAAGTCTAGACTGCTTGAGACAGCATGCAAAATTATAATGAAAGTCAGAGTATGCTTTTTATATTCACAAGAAATCTTTTATTTGTTATATAATATTTGATATACAATAAATCTAATACATTTTGAGCAGTCTGCATAGAGATGACGTTCTTGACTCATAGTTCTACAATTGCACTAAGAAATGAGGAATATGATGAAATTACTGAATATCATAGAATAATAAAATGTGGTAATGCGTTTTTTATGCCCAGAATCCTCATCCCAATCAATTTTCCCTTTAGATTTAAACATGTTCAGTTCCATGTATCCTTATGTTATGCAATGACAATAAATTAGGCACATGGGCAAATTTTATATGTGGCAGGGGTGGAGTTCAACACAAACAGTTTTACACATGTCCAGTTGTATATTTGCTGGAACCCCCTTAATATTTTTGTGTACTCTCATAAAAGGTCTATTATTTCTTTACATAGAAATTCTATCATAAACTATGTTTTGAAAAAGAGTAATATTTTTCTTAACTATGTACCTATGTATTTATATATCTCCATAATTACCATGAATATATATTTAAACACAACTGTAAAAGTAATGCCTGGTCCTGGTAAAATAAAAACACATGTATTATAAAAATCAAATAATTTAATCTATATTCATAACACTTCTGTCCTGTATCATGGTAGAATGTTGTGTGATCGTCATGCGGAACCTCAGTTCATCATCCATTATCAGATGCTCCTCGAGTATTGGTGAATTATTACCGCATCCAACAACTAGAAAGAAAAGTATACATATTAATCAATATTTTTAATTATGTTACTTTTAGAATGAACCAATTTATTAACAAACTAGATGTGGTGCCTATATTGCTATATACAATAAAAACTACTTTAAATTGTTTGCACAACAGTTAAATGGGTAAAGAACAAAAATTGTAAAGTATCCTGTGACATAGGTGTATCCTTGTATTTGTAAATGCTATTGTTAAAGGTATTTTTAGGAAATTAATATAATAAAACTTAAATGCGAAATTAAGCACTGTTTATTTTATGGCCAAACCAGTATACCTAATTGGTAAATATATAAATTGATAATTAGATATTAAAAAACTTAATATTATTTCAATATATTGTCTTATGTCAAGTCAAATATATGCTTCTTATCCCCTTTGTAAGAAGAAAATGACTCACTGAAGCTCTATGCATAAAACTTGAACATTTGAGACCAAAGATAAAAAACTACTTATGTGCAGTTACAGTAAGTTCCAGTTTACGAGTCAATAAGTCAATTATGTAGTTAGAAAATTCCACAGTATATTGACAACAACTATTCTTAGATATCTATGTCTCAAGGCTCAATATTGTTCTTACCAGTGAAATCATTTTGGTAGGCTTTTCTATAACTATATTAAATCAAATTTACCTGGACATTTAGTCTTGGAATTAATATGAATCATGTTCATAATGGAATCCTTCTCATATATATGACCACATAGTGTATTCCTCACTGGATCCGTTATTGGCCTCTTTGTTATTGGGTCTAACTAAAAACACATATTAAAAGTATTTTTCTTTACATATAGCACTAAAACAATGACCAAAAATTTGTGGTAAACAGAAATTATTGTAACCAAATGTATTTTTCTATTGATTTTAATATAAACTAGCGGGCCTGTCGGAAATTATCCAGCCCTAACAATAAACAAACCTTAACAAATTATATACCTTCCTTATGAATCACTGTATCTACAGGTGGACACCACATGAAAATATGTTCAGTAGTTTTTGAGTTTATCACAAACAGACAGAGACGTGGCAGAGGACTTTGTTTATATTTAATGATGTAGACATTCAATTGTTGTCTTGTACAACAAAGACTTTCATATGAGGGTTATAGTAATTGAAGTCTGGGATTAATAAATTAAAAACACCATTATCCTATGTAAAAAAACATGTACAGTAATATAGACACTTGTGTATTTTATTTAAAAAAAAAACAAAATTCCTAAATGAAAGTGAAATTAGTAGTAGCAATAGTGCATTGTTTTAATTGTAATAAATAATTAATTAAAGGACTTTACAACTTACATATTGCTCCTGAGACTCTGTTATAGCTAAGTCTGATTCATCTAAGTTTTCTGTAATGAAGTGATAAATTAAACAAAAGGCTTAAACATAAAGAATTTGTATCAATAAATACCCAGCAATAATTAAGATTATGTAATCCTTCGAATTATAAGTTTATGGGATTCAAAGGGAAAAGGAAAAGTGTCAGGTTCATCATATGAGCAGGATGAAGAACCTGGGCCAGTATCTGTGAATCAAGCGTAGATTTAAAGAAAGACTTGTTAATGCCCTTTAGCACTGGTTTCTACTACCTATATTAGTCTTCCTTCCTTGACAAATTTAACAAAACCCTACTAAAGATGTTATAAGTAATAGTAAGTAATTCATAATAAGTAATAATAATAATATTACAGCCAAGATAGCATCTCTCTTACCCTGTCATAGCCTCTAATGATAATATTCAAGTATAATCATGTTTAAAATACAAATTATTAAATTATAAGCTACACCAAAAATCTGAGAATCTAATTTATCACAGAGGATACAGAATAATTATACATATTAATAAGATATATTTAACTACATTTAGAAGGCTTTGTGAGGAAAATGAAGGATGTGATTTAGATTGTGTAGATTTATAAATACTTTGATAGCTAATTTACAAATCATTGTTATTTACAAAATAGAACCTATAAAAGATTACAGGTAAAAGTGAATAGATAACAAAAATACAAATGATATTTGTATAATGAGATACTCAACTATATTCAGAGTGGTCAAAAAGATTATAGCAAACTGTAAATATAATGGACAATATAATTTAGCTAGCCGTTTAGATGAGCCATTATTAAGTCATTTAGATGTGCCATTTAGATACATTTTATAAATGTGAATGGTTTGTTGGTACTGTTGCATTTAGATTCAGGTAACATTTGATCAGCACTTGGGTAGAGTCTTAAATGGTTGCTCACTTCAAACAAATGATAAAGTAATTATGTTGACTGTTAATTATTGTAGTACACATATATCACGGTTCATGTAAATGTAGGATATAATTTTTTTTAATCTAATACATTTGAACGAAGTAAATTATCGCTAAAATAAGTGTTTATATCTCAAACTTATTACTCACGTCTTGCTCTTTGTAAGCCATTCCGAAATCTGTTATTGAGTTCTATTATATATTGATGTTTGCTACAATCTAAGTTAGGTCTAGAAAGCTCTGATAAATGTACTGTAAATCTATCTTTTATAGAATCAATATTTGATATATCTGTCTCCCTCTGAAATAAAAAAAATATTTTTGCAATCAATTGTCACATTATACATTCTTACTAAAGAAGCAGGTAATAGCATATATGAAATTGGATAGTACTGAATGCAATGGGATTATTGGGGAAATCTCTGACTATAATCAAAATACACCTTTAGAACTTTTAGTAAGCATTATCTAATGAAACATACTCTAGTTGCGTCCAAAGCTTGAATAGCAACATCCTGTTGAGCTTCCATTAGACAATATTTCTCGACAATCGATTTTAATTTCATAAACTCCTCTTCTTTTTCGACATCTATATACTTGGAAATGTTATCCGTGCACACATATAAACTCGTTATACATTGTTTTCTCAATTCGGCTAAATCTGAATCTGCCATTTGTTTATTTTTTAGTGTTATAGATAGGAACTCAGAATCATGAACTTTAAATATGTTTTTGTTTATTTTCACTTTTCAAATAAATAGACTATTCTTTCTTTCTCCTCTTGACGAAACAGAGTGGTATAATAAGTATTATAGGAAGTCAGAGTATTTACTTATGTAAGTAGGTATATAAATAAACAATGAAATAAAATATAATACCGAAACGTCAAACGCAGTGTAGCCGACTCTGTAAAGATATTTACCCCCAAGCCTTTTTTGTCACTTTTTTTTAGGGGCACGCAAATTTTTGATTGTTTTTCTAGTAGTAGTAGTTTAGTAATGAACACCTTGTTATTTTCGACACTTGTTGCATACAATTGCAACAAATATACTGTTGCAAATTTTTCAGAACGAACACCAACTAAAACCTAAAACTAGATCATAGTTTTAGGTTCTTTTCGATACATTGAAAACAGTTTTATTCAATTTACTCTTAAAAAGTGCATTTACGTATTTTATTGCTTGCCATTAGACAAATTGAATAGTATTTAATTTTTTGTAAAATTACGACTTTAATATTTTTAGTTCCCTACGTCCAACCTCCACAACAGAGACACAACCACTGTTAGACGCGATATGTTCAGGAAAGATAGATTATTAATATTTAAAATTTGGATAACTTTGACCAATAAAAAAACATCCAATTTTTTTGGAAAGGTTACTATATTTTTACTTATGGTATTCTGCTGTGGGGGACGGCTGCTGAGGTAGACACCATATTTTTATTACAAAAACGGGCAGTTCGAGCAATATATAATATGGGACCTCGCGAATCATTAAAAACGAAGTTCCAGGAATTCGGTATCTTAACTCTACCCTCCCAATACATTCTTGATAATTTAATGTATGTCCGTAAAAACTTTAAAAATCTGCATTTTGTAAAAGACCGGCATGATCTAAATACTAGAAACTGTGACAAACTGGTCGTCCCATGTTTCAGACTTAGCAAAACCAGTAATAGTTTCTTAGGTAATAGTGTTAGGTTTTACAATAAAGTCCCAAAACATATTACCGATTTGCCGGACTGTAAATTTAAGCACCATGTCAAGCGGGTTTTAGTGTCGAAAGGCTACTATAGAGTGGATCAATACGTGAACGATGGTGACGTCTGGAATTGACTCCTCTCTGTGCATCCACTAAAATCGGTATTGTAACGTATAATGTATTTGAAATATATATATATATATGTTAAAAAGATGTACCCAATCGAGTTTCTTGCCGGTTCTTCTCGGTGACTGGGTTGTTTTCCGAACCGGTGGTAGTTTTGACGTTCATAAGCGCCTTATTAGGGCCTAAACTGAATAAAGTATTTTTGATTTGATTTGACTTGATTTGATTTGATTTACAAGCTCCTTAATTTTTTCAGTTTTTATGGCAACTTTTCGATATTTCCGAAATTCCCTTTATGGGCACTGCATACCCTCACAAAAAAAACTTGTTTTGTGCCTAAAAATACAGTCGAAAACATCTAAAATTATCACAATGACTTAAAATAATTGTCACTGAAGTTGACAAACATCTCTCATCTCATCTACATGTAAATGTATAATTCTTTTTTCTTTACATTATTTTTGACATCCAATCTTCTAGTAGATTATTACTGCCATTGTCACTCGATAATTTACTGTAATGATATTACAAGTTTCTTGTGATCATTTCAATGAACTACCAAGATGGTGTTGTCTCTTGTCAGAACTTTCCACAATTTTGTGGCAGGTCAGAATCCAGGCTCCGTGGTATTATTTCCCGTCCACTTCATTTGTGCACAATAACTAAACCATATTACGTAAAACACGACCAATATTACAAAAGATATGTACAAATTGTAAAGATTATTAATAAAATAAAAGTACCATATGACGGAATTTTTAGCGGGATTTTGGTCAGTCATGTAGTGGATTTTATTTTTTTATTAATAATCTTGTGTTACTTGACTTTTTATTGTGTAAAATTGGTGGTGTTTTATGTAATATAATTTGTTTATTGTGCATTAGTGCAGTAAATGGAAAATAATACCACGGAACATGAATTCTGAGATGCCACAAAAACTCCATGGAAAGTTCTAACAAGATGGCCACCATCTTGTTAGTTCATTGAAATTATATCAAGAAACTTGTAACATCGATACTCACTTGAGAATGGCGGTAATAATCTAAAAGGGTGGTTGCCAAAAATAAAGTAAAAAAAAAGGTACATGACATTTAAAAAAATAGCACTGTTCTTTCTGAAATATTTTATTTTCACAATGATTTCAAAACTGTTAGCAGGATTCAGTAAATTTACGTTTTAGATAATAACACTTATCTATACTAATATATAAAGCTAAAGATAGCAACGTGGGCGAAGCCACGGTTCACAGCTAGTATAAACTAAATTACCTAAATTAGTTTTTGTTAAGTCAGCTATCTGCCAATGAAAGTTTCGTGAAAACTGGTCTAACCGTTTTGGAGATAGCATTGTGGACGAAACCACGGTTAACAGCTAGTATAAGCTAAAATTGCTTGAATTACTTTTTATAAGATCAGCTATCTGCGAGTGAAAGTTATCTGAAGATCGATCGAACTTTTTTGAAGATAGTACGCGGGCGAAGCCATGGTTAACAGTTAGTATAAATTAAAATTGCATAAATTACTTTTTATAAGATCAGCTATCTGCCAGTGAAAGTTATCTGAAGATCGATCGAACTTTTTTGAAGATAGTACGCGGGCGAAGCCATGGTTAACAGTTAGTATAAATTAAAATTGCATAAATTACTTTTTATAAGATCAGCTATCTGCCAGTGAAAGTTATGCGAAGATCAATCGAACCGTTTTGGAGATATCATTGCGGGCGAAGTCACGGTTAACAGCTAGTATAAACTAAAATTGCTTTAATTCCTTTACTTTGTCTATATTTTTATATTACTATATTTCCTCTGTTTGTTTGTTGTGGGTAATCTCCAAAACGGCTGGACCTATTTTAACTGGAATTTTACTATTTACTGCCATCATAGAATTATGAAACCGCTTACACTTACAATAGAAGTCGCATAAGCGTCGTGCCTGCCTTACCACTCATACATGAATTTTTCATGTATGTCCTTCCCGACTCCCGTAAGCACGATCAGTCTGTTCGCGTAGCTCTAACAGTGAACGTCTCCGCTAAAATATTATTATACGCAGTAAATATGTCTAATTGTGCAGTGAAAAATTATAACAATCATTACAGAAAGAAAAACCTAAAATCTACTGTATCTCGTTTCATGTGTAAGTATTGATTGAACTAAGTTTCTTTGTGAAATAAAATATTAAAAATTTATAGATACTCGATACAATCCGAATAGGCACAACACTACAGCGTCTTAGACATATGGCGCGCTGCCATGACAGTTTGGTTTACTTTAATATTTTATTTCACAAAGAAACTTAATTTATTCAATACTTACACATGAAAAGAGGTACACTAGATTTTAGGTTTTTCTTTCTGTAATGATTTTTACATTTTTTTACTGCACAATTAGACATATTTACTGCGTATAATAATATTTTAGCGGAGACGTTCATTGTCGGAGCTACGCGAACAGACTGATCGTGCTTACGGGAGTCGGGAAGGACATACATGAAAAATTCATGTATGAGTGGTAAGGCAGGCACGACGCTTATGCGACTTCTATTGTAAGTGTAAGCGGTTTCATAATTCTATGACGAATACAATCCTAATTAGTTTTTTTATTGCTCTGAACATAGCCGTAAGTTCGGGTTTGTGCTTAATATAGTCATGAATTTAATACAAAACAAAGTTAAAATCTTATTATTTAACTCAAATTGGTTTTCGATTGATTTATTTATCTTTTAGTTGTCTTGATATAATGTAATATAATATGTATTTATACCTTTTTGGTCTTTTGCATATCCACGTTCAGTCCAAGCGGTCAAAAAGTTATAGCGGACTGTAGATTACTCAATTTTCTCAAATGTAATTTGGCAACACCAGTACAGATTTGTCAAAAGTGATTTTAAAAAACGAATTTACTGTGATAAATATTATTTTTTGAGAATGTACACAAAGGTACACTTACACTAGACTAATACGACTAATGATAAAATGGAACAAGTTCCATATTTAGTATCGAATAAACCATTAAAAGCAGAATTCAAAGATGTGAACAAGATATTCTTAACGTCGAGTGAAGTAAGTTATTTTTTATTTGTTGATGTTTCCGTTTTAACGCTACCTAACCTGTCCAGTGAAGCTATTAAGACCTTGCTAGGCCAATAGCGTAGTCAAGTCGAAAAACAAAGCTATCTAACCTCTATTTAGGTCATGTTAAGGGCACTATTTACTCCTATATCATCTTTGACATATGCATTCGAGGCAGTGTATCTGGAGAACAGAACCGTCTGGCTTTCCACTTTTCCAATGTATTCAAATTTTAAAAGTTGGCCTTAGGGGAACATTGTAAGAACAAAACATATTAATGTTTATAAATGTATTTTGTTATTTATACTTTAATTTCTTTTTTTCTTATTGACTAACAATAGAGAAAGTAGTTAAAATATATTTAAACATCACACTCTATTACATTTGTAAAAGTAGTAAAGATAAAGTAAATTCGAAGAGTCGAGTTTATAATAATCTTATTTTATTTAAGGGTTACAAAATTTTGTATTATAATATTTAATTAAATATATTTTTATTGTATTTTAGTGATTAAGATGCTATTGTTACAATAAATAAATTGAATACATTTTTATCGAACTTTTTTTATCATAAGTAACATATCGATACAGTATCCGTACAAGTTTGTAATGCGCATCACTATAGAAACATTAGGGGTTACCCCGCGTTACCCCGGGCCCCTCCTTACACCCGCGACAACGGATCGCCCGGTTCCCATACTATATCCGATTATGCAGTCTCTATTAACTACGCGCTGGTTTGTTACTCTATGACTGCCATATAGCCGAAATTATAGCGGTTGACATAATCTATTTGATCTGTTCGCGGTTTCGTCCGCATGGCTATTTCCAAAATGGTTGGACTGATTTTCACGGGGCATTCACTGGTAGATAGCAGACCTCATAAAAAGTAATTTAGATTTTTTATTCGCCTTCGGCTGCAGTGGAATAACCGTAATGCTTGAACTGATTTTCACGTACACGTCTCACGCGGTTGTAACATATTTTTGATCAATTTCACATGGATGAATGCACAGGTAGCAGTTAATCACTACATAGTGTACCAATTCAAATAAAAAAGAACCAATAAGATCGGTTCACAATTGACGAAAATATCGGTTAACATACATACACTCGAACATAGTAACCTCCTCCTTTTTCGAAGTCGGTTAAAAAGAAAGTCCTCTGTCAGTTTATCTGTTCGCGATAAAGTCAAAAACGACCATTTTCACCAGTAGATAGAATGATGATTCATGGGGAATGTTTAGGTATAATTTGTCAAGGTTTTCATTTTATTATCGGGGTGGGTAAACGTCTTCCAAGCCCGCTAGTTATCTGCCCGTAAAAGCCCCGTGAAAGTCGGTCCAACCAATTAGGAGATAGTAGGATATTGCGGGCGAAGTCTTGAGTAACAAAATAAAATAGTCTAAGTTACTTCTTATAAGGTGAGTTATCTGCAAGTGAAAGACTCGTGAAAATCAGTTCAAGCATTACGGTTATTCCACTGCAGCCGAAGGCGAATAAGAAACCTAAATTACTTTTTATGAGGTCTGCTATCTACCAGTGAATACCCCGTGAAAATCAGTCCAACCATTTTGGAAATAGCCATGCGGACGAAACCGCGGAAAAATAAAATAGAATATGTCAACCACTATAATTTCGGTTCTCTGGCATTTTATTTACCGCGTTTGCTTCTACATAACTCAGTGATTATAGCAACGTATAAGAATAACTTAAGTATATCGACAATACGGGCATATTATGTCTATATAATAAAAGATTTAAGATATATTGTTCGATAATGTATAGCTTATAATTTGCATTACTTTCTTATATAATGTTAGTGAGCACTGAGTTTGGTATATAGTAGGTTGAAGTTCCAGGTATGTTGTTGATGATAAATCCCATCCCATTCGATATACTATTTGTATTCATATATCTAATGTACACGTTACATGTTACAGTTGGCGTGCGTGTCGTAGTTACAAATGTTTTTGAAAAAGCTTTCTGTAATGTACACACCCACTCACAATTTTACATTTCTTTAATACATTTTTTAAAAAGCGCGTGCGGGGCTGCGTGAAACAGCTTGTATATATATATCCAATAAAAAGTAGTGATCGCGAACAATAGAATCTATATGACAAAAAATGTATCCCAATATAAACTGATATTAAATTAAAAATTAAAAAAGTTGCAATAAAACTCATCTTTATTATAATTCCATATCTTAGTAATAATATTTTAAGCTCTTAGAAATACATGTAAATAAATATTTTAAATAACGTTAACTTAATGTTATCTTATTAACAATAATATTATTTTAGCTTTAATAATATTTCACATAAAAATGCACTGTGATAGTTTTTTTTAAAATTAATTCCATGAACAAGTCTATTGGTTTGTTGAATCCTGTGATAATAAAATGGAACTAAACGTAAAAAGTGTATTATCGTTTTTAATATTTAATAAAAACATACAATGTAAGTTATTTTCGAAAATACTTATTATTCAGTCTAAAAAAACGTAGATATTTTTGCTACTATAGTATAAAAATGAAGTAATATAATTTATTTTTAAAATCGAGGTAAAGAAAAAAGTATCAGAGAACTGCAAGATAATGTTAACAGTCACTTTTAACTTATGTAATTTTGATTTTAAGTCAAACCTAACGCTAAAGTTGTGATTTGGACATTGATACCAATAATAAGGTGTTTGGTAATAACATTGAGTCAGAGTCACCGACATTTATTTATTCTGATGTAATATCAGATCAGACAGTTACATTGATATCTAGTTATTTAGATGTAATATCGGGCCAGACAGTTACGCCGGTATTTAGGTGTGATATCAGTTAGAAAGTAAACCATTTTTTTGTTATTTACATATTATATTGGATCAGCAAATGACACCGACGTTTAGTTATTTAGGTGTGTGATATTAGGTCAGAGAATGAGACCGATATTTAGTCGTTTAGGTATGATATATGTGGTCAACAATGACGCCAATGTCTAGTTATTAAGTTGTAATATCAGACCGGCCTGTGACGATGACGATTAATTATTTACGTGTGATATTATTGTGATATTACTCAGCAAGTAACACCAACGTATAGTTATTTCGATGTAATATCTGATAGGTCAGTGCCTCTGACGTTATTTGGGTGTGATAGTGACGTAATATCTAAGTATTTCTGTGTGATATGTGCCATCAGATAGTGACGATGACGTTATTTAGATGTAATATATGATCGTTACGTGGGGCTGACGTTATTTGGGTGTGATAGTGACGTAATATCTAAGTATTTCTGTGTGATATGTGCCATCAGATAGTGACGATGACGTTATTTAGATGTAATATATGATCGTTACGTGGGGCTGACGTTATTTGGGTGTGATAGTGACGTAATATCTAGTTATTTATGTGTGATATATGGTGTTAGACAGTGACGCCGACGTGTCCGAGCGCGGCGGAGAGCTGCTTGAGGTGTTGCCGCATGTCGGCGGGGGAGAGCGCGCTGCGGGAACCGATCACTTTGAAAGCGTTTAAGTACTCCAGCTCCGTGAACTGCGCACCCTTTTCGCGCACTGACGTTATTATCTCCTATAGGTATCGATAAGTTAGTATTAACAAAGATATTTTTATTACAGTAGCCGAATAGTCCGACGACACTGTCATCGTGACTCAGATTACTATATGTAATTGAGAACGAACTTCGATGGTATGTCGTGGTATATAGAAAACTTATTTTGCTTCGGAATTTCTCAACAATATTATCTTTTTTGCTTTTTCAATGATTCGAATATATAATATAAACCATATTTAAAGATTCAAAGAAGAATAAATTCCTTCAAATGATAATATAAGATAGCGTTCTACCAGGTGAAAGGTTAGACACTCGCAGTATTCTAGGATATGACATTTCATGGTCATATTTAACACATAAAATAATAATATCAAAACAAACGAATAGATAACAAAGAGAACCTTATTACGGTCTGTAGGTACACCGTGGTGTTTTAGTCCGCGCGAATCGGACATAATCCACCCTCTCACCTGGGAGGGTGGCGTATCCATAGGGATTTCCCCACGTTAATAAAAAAAGAAGGTAAAGTTTGTTCCAAGAATTTCAGGAGTAGGGATAATAATTTCATTTAACCTAGGTTGAATGAGCAGTATAAAATCTGCGAGCGGCGACCCGGAGTTAATAACTTTAGATAATAAAACAGACAATAAACCCTTTTGTTTGTTCAAACTTCGAAAAATTATTTCAATTCACTTTAACATTCGGTGAAACATTAAGCACGTATTTTTTAAATTGATTTAGAACGAGAATCGAGTGTGGAGTGTCGTGCATAAATATTGCTACTGTCTAAGCATTCACCTGGTATAGACGTAAAACCATGAGACATGATATGTGTACCTGCGGCGTGCAGTTGAGCAGGTGCAGGTAGTGGTGCGCGCGGTGCAGGCCGTCGTGCGGCAGGTGCAGCGCCGCCAGGCAGTGCCGCAGCGCGCCCAGCCGGCCCCCCGCCCCCGCGCCCG
>MU158757.1:411151-426957 GCA_015888305.1 Antheraea pernyi
CGCGCAACGCGTCCGCGCCGCCGCACCACCCGCACCGCCGCGCCGCGCACACGCACGCCTCGCACGCGCGCCACGCGCTCACCACGCACGCATACACCGCGCGCCCACACCGCTCCCTAACCGACATTATATTACACACATTCTCGCTCACTCATACACTCTTTTTCATAGAGGAATCCCTAACAAAAAGCCATCCCGCCGGACCAGTCCGTTAGTGGTATCCGCCGCAAAATACGAACCCGTACCAAACGCTGCGCGTAGTAAAAGACGTCCGCGACATATTTTTACCGACCCTCCCGATGAAATAACGGCAGTGAACGATCAGTACCAGCCTGTCTCTCTAAACAGAGCGTGCACACGCCCACGCCCGCGTAACCACAGATCACGCCGCCGTGGTCTGGGGGTAAATTTCGCTCCCGCACACCAGACTAGGCCCCCCTCGGCAACCGCTCAAGCCTAGGTCCGTTCCCTCGCCGTGGAGCCCTTGAGTACGCTGCTCGCGCGACACAGTGACACAAAATCTTACATCACACGTGCACGCATACACGCATACACAGGCAAGTGGAAGGGTTTTATTTTTCTTCCCTTATCAAACTGAAATAGTTTAGAATATTATCCGATACGAAATATATATAAGAGTTGTTGAGGTATGTATGCTTGGTACACATATATGTTTCAACAACTCGTATATGTATGAATAGTTAGCTTAGCTTAGGTTAGCTCAGATAGGTCGCGAATTGCTTGTATCAGGCAACAGCCAAAGCCGAGGTGTGCCGCGCACCCTTGAGCTAGTTGTCAAAGTAAAATCGGTTGAGTGCCTTAAGCGCTCGCCTTAGTAGTCCGGTGAAGCTGTTAAGACCTTGCTTGGTCAATAGCGTAGACAGTTCGAGAAAAAAAAAAAAAAAAACATCCCGCCGGAAAGCTGAGGATTTTTTTTAATCAAAGGAGCCGGTGGGTCACCTGATGTTAGGTGATTACCACCGCCCATAGACTCTTGCAACACCAGGGGAGTCGCAAGTGCGTTGCCAACCTGTGTTTGGGGGAAAAGGAACTCCGGCACTCTCACTGACCGAACGAAACGCAACAATGCAAGCACTGCTACTTTACGTCGGTTTTCTGTGAAAGGGTGTTACTACCCCGGGGCGAGCCGACCTATTCATGCTGAAACCAGTAATAGCTTCAGCGTGACTCTACCATCTATATAATATGTCCGAGTCATACGACAAAAACCCCACGGTACCTTCTTCTACCTTTTATCTAATGTAGAGACGACTGTCTAATAGGTATTACGTCTGCTCCTCCGATAGGTATAGTCCCGTCCTAAGGAGCTCCGACTGTGGCCTGAGAGAGCAAGATGACAGACCTCTCAAGTGGAAGTTGCTTTGGCACAATGCGCCTCCGCCACATGGGTCTGTGTAATTTACCGAGCCCAAAGCGACGGACACCTTTTAGAACAATGTCAATTAAATATTATGCAACGAAAACGAGATATCTATACAGGATTATTGGTAATTCTACGTATTTCCGTTAGATGATACGAATAACTTCTTCTTCTTCTTACCCTTATCCCACATAAGTAAGGTCGGTACAACATGTTTGTCATGTTGTGGTATATGATTTAAGTCACGAATGTTCAAAATATTATCTAATATTGACTATAAAACGAGTAAAGCAATAAATTACTCCCGTCACTTACAAGTGAAAAGACAACATAAACAAATTTGTGTGAATTCAACCTTAACACGCAATGTATAAAGTACTTTTTCCCGTTATTCTACGTGTTTGTGCGTGGTTGGCGAGCCTTGACCAAACATTTGTACCATATTCTAAAATCGGTAATTTTGTTCAAAATTTAATATTATTTGTTAGTTTAAAGCTTAAAATATACCTTATTCAACATGTATTTAGGGAAAGTAAGATACTCCGGCCGTTAAATTGCTTTTTCGGGTATTATTTATGCATCTTTTGAATACACTGCGGCATTGTGAAACGTGCTTATATTGGCTGTGTTTCAAACAAACTAAACAAAATAAAAGCTCGCGTTTCAAGTGAGCTGTTATTTACCTAGACGTATTTTTCGCGCCAACCCGATATCTAGTTATTGTTGATAGAAGCACACAGTCTATCAATAAAACGGTGCGGCGTCTTTGTCAATAAATTATCAAATAAACAATCATAATCGCCACTCGACCCATTGACATTGAAAATATCGCGCAACATAAATAGTTACCATACTGGATCTATTGTGTTAGTTATAAACTTTGTTAAATAAATTATAGTCTCTGGAGATATAAATACATTTATTTGTTTAGATCTAGAGAACGTGTATCGTGTCGGGTACCTCGGGTAGGAACGGGGGCGAGCCGAGCATGGTGGTAGAGCCACAATGAAACTATTATTGGTTTCAGCATGAATGGGTCGGCTCGCCCGGGGTAGTACCACCCTCTCATAGAAAACCGACGTGAAGTAACAGTGCTTGCATTGTTGCGTTTTGTTCGGTCAGTGAGAGCGCCGGATCCCACCTCCCCTCCCCTTTTCTCCTCTCCCTCTCCCAGCCCTAATCGCTTCCCCCAAAGGGTGGCAATGCACCTGCGACTCCTCCGGTGTTGTTAGTGTCCATGGACGGTGGTAATCACTTAACAGCAGGTGACCCACATGTTCGTTTGCCACCTATGACATAAAAAAAAAAAATCTAGCTGAAACCATCAGTAGGTTCAGCGTGGCTGTACCAGCTATAAGCAATATGATTGAGTGTGACTGACCGGGCGTGTGCGGGGTGCGAGGGCGGGGGCACGCGCTCGCGCCAGGCGGGGGCCGCGCGCATGGCGGCGTCGACGAGTGCACGCGCCCGCGCCGCGAGCCGCTCGCTCTCGCCGGTGCGCACGTGGTCCGTCACAAACGCGCGCAGCGAGCACTCGCCCCTCCTACCCACCCACACCTTATATAAATACACCTCGCACTCGTTCTTTCCAATCAGCACCTCTATAATACTACCAGGCTATTTTCACTCCTCAGAATCGGATCTGTATGGAAAAGGCTCGGCTAGTTTTCGTTATCAATCAACTTACTAGATGGCACTGTTATATAATTTTTTTTGCCAAGTTTAATAACAACATATGGTGGACGACAATTAATTTTGGCATTTCAAATTGACAACTTTCAAATATTTATTTTCATTCTCTTTGTTTACGTATCTGTTACGAGAGTGTAATTTTCTTGCCTCCTACAAACAATTTCATCAATCTCCGAATCTAGTTACAAACATTGACTCCTACATATACATACTTGGATTTAGATTTGCCTTACGATGAATATATTCATTACAAATAAAAATGATACTTGTATACGATTTACGCAGTACCGCTGTATGCATACATACATAGCTATAAATGTACATTTATAACCAACAGATATTAGATCGAAACTAGTATTATAAAGGCGCTGATTGGAAAGAACGATCGCGACCTCTATTTATATAATGTACTCTGTGCATACTACTTTCGAACTAATATCTCTTGGTTATAAATCTATATCTATGTATGTATGCATACAGCGGTACTGCGTAAATCGTATACTAATTTTTGATCATTTTTATCTGTAATGAATATATTCATCGTAAGGCAAATCTAAATACAAATATTTATATGCAGGAGTTAATGTTTATAAGTAGATCCCCAGATAGATAAAATTGTTTGTGTGAGACAAGAAAAATTTAAGAGAGCACACTCTCGTAACAGATGCGTAAACAAAGTGAATGAAAACAAAAATTTGATAGTTGTCATCCACCATCTTTTGTTATAAAACTTGTCAAAAAAAAAAAACAGTGCCATCTAGAGAGTGAATTGATTACCAAAAATAAACCAGCCTTTTCCATAAAAATCCAATTCTCAAGAGTGAAAATAGCGTGCTCCTACCCACCCACACATTATACGTATTAACATAATTTAACTCTACAAAACTACACTCTGCCCATCTCTACTTCAGGTCGTTTAGCCTTTTTCAAACTCCAACCCTCACGTTCATTTTCACACTGCAACTTTACAGTTTTATGAAATGTATACTTTACCTTTATTGTTCATAAACAA
Organism: Antheraea pernyi; assembly: GCA_015888305.1. Classification (NCBI taxonomy): domain Eukaryota; kingdom Metazoa; phylum Arthropoda; class Insecta; order Lepidoptera; family Saturniidae; genus Antheraea; species Antheraea pernyi. The sequence goes on from MU158757.1 coordinate 415,237, forward strand.
TACTGTATAGTTTCAAGAATGTCAATGTAAGGTCAAATAAATAAAATTTATTATTATTACCATCTAAACCGAAAAATCTAAAATTCTTTATTCAATTCACGCACTTATGTACGTCGAAACTACCACCGATTCAGATAAACAGTCCAGTCATCGAGAAGAACCCGTAACAAACTCAAATGATTTACCTTTTCACTATACATAACATAGCACAACATATTCTTATACATACACACATACAGTTACATTCGTATTTAGTGTTTAGAGGTTCAGCCTCTATTTAATGTCTGTAGATATAATAACGCAAAAACCACTTTTCAGTCTTTCATTCGGAGACACGTGTTACATGTGTGCCGGTCGAGATTAAACTGCTCGCCGGTACATAATAATGCATTTCAACAAATTTCAAGACGTCACCATAGTTTACATATTGTTCCACCCTATAATACCTTATAACCTTTATGTATTCAAAACCACTTGACATAATACTTGAACTATGTAACAAAAATATGTGTCAAAAATCTGTTAACATATATATATGTGTGTATATATACTAATTTTTACGTAACGAATTGCAGGTAACCACAAATAAACATTTCAAATTTGACCGCATTTTTCCTGAAACCGTTACCATGTTCTTTACTGCGTTTGTAAATTGCGCGACAGTGTGTCTCTGAATCTATATATGAATTGTTACATTTCTAAATGAACTACATCCAATTCTACCTGTTCCTAATATTTCACATTAGTTTTCAACATCTTCTAATTTTATACATGTAAAATATGAAGATATAAAAAAAAAAACAAAAACCTTATGAACGACTACATTTGAAGTTCGTTCTTGGCGTATAAAATATGGAAATATTAAAATAATTAAACGTGTCATATGAACGATTGCAACTGGATTTAGCTCATTTTAAAACGTAACTACGATTAAAAAATGTTGTATTAAAGTTATATGAAATTAAAAAAAAATCAAACCATATATAACAAAGTACTTTTATGGCCTTTATTGTCCTCTTGATGTATAGTATACAATTGCCAGGGATGACATACTGTTACGACTTTTAAAAGAATGTATTATTGTCGGACACTAAGAAACATTTGGAATAATTTAACACTCACTACGAATATAATCAGTAAATTAAGAATAACGATAATACCGGACGGTAGTCCGGTGAAGCTGTTACGACCTTGATTGGTCAATAGCGTAGTCAGTTCGAAAAAAAAAAGAAGATAATATTGTGTGGTGACTTATCGATTCTCGGAATACATAAAAACGAATCTCAATTATTCCAAGTATTGTAGATAAACAGATATGTAAAAAAACCTCTTTGATTTGTATAATTCAAATTTATATTTAAAACAAGTAAAGGAACATTCTATGTTATTCTTAGAAAAACAGTATAAAATAAATGTCTTCAATATTGCAAATATATTTTATTTTACTTGTAAAATCGGTTAGTGACATAAAACTCGAACCTGAACCCAATAGATATATTTTAAAATTTAGCAGCATTCTGAAAAAAATTTTAATTGCATTCTAGAGGTCAATTCTTAGTTTTTATCAGATATATAAGTGTATTGTTGTGCTCGAGGATACCATGATACAGTGACACTGTTTTCTTCAGTTCATTGCACGCTTTATAGTGCACCACACAAAGGAGTGGCTGTGAGGGACGTTTTTTTTTTGTTAGATAGCCTTAGTGATACATATTATGTAGATGCATACCCCATCGCACCTCGCCGCACTCCGTGCGGTGTGAATACTGTATATATCAACAGTAATAAACTAGTTATACTCTATCATCACTTAGACAAAATTATCTGATTGCATATACGCTTAAGTGTGACACATGAAGATATGCATGTATCTTTGGCTTACAAATACACATACGGTTAACTTTACTCGGATGGTTAGTTTAGTTTGATTCGCAATATATTCATGGCAGTAGCTCAAATCGAGATTTGGCCAATTTGGGTGACGCCTTAAGTGCTTTACTTAAAAGGCCTGTGAAACTATTAATGTACGTTAAGAAAAATATATCTGAGGGTAGTTTTTGTGGAAATATGGCAGAAGAGATAGGGATAGAGAGAAGGGTTACCCGGCGAGTGCTCGCGACTCGATGTGGTTGCAGAGCGCGTGCAGGGCGGGCAGGACGCAGTGCAGGTGTGCGGGGTCGGGCCGGCACACCAGCGGGCTCGTCGCTCTGCGGGCCGCCACCGGGCTCGCCGGCGCACCTACACACGCACGCCCGCGTCACGTTACATGCAGCTGTTCAGCCAGGTGTAGGGGGGTCGCGGTGACGAGATAGTACTTGCGAAGGCGAACAGCTTGGCGTGAGGGCGCTGCGGGCGTTTCTTGGCGAAGTAGTCGGTGAGGCGCAGGTCCTGCGCGTGCGCGTGCGCGGTGCCGGCCGAGCGCTGCGCGGCGCGGTGCACGCTCTCGATCTGCAGGTACTCGCGCAGCACCAGCTGCACCTGCACGCGCACACCCATTACCCACCATCCCTATGTTCCATCCAAAACCTCATTCAATAGACTAATTCAGGTAATGGTAATGGTAATGAGGTGTCGAATAACATCTAAGACTTGAGACACCAAAGCCAACCTCATCTGCACGTGGTGCACCATGCTGAGTAACGAACGAGGCGATAACGAAAGCGGGGCGGTAGGGTTTTACAGCCTGACTGATAGTGATTCGCTTCTGCGGGTCGCGTTTCGGGATCAGCCTGTGCATATACAGCTGTTCGCAGGCCGGCATGACAGCGGCGACCGGCGATGGATAGTGTGTCTCTCGGTGGTCGCCGTTGTTTTTGAACTATACTGTACTTACCATCAGGCAAGGTGCAGTAACTTTGCCGTGCTACTATTTAAAAAAAAGCTACGAAGACCCATCAGGCAAATAGCGTTACATCACTTCGAAAAAAGTAAGCAATGGCTCACTTCATACCATAACAGCTGTCCAGTGCAGAAAACATTATAATGAAACCATAACATAATGGTCGAGTTTTTTAAAATCCCCCCAATGAGTTACCACTCTCAAGTTAAAAATTTATAGCTAAGCACTTATTGATGTGTTCCGACAACTTCCAACAACAACAACTTCTAGACCACTTCATCATGTCACATCAGATGAGATTGTGATCAAGCCCTAAAACCTATGGAGCCTTTAAAAAAAATCGGTTCAAAGATCCGAGCAACAAAATGTAGCAAACAAACTTCTTAAATCGTAGCGGTTAAATAAAACATATACATAAAAATAAAATCATATACGTGACGTTCAAAATAAATCAATTTAATTAGACTATAGTAGACCAAGCTCAACCATATTCATTCATTCATTCATTTTTGGGGTGTAAGGGGTGTCGCACAACATCTTAGGACTTGAGACACCCAAGCCAACCTCACCTGCGCGTGGTGCACCCTGCTGAGTAACGAACGAGGCAATGGCGAAAGCGGGGTGGTAGGGTTCTACAGCCCGACTGGGTCGCAACCACCATGTATATGGCGAAAAAGCCCGTCATAGTAATTCGCTTTTGCGGGTCGCGTTTCGGGATCAGCCTGTGCATATCCAGCTTTTCGCAGGCCGGCATGACAGCGGCGACCGGCGATGGATAGTATGTCAATCGGTGGTCGCCATTGTTTTTGGATTGTACTATGCTTACCATCAGGCACAGTGCAGTCACTTTGCCGTGCTACTATAAAAAAAAAAAAAATCATCTTATTATATTTCAATGTGAAAAAAAAAATATTTCCAAATATTTTTATTAATAACCTTAAAAATCATGAATATCTACTAAACATCAAGAAAAGAAAAGAAAATCGGTCGAGTGGACCAGGAGAGTAAGATTTATTAAAAAAAAAAATTGTCTTTGACTATTTACACAGTGGAATCTTTATAACTCGAACCTCGATAAGTCGCAATCCTCAGAAGTCAAAAAACGTTGCCATTCCCATTCGCTGAACCCTTAAATGAGCGGTGTCTCGAATAATTTAGACTTTGTGTCCATATCAATTTGATGATCAAAAATGATTATCTAAGAAAAGCTATACGCATAATCATTAATTAATACACAAATTATTGGCGATTTCAAACTCCAAGGAATCCACAGTTCTATATTTTTCCACATACAGAGTAGTACTACAAGAACATTTGTTTTCCTTCACCGTCAGCCGATAGTGTTATCAATTTCAATTAGTGAATGTAAACGAATGCTGAACATTTACATATCAGTCAATCGCTCATATGAGATCTTTAATTTTTTTTAAGATTATCAGTCTTTATTCACTGAGATCCAAGTCCAAATTATGCGGTTCATAAGTTTTTCAAATAGAGTATTATTACATTTAATTTTATTGTAATAATTATCTGTTACTGGTAATTTCATTTAGTTAGTGTGAAGTGGTTATTCCGAGTGTAGTATTTCATCGTGGGCCACTTACGACTTGCTGCACCGCGCTCCAGTAGTGCTGTTCGGTGTGCAGACTCGCATCCGACAGACGATGCTTTTGTAACGCCGCCCGCCATAACTGCAATAGCCTGAAATAGAAAAAAATTGTATAACAATGAAGACCGATAATAAGTTTAGAAAAAAAAAAATGTTCCTTATAAGACAAGAAGTTAGCAGTACGTAACGAAAATGGCGTAAAAATAAATCTGAAAATATATTCCCACCAATTCCAGAACACGTTATGTCTCGACACGTTCAAGAACTATAAATTCTTCGTAAAGTGATCATTATTGATTAATGTTAAGTAATGTAAGCACTGCTGTTTGTAATTATTATTAGTTTTAGAATTACAATGGCTGAGAAACGAAAAAGCTGTTTCTTAAATCAGTTAGCTTAGCTTAGCTCAGATTGGTCGCGAATTGCATGTATCAGGCAACAGCCCAAACCGAGGTGTGTCAAATAAAATCGGCTGAGTGCCTTACGCGTTCGCCTTAGTAGTCCGGTGAAGCTGTTAAAACCTTGCTTGGTCAATAGCGTAGTCAGTTCGAAAAAAAAAAATGTTTCTTAAATCATTTGCTAGAACGAAGTAAGCAGATGGATATCTGCATAATCTTGAGGTTAATAAACAGGTTTTCTTATATTGTTACAACGAATCGTAGTCCAATCTATTATCTATATAAGAAACCACATTGTAATGGATTACTCTGTATCACAACAATTTTGTAAATCTTTTCAGTTTTGTTATATCAAGGTTGCACTGTATCACTATTTCTCAAAATGTTAACACACAGATTACGAACAACTTAACTTTACCCAAACTGATATCATAATATGAGAGTGAGTTGTGTGTTTGTCACACCTTCATACCTAGACGACTGGACCGATTATCATTCAATTTTACATACAAAATAACACCAATATGGATACCTTATCCATATTGTTTATCCCTATCTATTCCTATGTCCTTACTGTCGCGCGAACCATAAACGCAGTAAAGAACATGTTAATTTTTCTAAACATGAACATTTCTGGTTCTAAATGAATAAAAAAAATAATGCTTAATATTTTACCTATTTATCTCGAGTAAAGCAAAACCGATTTTCACTCAACATCAGACGATTTACACAAAAAACGCCCCGCTCCTCGACCCGCGCCCCGCTTCCCATTGTGCGAACGTGCGGCATTCCGACAATAAGCAGTTACGTAATGCTCATTGTAGCTGGGTGTAATTTTTTTACGTTTAAAAGAATCGTTCCCGTACTTTTCAAAGTTTTACAATAAACTTTAGGTAAGGTTCTCTTTGTTGTTTATTACTCTTTGTTTTGATATTATTATTTTATGTCAATTTTCACCATGAACAACTGCCACACGATTAAACAGTGTTAAACTTTAAACAGTCACCTGGTATAGAGATAAATATATTTTATTGATATCCTATATACTTATGAATGGGAGCTCAGTACCTCTTATTCCTAGCGGCACAGGCTTTGAACTCCTCCCCCAAGCTGGCGAGGAGCCTCGCGAGCGCTCTCCCCGTCTCGGGCACTCCCTCCGCGTCCTGCATCTCTCCGTCTTCCTCCCCCTCGGGGTCCACCTCCACCTCACCCTCCTCTATAATGCGCCGCGACACAGAGTCTATCACCTCCAGTAGCTCGTTCTGGATTTGTACTCTAAATTTCTATTTTAAAAAAAACGCACATCATAATTTATACTTTTCTAAAGCACAGACAGATATGATATATTATTATATTAGCATTATTGTTATGAAAACAATCGAATGTTATTTGACACGGGGTAGAAGTGAAAGTTAGTATACTGATTAATTTTTAAGAAAATGAGGTGAACCTACACTATAGACGTGATAAACACTCTATTTGAGGGCATAAACATGGTGGTAATATTTTAATATAACAATGTTAATAATACACAATACAGAATAATTTTTAAAAGTGTGAAAGTAATGTGCAAAAATAATTTCAACATTTCTTTCCTCTCTCTGTCCCTTTCTCTCTCTCTTTGTATATACTTCGAGTGCATTATGAATATACTTTCACTCACATTATCTCTTTTTCATCACACATTTTCGTTTTATAAGATTCAGCTCGCACCATCCCCAAAGAAGTTATTTTTAATTTCATACTTTCCTATTTTACTATCACGTAAAAGCACTAAAAACCCCGTCAGTTAAAATACTATTTAGTACTCTATGAGAACTAGAAATACACAGAACTACCGATTTTAAGTTATTTCATTTAAATTCTATTATTATCTCTAAGATAATCTGAATTTTTTTTATTAATAATATGCATGATACCTTAAAAAGATCTCTCTTTGTCCACAAAACCTTACTCAAAATTGACAGATTTGTCTATTAACCCATGAAAAACTTAAAAAAATACACTTTAGTTTTTTTTATATATAGAAGCCGGCAAGGCAAACAAAATCATCACTTTATAGTACAACCATGTAATGGAATACAATGGCAATAGACCATCAATCTGTCAAGATGTTTAAAGTTCTCTCTACTGTTTTCTGCCTTACACATTTTTATATGAATATTTTTAACCAATATTTATTACTACTTTTCCAAACATTTCCTATAAAACAAACCTTTCTGACAATTCAAACACAATAAAAACAAGGAGTTCTCAAGTCATGTGATTACATACATTCGACAATTGATTTTTATCTATATAGATTACATTAATAAACAATACCTCAGTAGCATCCTTCAGCTGTTCCAACACACCGAGAGCTTCAAGGGATATCATGACAGTTGTTTCGAATGTCTTATCTTCCTCGGAGAGAGATGCCTCGTATTCTGGAGTTATATCTTGAAGGTATGCGTCCGTTACTTCTTCACTTTTGGTTAACTCTTTAAAGTAAAGGAAACATTACAATTTTAGCTGATGTCAGCTTAGGGAACGTACCCATACTACTTGATTCGTTCAGGGGACGAGAGAGGTATTTAAAGGAAATTTCGCGGTTTTTCGAACTATATGATCAACATCGAAATAAACTTTATTCAATTTAAGCCCTGAGAAGGCGTTTATGAACGTCAAAGCTACCATCGCTTCGGACAAAAAACCCAACACAATCTGATTTATCTCTTCATGTTATATATTTCTAATGATTTTCGCCTCGGCCAAAGATTACATGTAAAAAAATGACATCTTCGTATTTTACTGGTCTTGGTATGTAGTATACTATTTCCATATAACTATAGGTATGGTGGTACGTAACTATAGGTGGGACATTGTGTGTTATAATTTTAAAGGCAAGGCAATCTCAGTTAAAAATCCGATGTAAAAAAGTTAATAGTTAAGTAAAATAATAACAATAGTCTTTCAAAACGTAAACGTAACGAAATGTAAACGAAAGCAAAAAAAGGTGCTAACCAAGAGTTAAGAGAAATAAAAAACTATAGGTGGTATGTATGCACTTTTGGGGTTACGCTGCAAGTAGAGTGATATTGGTTATATTACTTGATTTTTTAACTACATTGAAATCGCAAACGGCCACTCATTTAAAAGTAAATCTGAAATGGTCAAATATTATGTTCTTTTAATGTCTAGGATATCGGTAACATAGCTTAGTTCTAGGTTAACACAGTAATTCTTTGTTATGATTGAATACTAGCTGTGCCCGCAACTTCATCCGCGTGGAAATCAGTAATTAATAAAGTCATCTGAATGTATTAAGTCCATTTACTTATCTACTTGTCTCTCCTACTTAACGCCGCGTCGTCATTAAAATTACGATAACTTTTAATAGAGTGGACCGATTTTAATGAAATACAGACAAAGTTTTTTTTTTATATCATAGGAGGCAAAAGAACAGGTGGGTCACCTGATGTTAAATGATCACCACCGTTCATAGACATTTGCAACACCAGGGGAGTCGCAAGTGCGTTGCCAGACTAGGTTTGGAGGGGGAGCAAAGGTAGTGGGAAGGGAAAGGGAGTGGGGCCTCCGGCGCTCTCACTGACCAAACGAAACGCAACAATGCAAGCACTGTTACTTCACGTCGGTGTGTCTATGGGTCGGGTGGTAGTACGGGGGGCGAGCCGACCCATTCATGCTGAAACCAGTAATAGCTTCAGCGTGGCTCTACCATATCTAAAAGTTATTCTCGAAGATATGCTTTACGATTTTCTTGTTGTGGTTTTATCGTGAACTCGGTACTTTAACAGTGATGCGTGTTCGTACAAACAGACAGACAGGCAGACACCTGCTACAATTTCATTCACAAAAATCGAAACAGTACAGACACGTTACATTCACATTCTTATTATATGTATAGATAAGGCGAAAGTATTCATATTCGGATAATGTGATACAGCACCGTTTCAAAAACTATTGAGGAACTAGACCAATTTATGTTCGCTTGGCAACATTCCAAGTACCACAAAGAAGACGAGATGGCGGCATATTAGAATAATTCATTATAGAAGCTGTCATCTCTTGTCTAAAATCTTGTCTTTTTTTCAAGAGACCTATACAAATTTACTTAAAGAGAAAAACAGTGTATAAATACAAAACTTCATCCATATCGTTAGGCCGTTTCTGAGAAACACAAAATAAATTGATACTAGTGGGCGCCCAGTGGTCGACATTCGACCATAGTTCATTGATTTTTTAAAGTTTGAATTTTATTAGGTTTAATATTATTGTTGAATGTAGAATGAGAAGGGATAATTGGAACGTAAGAGTAAAATAATACATACAGTCGAGCATTGCAACCTCTTTCGCAACCTTTTTTGAAGTCCTTTATTGACAGATGTCAAAATGTCTATTTATTTACATGTGTGTGTAAAATTGAAGCAGTAGTGTGAGTAATGCATATTTTAATTAATTTAATGTACTTCTAATGCATTTTATATAAAATAAATAGCTTTCTGCACTTCTCCTCCATATAACCTTTAACTATGCCAAGTTTCACGTTCATCCGTTCGCGCATTTCTCTCAAAAAGAGATACAAAGTTTGGGCTTCACGTATTAATATATAGATGTAAATACATATACAAGAATTGCTCCTATGAAGTTATAAAATAATAGTATTCTTTTTGGTTTTCGTGGCGCATTTAAATTTAAACTTATGTTCTAAAATATTATTATGGCAGCTTCAACGGTTTGGTGTAACTAATTATGTAGAACATACCGGCCAACAGGAGAGCAGTCCGTCTCCTGGCGGACACGCGTCTGGAGAGCGGAGCCCTTTCGTCCCGGTAGACCGCGTCGCTTATACGACGGAGTATTACCTCCACCAGCTCACCATTCTTAACCTACAAGATTAGTTTTAAATGCCACCTATACCTTACCATCTTACTACATTAATAGCAATACATGTTACATCTATACATATAATAAGAAAAAATATAATCTTTTTAATGGTGGTAGAGCTACGCTGAAGCTACTACTGGTTTCAGCATGATCGGGTCGGCTTGCCCGGGGTAGTGCTTGCATTGTTGCGCTTCGTTCGGTCAGTCAGAGCGCCGGATCTCACCTCCCCTCCCCTCTTCTCCTCTCCCTCTCCCACACCTAATCCCTTCCCCCAAAGGGTGGCACCGCACTTGCGACTCCTCCGGTGTTGTTAGTGTCCATGGACGGTGGTGATCACTTAACAGCAGGTGACCCACCTGTTAGTTTGCCACTTATGACATAAAAAAAAGAAAAAATCTAACGTTTATACTTTATAGATTTTTGTAAAAAAAAATTGTTGCAAGTGTCTAGGAATATGTAATAAAACACATTTCAATCAATTTTAGAAATGTCTGTCTGTCTGTGTGTCTGTATAAACACGCATCACGGCTAAAATACTGCGTTCTTGATAAAAACGTCTTCAAGACAATCATAAAGCATATCTTCGGGTAACATTCAGTGTTTGTTTCATACAAATCTGTTTGGTCCATCATAAGTTATTGTAATTTTAATGACGACACGACTTAAGTACAAGTAGATAAGTAAATGGACTTAATATTCAGATGACTTTATTAATTGCGGTTTTTTTACATAAGGTTTCATGCGGACAAAGTCGCAGGAATAGCTAGTATCTTATGTGTTATTGGCGAAAACAAATTAATGCCATTTATATCATTTGAAATTTCATTAAAACTCCGCTAGTAATTATTGCAAATGTAGCTTTGATTTGTAGACACAAGATTCATTTCATGGACTATAGTGATTTGATTTGCTATGTACATACCATTTCAAAATGTATTATTATCGTAATTACATTAAAATAATGTTTGTTTAATTACCTTTAACAACAGTCAATATATCTGCCATGCCATACACTTTAAATTTACACTTTATTATAAGTATTAATATTATGCTGCCTCCATACTTGCGTGATGAAGTTTCAACAACTTATCCTGATAAAATTACGTCATAAATCATTCCAATAACATTTATTCACAGTTTTAGAATCTTCGAGTTAAGAAAATTATTTATTACTATCTGTACCCGCAGCTCCGTTTTTTTTTAAATCGTGATAAAGAATTATAAAATTGTGACACTATGTACAATTATAGAAATGCTCTTTAAAAGCAATTGTAAGTACGACACGCACGCCACTTATAGTAACATGTAACGTGTACATTAGATATGTAAATACTAACAGCGTCCCAAATAAGGTTTGTCATCAGCAATATATTTGAAACCTAAACCCACAATATAACTATATAACTAAAAATTTAATAACCTCAATTACTTTTTATAAGGCTCGCTATCTACCAGTGAAAGTCCCGTGAAAATCGATCTAACCGTTTTGGAGAAAGCACTGTGGGTGAAGCCACGGTTAACAGCTAGTATAAACTAAAATTGCCTAAATTACTTTTTATAAAGTCAGCTATTTGCCAGTGAAAGTCTCGTGAAAACCATTCTAACCATTTCGGAGGTAGTACTGCTGGTGAAACCACGGTTAACAGCTAGTATAAACTAAAATTGCCTAAATTACTTTTTATAAAGTCAGCTATCTGCCAGTGAAAGTCTTGTGAAAACCATTCTAACCATTTCGGAGGTAGCACTGCTGGTGAAACCACGGTTAACAGCTAGTATAAACTACAATTGCCTAAATTACTTTTTATAAAGTCAGCTATCTGCCAGTGAAAGTCTCGTGAAAACCATTCTAACCATTTCGGAGGTAGCACTGCTGGTGAAACCACGGTTAACAGCTAGTATAAACTACAATTGCCTAAATTACTTTTTATAAAGTCAGCTATCTGCCAGTGAAAGTCTCGTGAAAACCATTCTAACCATTTCGGAGGTAG
>MU158757.1:432133-515022 GCA_015888305.1 Antheraea pernyi
AAAAAAAAAAAAAAAACAGAAAAAACAACGCGTTCTACTCAGTATACGTCACGAAGCGAAACTTCTTCCGCTTCATATATACGATCCGTAAATTAACAGTGTATTTAAAAACAATGGTAATTATTTGCAAATAAGTGCTATATCGATTCAAAGCACAAAAAAAACAAGAAAAAAAAATCTGAGCTATAACTGTAATAAACATTAATTAGAAAATGTGACGTCATCGTTTAATAGGTATAACAAGTTATCTTTTAAAATTGAAGGTTTTAATATTTACACGAAGAGAACCATTTATAATAATTTTGAACACTTGTAACCCAAATTAGAACAAAAATCTTTGCAAATAATAATCTTTGTACTATTTATTGCACAAATATGTCACATGTCGTCATTTTACTTTAATACATATTTATGAATATGTGATAAAAACATATTTTTTAATAAAAGAAAATTAAAATAATGTTTCAAAAGTCTACATGCGGATTATTAATGAACCAATAGGACCAATAGCCTTTATTGGTCTGTATTGTATTTGTCGTCCATCTCTCTTGATTTATGGCACAGATCCTCCTTACTCTTATTGTCTTTGTTACACATAAAAAGTAGAAAAAAAATTCAGCCTTAGAATTTCACCTCAATTGCGCCAAAAGCAGTTTCACCCAAACTTTTTTTCTCGTTAACTTTCACGTAGATATAGATATTTAAGAATGATGCATAGCTTAGATCATGCACAGATTCAATCATGCAAAATCATGACAAAATCTAACCTTAAAAAGATCATCTAACTTTGGCTTTATGTGCTCCTTTTGCATTAACTCCAAACAGTTATAATCGATAAAAAAATTTGATTATTGGACTTTCTATATTACGCTAGATATAATCTATACTAATAATATTATAAAGAGGTAAAGTTTGTGAGTTTGTGACGTTGTAGGGGGTAATCTCAGGAACTACTGGTCCAATTTGAAAAAATCTTTCAGTGTTATATAGTTCATGTATCAGGAAAGGTTATAGGCTATATATCATCATGCTAAGAGCCATAGGAGCGGAGCACCAATGAATAATGTTTCAAAATCGGGGTATTTTTTCCTCTCGAGAGCTTCCGCTGCGTGTTAGCGTTAACTCAGAGTAACTATTCCACGCGGACGAAGTCGGTGGCAGAGGCTAGTATTTAATATGGCCAAAAATATGACCTGAATCCAATTTAAAGTATTAAAGTGTTCAGCAAGGGATTTCCAACTTGTAGTATGATAAGCGTAAGATAATATACTATACTATGTCGTATGTCACGCCGCCGTGCCAATGTTGCATCGTCACATTCTTTTATCGAAAAATCTAGATCAATTTTTTTTTTAAACAGGAAGTTTTTGGCGGAATCTTGTAGTAGTTTTTATATTTCATTCATAGTCTTGTGTTATTATACTCTATATTATGTAATATTTGTGGCGTTTTACGTAATACAGTTTGGTTATTGTGCACAGGAGAAGCGTATGGAAAATAATACTACATAGCATGGATTCTAATATGCCACAAAAACTCCTTGGAAATCTCATTTCAAGAGAATTGTAAAATTATTATCTACTCGACAAAAGGCAGTAACATTTCGGAAGATTGGTTGCTAAAAAAGTCAATAATCAAAACATCGATAATAATAATCGATTCAAACGCGATCATCGCTCAAAAATATATCTAGAGCGATGATCATTTTTGCCACCGCGGAATGAAACCAAATATCGATACAGTTTCAAACGATGTAATACATTCCATTATCGATAAATTGTAGTTCTAGATATATAGATGAGAAGATCACCTGTTGTTTTCATCGTCATTCGTACTAATAATAAGCGATTCAAACGCGATCATTGCTCAAAAATATATCTAGAGCGATGATCATTTTTGCCACCGTGGAATGAAACCAAATATCGACACAATTTCAAACGATGTAGTACATTCCATTATCGATAAATTGTAGTTCTAGATATATAGATGAGCAGATCACCTTTTGTTTCCATCGTCATTCGTACTTCCTATTAATAATAATCGATTCAAACGCGTTCATAACTCAATAATTTATTTACAGCAATGATCATTTTTGCCACCACAGAGCGAAACCAAACATCGATACATTTTCTAACGATCAACAAGATTCCATCATCGATAGAGGATTGTTTTTAATCTAGATAGAGAGGTAAATCACCTGGTGTTTTCATCGTCGTTCGTCCTTCCTATATACTCGGAGGTGAGCCTCATGATGTGCAGGCTGAGAGGGTTGATGCACTGGGGCAGTTTGTGTTCCGCGACGCTCAGCGGCACTCTCTCACCTATGTACCAATTTTTTTTACTAACAATTATCATACAAAACCAAAACATATTATATATAACCTATTATATATAGTTGAAATAATAATAAAACCTAGTGACGTTTTTAGATACATTTTTTAAATTATTACGGCGAGTGAAACAGATCCTAAGCATCTAATAAGAATGTAAATCTAACGTGTCTGCACTTTTTAGATTTTTGTGATACAAATTGTTGGAGATGTCTTGGAATAAGTAATAAACAACATTTCAATCATTTTCAGAGTTGTCTGTCTGTTTCTTTGAACACGCATTACTGCTAAAGTACTCCGTTCAGGATAAAACCTCATAAAGCATATCCTCGGGAGTAACTTAGTGTTTGTTTCATTAAAATCAGTCCACTCTATCAAAAGTTATAAAAGTTATTGTAATTTTAATGACGGGTCGAGTTAAGTACGAGAGAAAAGTAGATATGTAAATGGAATTAATATATACACATGATTTTATTAGTCTTTGCTTTTTACATAATGTTCCACGCGAAGGAAGTCGCGGGCACAGCTAGTAATAAATATATAGAGAACCCCACGCCAAATCAGACGTTTGAAAATATATTTTTGATTTCCTCAATTTTGTGATATGTTTTAGTACACCTCAAAATAGCCTTGGTAAGGTTGTAATTTAAAAAAAAAAAGATTTTGTATTTAATTTTTTGGACAAAGGGATCAAGGCAGGTCAACGTTCGCCGGGCCCGGTAGTCTGAATATATATTAATATTTTAGTATATATATTCTTTTATATTCTCACTAGTAATATATTGAAAAGAAGTTCCTCGAGGACCTTAAGGAGCGTGGCTAGCGGCACGAGTGAATTGATAGAAATCGTCACGTAATGTAAAAGTGTTGTGTTTCATTGTCTTTCTATACGGGCGAGTATGGAAATTCGGGCTCTATTGCCTATTACTCATTAGACACTTTAAAATAGTTGCCAATTGAAATCACAATATATTCTCATGTACAATTAATAATGATGACGTCATAATATATATTTATTTATTTATTTATCCATTTTCTTCTGTTTTGTTTATATAGGCGCTATCTACAAAAGTTTATGATTAACATCAATACCGCTGGTTAGCTAGAAGAAAATGCCTTATGGCATTAAGCTCGCCGATGTACAAACCAAAAGTGCAATAAAGAATTCATTCATTCATTCAACTTTCACTTCAATTGTAATGAAAGTTTCATTTACACTCAATGAAGCAAAGAAACGAAAAACTTATATCATATATAAAATGGCATTAAAGTTGTTAAACTATATTGGTAAATAAATTATATTTGCATTCACATATTTAATATTTTAAGAAAAACACATTACATTAAAAATATAAGTGAGATGTAGTGAGAAACAGTTAAAGTTGCATTAAAACTATATCTACTTGAAAATATACTATTATTGTCATTCATTTAACAAATGAATAAAAAAGACAAGTGGAGGAGGTTTTTTTTTTTTTTTTTTCTCGAACTGACTATGCTATTGACCTGGCAAGGTCTTAACAGCTTCACCGGACTACTAAGGCGAGCGCTTAAGGCACTCAGCCGATAGTGGAGGAGGTATAAGAGACAAGTAAAGGGTACAGACATGTCGGTGAGCATCTGCAGAGCGTAGTGGTGAGTGCGCGCATCCGCCCACAGCCGGCGCAGGTCGTCGCGTCTCAGCCGTAACAACCCGCGGCAAGCCGCAAGACGTGCCACCACCGCCTCGCAGTGTGAACCCCAAACCGACAACGAAGCACCCACACTACTGAACTTCTACAAAAAAAACCATACCCTAACATTATTGCACTGATATAAAACCATGAATTAAAAAGATGGCTATTTAAAATATGTATGCCAGCCGCTCTGCCTTATTAAGTGGACATATTCCACATTTGTTGTTGTAACATTGTGAATTATATAATAAATCCCTACAGGTTTATAACTTTCACAACTTATAACTGCAGCACAGTAAAGCCTTGAATGTACTTCCAGGTAGTATGAATATTGTAATCCAGTTAAATAACATAATTTTCAATTGTTTGATAAAATGCTTGATTTCATATGTCTTCTTCTGTATGAAAAAGAGATATATGGGTTTCTATAAAACTGCTGATTTAAAATATGTTTATTTACAGATAATACTATTTCTTTATTGTAGCACAATATAATAACAACACTGTATCTGATGATAAGTACAGTGCAATCCAAAAATAACTAAGACCACTGAGAAAATTACAATTTAGAAAGAAAGAAAGAAAGAAAGATATATTTTTGACATGGCAAGCGTCGCATGAATTTGCGTAAATAAATAAATTTAATAAACTTGTTACATCATATGATCTCTGAACTAGTGCAAAATTATTTGAAAATTACATCTAATTCCACAGCTTTACGATAAACTTTATTGTATCGTATTAAACGTTTAATTCGATACAATAAAGTTTATCGTAAAGCTGTGGAATTAGATGTAATTTTCAAATAATTTTGCACTAGTTCAGAGATCATATGATGTAACAAGTTTATTAAATTTATTTATTTACGCAAATTCATGCGACGCTTGCCATGTCAATAGATAGTTTTTCAAATGTTTTTTAAAACTAGAACGATGACCTCGTGTAATGTTACGAATAGGAGGAGGTATGTCATTCCAACATTTAGTGGCCGCGTACCTAAAAGAACCACGAAAGGTCACTGTTCTATGTCGCGGAAGAAGAAACACATGTGAGCAAGTCCTTTTATGGTGTTTATTATGATCTCGGGTCCACACAAATTTATTTAAAAGGTAACCAGGCGTCTCGGTTGATATTATATCAAACAGCATACTAGCCAAGTGTAGCTTCTGTCTTGCTTTCATTTTCAGAAGTTTAAATTTAAAGAGGAAAGGTGTGATGTGTGAACGTGGTGGAACATAATAACAAAAGCGCACACAGGCATTTTGTACACGTTGTATTAATTTTTGTGTTCGCCCAAGAAGACATGGACCGTAAACCACATCACAATAATTCAATTTAGATAGGATAATAGACTCGCATAACTGCAGCCTGAGTTCCTCATTAAGATACGGTCTAATTTTGTAAAGTATCCTAAGCCGGTAAAAGCAGTTTCTTACACATTCACTTATATGTTTTTCAAATTTTAAGGAACTGTCAAACACTATTCCAAGGTTTTTCGCTTCATGAACATGAGCAACAGGCTCATTGTTAACCATTATTTTAATTTGTGAAGAGAATATATGCAGAATGTAGAACTGCAAAAAACAGGATTAGTACCAATCACTACTCTCCACCTACTCCGGGAACACGAAAGATCTCGAGATTAGACTAAAAGTTATTACGCAGCTGGTTCCTGTGTCAAAGACGATTGTCTATACTAATATTATAAAGAGGTAAAGTTTGTGATGTTGTGAGTTTGTGACGTTGTCGCGTTGTAAAGGGTAATCTCAGGAACTACTGGTCCGATTTGAATAAATAATAGAATGCCACGTTATTTGTGAGTGTCATAGGTTATATATCATCACGTTAAGGGCAATCGGAGCGGTGCAACAAAAAAAGGTTTTAAAAACGGGGTATTTTTTCCTTTTGAGAGCTTCCGCTGTGTCTTAGCCCAAAATAACTATTCCACGCGTGCGAAGTCGCGGGCAGAAGGTATTAACTAATTACATTATCTATAATCTATACTATTATTATAAAGAGGTAAAGTTTGTGATGTTGTGAGTTTGTGACGTTGTCGCGTTGTAAAGGGTAATCTCAGGAACTACTGGTCCGATTTGAATAAATAATAGAATGCCACGTTATTTGTGAGTGTCATAGGTTATATATCATCACGTTAAGGGCAATCGGAGCGGTGCAACAAAAAAAGGTTTTAAAAACGGGGTATTTTTTCCTTTTGAGAGCTTCCGCTGTGTCTTAGCCCAAAATAACTATTCCACGCGTGCGAAGTCGCGGGCAGAAGGTATTAACTAATTACATTATCTATAATCTATACTATTATTATAAAGAGGTAAAGTTTGTGAGATTGTAGGGGGTAATATCTGGGGAGTCAGAGAAAAATGGTCGAACGAAAACGTTTCTTACGAACGTTGCATTAATTATGAGATATATATGATTGATTTCTAGAGAAAAGTTGTAGCTTGATAATGCCTATTACCGCCCAACGAAGTGGGCACGGGTCTTTTTTTTTTTTTTTTTTTTTTTTTTTTTTTTTTTTTTTTTTTTTTTTTTTTTTTTTTTTTTTTTTTTTTTTTTTTTTTTTTTTTTTTTTTTTTTTTTTTTTTTTTTTTTTTACACTTTTGGGGGGGTTTTTTTTTTTTTTTTTTTTTTTTTTGATTTGAATTTACTGATTGTCATCGCTGTCAATCTCACTTTTTTTGTACAAATTAACAAATAGTATCGTAAATGTACCTGAATTACTGAGTAGAGTTTTAATAACTGTGCTAGCTAAGACATCTAGTGCTTTTTATTTTAATGTTTTTTCTTCAAATTACTACTGAACAAAATTGATCCTTTATTCTCCACCAGCTGTTCCCACGATTTGTACTGATAGAATATTTACTTTAAGCTAATGCTAAAATGCAATGAAAGCTCCCAAAAAAAAATTTTTGAAACATTATTCATTGGTGCTCCACTTCTATTGGTTTTAGGGTGATGATATATAAGCCTATAGCCTTCATCTATTAAATAAGTTAGTATAGATTCAATAAAACGTTATCACATTACAAAAATAAATCTATAACCTTAGATCTCTTAGATATCTTCATTAACAGCCTCACTAAATATAAAGCAATATACTCGCATAAGCTAAAAAAAATAATTAGATCCAACATATTGTCAGTATAATTTTAGTTTTTAACCTTTTCATTATTTTACATACAGCATACCATGAGTAAATGCATATAATCGAGATTGCACTTGTTTAGAGTAATTCTTTACTGATGTATGTCTATTGAAAATCTTGATCGTGTTTTGTAAAAAATAAATCAATTTAACCGTTAAACCAGAAAGTGGGCTGAAAAAGTGATTATGTCTAATAATATGTACCAATATAAGTAACATTCATTATTTGATATATACATTGTACTGCAAAAGAAACCTGGAACTTCATTCTGTCTGTCTGTATCTATCTTTATATATACAATTCTTCTGTCTTAGTATACGTGACCAAACTCCTCCTAAATGACTGGTCAGATTGTGATGAAATTTTTGTGTTTCCAGGTGGATTGAGGAATGGTTTAGTTTCACAATTGGGCCTGGTAGGTGGTGCTGTGATTTACATTTTAGGATTTATTTTAATTATTAAAAGAGGATAATGCCCACCGGGCCCGCTAGTATATTTATAAGTATGTGGACAATTCTCATGAAACTACCAAACCAATTTAATAGTCTTTGAGAGGAGATTAGTATATATATATATTTATAAGAACTAGTGGGCGCCCTGTGGTCGACATTCAACCATAATTCATTGATTTTTTAACTTTATTGGGGTTCTTTTTTCAATAATCTATAATGAAAGGTTTCCATTATGGCTACTCAATTATTTGCCACTTTTTAAAATTATATAAACATAAAAAGCGGTTACATAAAGTGGTTAGGCTCTCTAATTCTAAGTAAAGATGACTTTACGAAAATTAAGAAATTTATCACAAGTCATGACACAATTACCAATTAATTTTACAGGATATCATGGGTAGGTGGTATTTCTGGGTGATATTGAATTAAATGTAGTATGTAAATTATAAAGAATAGTGATACACCCAGTATCATTGTTTGGAAAAGTATATAGAACACAGACAGACATGGCAGGGGACTTTATTTTATACTATGTAATGATATGTTTAGCCTATAAGATACATTTTTTTTTCGAACTGACTACGCTATTGACCCAGCAAGGTCTTATACAGCTTCACCGGGCTACTAAGGCGAGCGCTTAAGGCACTCAGCCGATTTTATTTTGACAACTAGCTCAAGGGTGCACGGCACACCTCGGCTTTGGCTGTTGCCTGATATATGCAATTCGCGACCTATCTGAGCTAAGCTAACTAATCATACGTATATGAGTTGTTGAAACATATATGTGTACCAAGCATACATACCTCAACAACTCTTATATATTTTTTGTATCGGATAATATTCTAAACTATTTCAGTTTGATAAGGGAAAAAAGATAAAACCCTACCACTTGCATGTGTAAGCGTGTATGCGTGGACGTGTGTGGAGGTGATATGTGTAATGTTGTCACAGTGATGTAAGATTTTGTGTCACTGTATTGCGCAAGCAACGTACTCAAGGGCTCCACGCCGAGGGAACGGACCTAGGCTTGAGTCGGGACCTAGGCTTGAGTCGTTGACGAGGGGCGCCTAGTCTGGTGTGCGGGAGCGACATTTACCCCCAGACCACGGCGGCGTGATCTGTGGTTACGCGGGCGTGGGCGTGAGCACGCTCTGTTTGGAGAGACAGGATGGTACTGGTCGTTCACTGCCTTTTATTTCAGATGGAGAGTCGGTAAAAATATGACGCGGACGTCTTTTACAACGCGCAGCGTTTGGTACGGGTTCGTATTTTGCGGCGGATACCACTAATGGACTGGGGTATAAGATACAAATCTATACTAATACTATAAACAGGTAATGTGTGTGAGTTTGTGTCATATAGCTCATGTATCGAGGTAGGTTATAGACTACATATCATCACTCTAAGACCAATAGATGTGGAGCACCAATGAAGAATATATTAAAATCAGGTTTCTTGAGAGCTTCCACTGCATGTTAGTGTTAGCCCAAAGTAACTATTCCACATGAACGAAGTCGCGGGCAGAGGCTAGTGTGTAATATTTTTGTACAAATTCATAGTCATAACAATTGAACTTATGACTATACTTTAATGAAGTACAATTCTTAATGTTAAACTTACCTGCATAACTTCCATAATCTCTTGTGCATGGGCTGCTACAAGCTCATCAAGTCTTGCGTCACTCTTCTTATACTCCTTCTCTAGTTTTGCTCTTTCTTTCTCGCGTTGTTCATTTGTCTCGCTTGCAGAGAGTGTACGAATGACAGACATAAGTAGACCACTCTGTACACACAATTATAATTTATATACTTGTTAATGTTAAATCATAAAAAAATACAAGCTAGAAGAAATATAATTATTTAGTTCACTTCTATAAAAACTTATTATTGACACAATTTCCATACAAGTACAAAATATATTTTGTTATTAGTAACACTGAAAACATTTTGAGATGTATATATTTATACTTTACTGTATTATTTTATGTGACTGTAGTCTACTAACTTGTAACGATATCATAAAAGTAATAATTATGATGATAAAATAGATATAATGTATAGAGAATTTACATTTACATACTTCGAAAATAGAATCCATGTTTACAACTGAACTATCGAATACTTACTGTTTCTTTTCCTTGTTTAACCCCCCTCGGGGGCTTAGTAGGTGGGGGAGAGGACATCCTGTAAATATTTATCTCAGTTTATTCAAATTTTCCTTGTTTTTATTATTCTCCGCCCCCTCAACAGTATCGCTCTTGCAATTTGACATTCGCTATTCTCAGTATATAGTATCTTATCTATGTTCGCTATCGTCTTCTTCTTTTTTTAATGTCAACATGTGTGCGCATACAGTTTTGCCAATGTCAAGTGAAAGGAGCCATAAACAATGGAGATTGCGCCAGATAATTAAACAATTATCTTTATATCCAGACCGGGCTATCTACAAACAGATACAACAAAGAAAGCACATGTAAACTAAACATACAATATATTGTTAGAATACAGACATACACAGGAGCATCACATTAAAATCTAAAGTTTAATTTTGTTAGTATTAATAAATTTCGACAAGCATTTTAGAGTTAAATGATTATCCGTAACAAGAGTTAAGAGAAACATAATGTTAGTAGGACGGGGAATAAAAGGAGGTAGAACATTATAGAGAGAGACTCTGTTTCTAGGGCAATTAAAAAATATGTGACCTGGTGATCCGTCCTCTAAGCCATATTCACAAATAGAGTGATCCTTGATCCTTATTTTATTCAAATGTACTGGTGTGCTGACGTACCCAAGGCGCAAGTGTGACCGCTGGGCACTGACAGCAACAATGACATACATAACACTGGCGGAATTGTGGAACTTTCCACAAAGGCCACAGACAAAATAAAAAAAAGACATTCTTTTTTCTACCTGTTTTTCCGTACTAAGGTAAATCCTTCGATCAACAATAACTAGATATCGGGTCGGCGCGAAAAATACGTCTCGGTAAATAACAGCTCACTTAAAATGTGAAATTTAATTTTGTTTAGTTTGTTTGAAACATAGCCAATGTAAGCACGTTTCACAATGCCGCAGTGTATTCAAAAGATACAAAAATAATACCCGAAAAGCAATTTAACGGCCGGAGTATCTTACTTTCGCTAAATACATGTTGAATAAATAATATTTTAAGCTTTAAACTAACAAATAATATCAAATTTTGAACAAAATTACCGATTTTAAACAAATGTTTGTCCAAGGTTCGCCAACCACGCACAATAACGGGAAAAAGTACTTTATTCATTGCGTGTTAAGGTTGAATTCACATTGAATGTTGTTATATTGTCTTTCCATTTGTAAAGGAGTAATTTATTGCTTTGCTCGTTTTATCGTATTAGATAATATTTTGAGCTTTATTACTAGGTGTCATGGTTGTAATTAGGTTGAACTTAAAACTGTTTTTTTTTCTCCCTTTCTTAGTAAACAAATAGCTACATAAGTATATATTTGCGCGGACAGCAGTTAGCGTAACGTACGAGAATGATATTCTCATAGATAAGACACTATATACTGAGATATTCTCACTCTCGTCTAGCTGATTATAGCTGGGCCTCTGTCGGAGGGGATGCGCCGCTGGATGACTCTGTACCTGCGCGTCCTAGAGGCCGGAACAGAGGGCCAACCGCCTCCCGCGATCGATGTGGCAGCGAACCAACGCGCCGCCTGCGGTACTCGCGCCGCCCACGACTCCGGACAGCCCGCTCAGTCGAGTGCTACACCGCAAGCGCAGCGAAACCGATACAGGGCCCACCAAGGGACCGAAGAAAACCAGACGAAAGAGAAAATCCGAGTTACATAAAAAGAGAGAAGCCGAAGCAGAAAAGCTGGAAGCAAGATTGGCCACCTTTTTAAAGGAACGTGAGCAGCAGCTACAGACAGCCTCCCTAGAGGAAGCTGAAAAAATTATGGTGGACTTCAGGGATCGCGCAACCAACGTAATATGAGACTTCCAGAAGAACGCTGAAAAGATCGCTCTACGCCACACCGCACCCTCGAGAGAGGCCGAGACATCGCCAGAAGAAGCGCCCATAGGGCACGAAAACCAAAGATCAAGATACCCTTGCTGAAGCGGGGGGAAAATGAAGCTACCGCCAGAGGGGTAACAGTGAAAGTGCCTTTTTTTGTTACGCTTTCATGCCAGAAATAATAGATCATTGCGAAATATTGCATCAGAATTTCAAAAAAAGGAGACTCTCTTTTTTTTATAAAATAAGTAACTCTTTTGTGACCATAAAAATACTGACACCAAAAATTAATAAAAATATAAACACCATATACTCTTCTCTTTCTTCCTTGATCATATACGATACAATTATCATTACATAGTATAAAACAAAGTCCTCTGCCGCGTATGTCTGTCTGTTCGCGATAAACTCAAAAACTATAATACTTGACGAATTTTTATGCGGTTTTCTCTAGTAGATATAGGGCATATTATCAGCCAGGACATCGTATGCCGGGCCCGCTAGTGAAATATAATAATATTCTATAAATAAAATAATAGACAAGCTTTACCATGGAAACCAAAAAAATGTCAGGTCATAATTGTCGATGGTCGTTGTAACTTGTCAATTTTTGAAAAGTTCGTTGATTTTGTAATTTATTGTTGGTACCTAGCGAGTTTTCAGAGTAATTCTGGAGTAATTCGAGGTCCGTTGTGACTGCGAATTGTTTACGGTGTCTTAAAATCATCAAAATCCTTCGTAGCTTACATGTAATATATATTAGAAGCAGAATTATAATGGATTACTCCACAATAAGTAATAAAACAAACTACACAGAAGCTGATGAATTAACAAACGGTGAACTGAGTGAACGTTATTATTTATTGAAGAAGCAATATGATAATCTATCCAGTAGTTATGAAGCAATGAAACAGGAGCTTTACGACACGAGGAGAAACTACCAGACCGCTTTAGATACACAAAGCTATTTAAGCGCCGAACTCGAAACCTTTCAGGCCGATGAGGCGAAACGGAGAAACGACTTAAATTCACGTATCACATTACTGCAAGAAGAAATCTCACATTTAAAAGAAGAACGATCACAGTCTTCTGAAAGTCACGCGGTTGAAATTAAAAACTTTGAGAATCGGATTCGAAATTTAAAAGAGGAACAAGTTTTGAAAGTGCGAGACAGCCCCGAACGTGACAATTCCGAGTTAGAGGAGGCCCGAAGTGCTGTGACGTCAGCATTTTCCGAGGCTGAGTCAGCGAAAGTTGCGCTTGAAGAAGCTCGTAGAGAAATCGCGTTATGGCGTATAAAAACAGAGGAGTTGGTTACCGAGATGGGCGAGGTGCGAGCAGCGGCTGAATTGCGAAAGGAGGAACTACAGGCGGCTGGTGAACGAGAAGCAATGGCTCTGGCGGATTTAGCCGAAGTACGAGCGATGTTGCATCAGTGCACTGATGCACAAGATCTGCAACCTCATGGTTAGAACCTAAATTTGTTGGTCATATAGTAAAAGTAGGATTTAGCATTCCTGGTACCAAATATTTAGAAGCAGAATCTGGACAAGTGATAAGTACATTGAATGCCATTTTCTAGATGTACTTGTATACATAGCTATATTTGTTCAGCTGCCTTTTAGAATAAATATTTAAGCTACAATTTTGTCTAATCTACTAACTAATAACAATTACTTTTCCCCTCTAGTTTAGCCTCTGTTCAAGTATATACACTTATTTCTCATAAATTTGTTGTAGAACAATCCATCTAATTTTTTAATAATAATTTTTAATTTTATAATTTAATATTTCAGCTACAAAAGGTAATTCAATATTTGCTGAAGTTGAAGACAAAAGACAAGAGATGGCCAAAAATCTCATATCAATGAAGCAAACTAACTCCAGGGTAAGTGCTTGTGATGGATCTTATAAATTGACTTTTTTTTTTCTCGAACTGATTACGCTATTGACCAAGTGAGGTCTTAACAGCTTCAGGGTACTACTACCAAATAGACTTTTTATTTTTATTAAATCTAATACTAAGTGAACTGGATTACATCTTCTTAAGGTTACAACATAATATATTTCAAGGTCTACATTTGATATCTATAATAATGTTTACTAAAAAGGAATATAATAAAATAATAAATATTTTTTCCGTCACTCACTCCTTCATAGCTAATACCTCCATCACTGAAGTTGGATAGTGCCCATGTTGCACTCTGTCGACCAATTGGGAAGTTTCCTTAGAGCTTTGAGCATAAATACGGTCATTTTGTTTGTTAAAATGTTGCTCAGTTGTAAAAATTATCACTTCAGTATTTGTTTCCATTTTACCACCCTATTATTTTTTAAATTATCAGTTAAGAAATGACCAGTACGTCTATTATAGGCTGCAAGTCCTAAGTCTTGCAAAATATGCGCCATGGTTCTAGGCGCTATCTTCATCTCTCAAGATGTCTTTTGCTTTCGGACAGGATTTCTTCGAATTCTTTCCCTTACTGCTTTGACTACCGTTTTCGTACAAACACTATGTGGATGGCCAGATCTTTTTCTGTCACAAACAGAGGAGGTCTCATTGTACTTATTAATAGCCATGCATGGAGAGTTTTAAATATTGCATTTAGCTCCATACCTTTATCACCCCACTCCATTTTTATATTGTACAATGTATTGACGCCAAAATGAGAAAACCCAATGAATAATCATATAAAAATGACAGATTCCAAATTCAAATGTAATATTTTGTTTATTTTTAATTGTACCAGTATTTATGGCCAGACTAAGTATATAAAACTGAATTATTGAATATATATAGTTTTATGTTACTTTCTACATTAAAAAAATCCGTTAATAATAGTTAATTGTTACTCTTCAAAAGAGATTGGTAAAAAGTGTAGTAATTAATCATTTTATTTATTGTTACAGCTAAGAAGAGAACTAGTAAACAAACAAGCAGAAGTGGAAGCATTACTGCATGAGAAACAAGCCGTTTGGGAACAACAAGTTGGAGCAGCTGCACATTATGATAGAGAGTTGATTGGTAAGTCTCTAGTACACTATTTACAATGGAATTCTGCTTCTATTAAGCAACATATTATGACTATACACAGAATTGCTGTTTTTGGGATTTGTTGTGGTTACGAGATGGTCACAACCACATAACCCGAATTGCTTGTTGGACCTGTAGCTACCGAGAATGTCATCCTCTTTGGCACGCTGGCTGAAACTTTTGTAAATATTATAAATAGAATGTCGTTCAAACAATTGAACAAATAAATGTAATGTCGTGTGTCTCTATATATACCTATTATGATCATTTTAATAAACAGTCTATATACTACGCACTCCGAGTATTATCATTTCGCTGTCTGTGTCAGTCTAGAATATTCTAGTAGTGAGCTGAAGCTCCTACAGACCCTAAATATAGGCAATACAGTCCATGACCAACCCTAATGAAACTATGATGCACAGTACACTCCAATAAATTTGCGATCCTGTTGCTCTTCCAGTGGTCTGTATGTAGTCCAATTGTATGTACAAATTAGTATAAAATGTGGATGCCTAAAAGGCTGGAACTGCTCTCACCTTTTTACGAATAAACAAATAAACACTCGACACAAGAAACATTGTTATCGAAAGTACCTTTGGAATTGTCTTCAAAATACAATTACAGATACAATAAAATGTGGCAAAGGCGTGAACAAATGCAGGCAAATTTTTTTAAATTGTATTTTTTGTGCCACATTCCTTAACATTTTGTATAAGGGTGCAGTAATCACTTGATATCAAGTAAACTATATGTTTGCATAATAGACATGAATGTGGTAGTCCGGTGAAGCTGTTAAGACCTTACTAGGTCAATAGCATAATCAGTTTGAGAAAAAAAAACATGAATGTGAGTTATGAGCGTTTACACCTTAACTATGTGACTTACAACGGATTGCAAACAATTGAGGAAAAACGCCAAGTATTGAAATATAGAACGAAACCTCTTTACGTGTATACATACAATCAAAATGGTCAGCTCTTCTGCTCTATATGTGATTGGTCCTTCAAAAGCAAGTTTGGTTTCTTGAGTTCAAAAGTAAGTTTGATTTCGTGAGTCACATTAGGGCCCATGATCGAAAGAAATGAAATGTTTTGCAGTTACCGTCATCAAAATCGGTCAATGGCTGGAATGGTTTAATTTTAATAGTTCATTGATCAGATGTAAATTTCTAATTTTTCCATGTTGTTTATGGACCACAAAATGTGACAATTGTTTGTATTTTGTTCTCCGAGTCGTCTGAACTGTATGTATTTTATAGAAAGTTATGAAGGTAGAAT
Source organism: Antheraea pernyi (assembly GCA_015888305.1). Lineage (NCBI taxonomy): Eukaryota > Metazoa > Arthropoda > Insecta > Lepidoptera > Saturniidae > Antheraea > Antheraea pernyi. The sequence continues at coordinate 448,069 of MU158757.1, forward strand.
AACACAATTGGAAAGTCTCTGCGAGCGACAGAGGCGAGAGTTGGCACGATGGTTCGGGAAACTGTGCGAGCCGACAGCAAACGGGTGGCTGCCAGGTGTATTGGAACATTTAAAGTGAGTTCTATTTATATGCATATACTTGCTCTAACTGCTAGATTAAGATCTCAGGGCAATTAGACATAACTTATAAATATATGAAACCTTACGTTCTGAGAACGGTTTAATTTACTTAGATTGCTTGCGCACTCACAGAGTCTGTTATAAATGTACAGGTATCGGGTGAGAAAGGTGATTAAAAATAAGGTCTCTTTCAGTGTATATGTTGGTTTATTTATATTCTGAGTGCGGCAATAGATGGCGTTGTTATTTATGAAGTTGATATTCGAGCGTTAACGAAATTTGTCGATCTAAACATTACATTGAGTAATTGTACTCTTCCCACTCCTAAGCTTTATGTCGCCAGAATTTCGAAATTTCGCACACACTCATATAAAAAAGACAGAAGAGCATAACGCTCGTTGCTTTCGTAATGTTTTTTTACTATTCCATCCGCAAGCCGCGTTAAGAAACATTTTTTACAGAAAGAAGAGTGAAGCCTTCTGTAGCTCATGACATAAAAATCAATTGTTATGATGTTTATCCACAATGAACTCTGAAACTACTCAACCAATCTGCATGAAAATTGGTATTTATGTATAGTTTTATTCAACTTGAGCGATAGGATAATTTATAATTCCATTAATGCCCGCAATATATTTTAATCATAAAATAAATGATTGCCAATATTGATAATTGCTATTAATTGTAAATGTTATTAGTTTCGAACAGATGGCGCTTTAAATTAGTTTATGGACAGAAAACTATAGGATCGACTATTATAGATATCTCATAGATGGCGCCACGTTTTAATTTCGAATTTCTTTTTCAACTCCAGTTTATTGTATGGTGCACATGTATTATTTGTTCAACATGTCAATAATTGAGTCAAAGCAACACATGGCAACAAATGACAATCATTTTTGGTGTTTCCAGATCTGAATGTGAACAATTACGCACGGAAGTGTTAGCCAGTGGAGCGGCACAATTAGCCAGCGCCGCACAAGTAAGGGAGTTGCGCAGGAAGCTGGCAACACTCACCGCTAGTTCCGCAAAACTCGTCGCCTCAACCAACAGCGATGCCAAAACTGAAGAAACCGACAAAGACATTGTCCCAGTTGAGAATGTTGCCCAATTTAAGACCATTAAACCGACTTCAGACGACGTTAAGAAAAAAGTCTGTTTTAGTTGAGAAGGACAAACTTTTAATGGTTGTAAATATAATAATTTTATGCCGAAATGTCTATTTATTTACAATAAACACAGATAAAATAATAATATCGAAATAAATACATAACCTAAAAGTACGTGATGTTTGATATTTATATAGATAAAAGTAAATACAGTTGTGCCTTTGTGCATGCGACAAACAAAAACTAGTGTATCTATCAAGTTCTTTTAGTTTCGTTTTTTAGACGATTTTTATTTAAAAGAAAGTATCATATCTTAATCTAATATGGATTTATTGAAGATTAAATAAACTAAGATTTTTATAAGGATTACATGTTTATCAATGTGCAATTTCTTGTCGTGGAGAAGTAGGGTAAGCCGTGTGGTGCGCATACGTAGGACAATGCAGATGGAGTCATGAGTATAATGTGAATTAAGCTATACCTGATATCAAATTAGATTCATAACGTGCCTACGGAGTTAGGGCGGCCACATTCAGGCGGAATTTCGTTTCGGGATTTCGATTCGGGATCAAATCGAAATTTACCTTTATCGCGTGTCTTTACGATACCTCGTTTTTGCTTTTAAGTTTTGGTTAGGAAAAAAAAATGCTTTTTCCATTATTTTGTGAAGGCCTTAGAGAGTATGTATTTTTAAATTAAATTAAGAATCTCTTGAGTGGCTTGGGAGAAATGGTATAATTAAATTAAGAGTCATATTTCACTTTATACCGATAACTTTATTTCTTTTCACGGTCCCATAACAAATCAAGGATGAAGAAGTCGCTGTGTTGTTGAAAAGTATAATTGTTCAATAAGCAGTAGCTTCTTGCTCGGGTGGCTGAGGCCCCAGGTCTTTAAGCGCGTGTTCCCGCGCATGCGCGATGTACCGCGACTTGCGCGCGTACTCCCGAGCTTCCTTCCGAGTACGCGCGCGCAGTCGCGTAGTCGCTGCCTCTCGTACGCACTTCGTGAATGCATCTATTTGGAAAGCATTATGGCAATTTTAATGTGTGAACATATATCGTAAGCTACTCCCATACTTGCGTGTATCGGTACGAAGTTTTGTCTATGGTCACACTAAATGCAGATGTGGGAAGACGTTATCGTTATGCGTTACGAGATACCGGGCTGCGTGACGATAAACGCAGCACGATAACTGGGCTGACGGTTTTTACACACATTAAAGAAGTTTAATGTCGAGACATTAGCAGGTGTTTGGTGAAAAACGCAGAATCGTTTTTCACGTTAATTTTAGCGCGACAAGTAGGTAGTTGAAGCTTCGTTTCGCAGATATGGGAGTAGCATTATAGACACTTTTTTTGAAGTGAAAACTTCTTTAGGCGCGGTTCACAGTATTTTAGGCAGGACTTAAATTTATCATTTTTCGTCATGACATGCTAGTAAGCGTGACTGACTGTATTGCGCCTGCGCGGCTTGCGTCAGACAAGCGTCGCGTAATGTAGCGGCCCGTGTACATTTAATATTGATATTTTGTATCGAGATTGTGCAGCCCGTCATGTTTGCTTGATTATTAACTTTTTTTAAACGTATATAGTTATTGCTCCGAGTGCCAATAGAAGTGAAAACTAGACTAATGTTAGTAACTTCAATATACAAAATAATTCAAAAAAGAACACAGTTATTTCATTGTTTACATATTTCACTTCTATCGGTCATAAGGACTATATGAATGCCTTGACATTTTTTGGCAATCAATCTTCTTCATTATTACTGCCATTATCAGATAGGTAATAATATTACTCTACTGTCTTGTGATAATTGCAATGTTCTAACAATATAGTGGCTCTTTTGTTAGAACTTTCCATGGAGATTTCGCGGTATCTCAGAATTCATGTATGTATGAATTCTGAGATACCGCGAAAACTCTCTGGAAAGTTCTAACAAGACGGCCAGCATCCTGTTAGTTCATTGAAATGATCACAAAAACTTCGTAATATCATTTACCTATTCGACAATGACAGTAATATTACTGTCTTTTACGAGAAGATTGGTTATAAAAAAAGGAAAGGAGTACAATCTTGCTAAAGGTATTAATTTGTTTCTTGTTTAAATACCTATAACATCATACACACGCGTTTCCGAATACTTTATAAACGCAATTATTGATGACTAATCAACTTGGTTCGCTTAGCATACATACATATTTATGGCTTTATAGTAGGTAATTTTTCTCGCAGATCGATCCATACACGTACAGGGCAGAGAAAAAATCTACTACGAGTGTTTGACTTCTAGTAAAGAACAAATAACAACGTTATCTTAGGTAAATGTATTTATTTCTAGAAACGGGTTAGGCAGAGTGGATAAATCAACGTCCTTGTGATTATAAACTACTGTCCCCAGACATCCTGTATGTGTTTAGGTAAAACCACAGATTATAATCGGAAATTGTTGCCTCTGTGATTTATCTTTTTTTTTATTCAAAATTCATCGATAAAAGCAACCAGTTCTTAAATTATTTATAAGTAAATCACGAAAAAAGTTTTTAAAGTTCAAACTCATGTATTATTTATTAGTACCTACACAGGTGTTGGCTTCATATGCAAATGTACGTATTACATAATAGCGTAAACTTTCCATTTATTTCAACTTCTACAAGACAGATAATCTTGTATAATGTGTAATTTAATCCTATTAAGTATGATGATTGTTTAAACAAATAATACTATAGAATTGGTATTTCTTACAGTTAAAAATTATATCAAAGATTAGATAACTGGCAAACTGTTAAAAGTAAAATATTTAATTCATAAATCAAATAAAATCAATATGTATATACAAAGTTGGTTTAGTTTTCTTTATTCCGTGGTTTAGTTACACCATTTATAACTTATGAACAGCTGGACCGATTGTCGATTTGTCTCTACCCCGAATAGCAGAATAACTATAAAAATACAAGAATATATTTTAAGCGTTGATGCTCCATCATCATATTTTACTTCAGTGTAACTAAATTATCTTAAAAGGTGAATGTTCCAAAAACCCGTTGTTTTATGCGACAGTTTGAATTGGTGGACGTTGTATTAGTATCGCAATACATTAAACATTCGACAATTATTATTTTTTATATGATAATTTATCTATTATTGCCTTGAGATAGCACTCTATTGTTATTTATCGTGTTTTTATTACCTGAATAGCTGTTCCCGCGGTTTCGCTCGTATATATTTGACTTATGTTTCGGAAACAATACCTACTTATTTCGGAATGAAATGTATCATGTGCCCTTTTCTGACAACGTGTATACAAAATTCACATTCCTATTTATAATACTGCTTAGTATTACGCACAAAGATAATATTTTTGGAATATATATGTAGGTATATATATATATATATATATATATATATATATATATATTTTTACTTCGGTCTTTAGCCTAAAACGATTGTTGTATTTCAATATAATAGGTGTTAGATTCGTCTTAATTGAATGACGTTGGCTGCATAATTTTTAGCATGACGTAGATTAATAAGAAGGGGTTTTGCGGTCATGTTTTTTTTCTTGACTATTCTACTTGTTTAGGTTAGTCTTTGATCGTAATCTCACTTTATATTAAGTCATCATTTGCCTCGAGCCTTTTAACGACATCGTTAAATCGCACGTCGCGAAAGATGTTACCATCTTCTCGGAACTATTTAATTAATGTTATTTAATATTAAGTAATGGGTAGGTACAATGTAACACTTTAATTCAATGAATAACGACTTTTTTGTGCATCTTTCATATAACAGTATCAGTACGTGTGACTCATCTATACATATAATAAGAATGTACATCTAGAGTATCTGTACTTTTTTGATTTTCGTGAAAAAAATTGTAGCAGGTGTCTAGGAATAAGTAATAGAATACATTCCGAACATTTTTAGAAATCTCTGTCTGTCTTTTTGTTTGTATGAACACGCATCACTGCTAAAGTACTGGGTTCACGATAAAACCACGATCAAACGACAAAATCATCCACTCTATCAAAAGTTATTGTAATTTTAATGACGACGCGGCGTAATTACGAAAGTAAGTACGAGAAAAGTAGATAAGTAAATTGACATACAGTCAGATGATTTTATTAGTCACCGTATCTTTACATAGGTCCCACGTGGATGGAGTCGTGGGCACAGCTAGTATTTTATATACACAGCGATAAGACACAAGTAATCCTGTAAAATGTTAGTTATAAATTTAAAAAAAATGCCTTTGTATTGTGAGCATTGTAGCGTTGAGCGTTATGTTACTTTCATATCAGCGTGACGGAGCTTCAGCTACTTGTCGCGCCAAAAAGTAACCTCAAAATTAATTGTGATAAAGGCGCGGAAAACAATCGCACGCATAGCTCGAAATTAGCTTTTCCAAGTTCGTAAGTTCTTGACCCATGATGATAACGCCCCCAAAATCTGCATTTATTGTCACCATACACAAAAAAACTTCGTGGCGGTACACGCAAGTATGGGACTAGAATTGGCTTACTTATCCTATAAACAAGTTTTCGAGCGATCTTTAGGTATAACGATTATATTAAGGCTGTTTTTTTACAATCAAACATAATTAAAACCTCTATACAGAATTATATATGAATTAATTATTACTGATATACCTACCTGCTTTATCTATCTTCTTCTATACATATAATAAAAATGAAGTGTCTGTATGTAATATCAAAATAAAATAAACAATACTGATTGGGTATTAAAGTGTACACGATACTGATAACAAAAATGCAACTTTTGAACGTAGTTCGGTGAAGTTGTTAAGACCTTGCTAGGTCAATAGCGTAGTCAATTCGAGAAAAAAAAAACAATTTTTGAAATTTTTGTCGGTCTGCCTGTTTGTTCCGGGTAATCTCCGAAACGGCTGGACCGATTTTGACGGAAATTTTACTGGCAGATAGATAAAATTACAGCGGGTTACTTAGTCTACTCTAAATTAGAATAGCTGTTAATCGCGGCTTCGTCCGCAATGCTATCTCCAAAACGGCTGAACCAATTTTCACGAGACTTTCACCGGCAGATAACGGACTTTATGTTACGGTACGGGCAAATGTATTACTTATTGACAATATGAGCATATTATATCATTATAATAACATCTTTAAGTCGTTGTTGCATTAGTTCCTTATACAGTGTAAGTGACCACTGAGGTAGTTACATAGTAGGTTAAGGTTCCAAATATGTTGCTGATGATAAACCTTACTTGAAACACTGATATTTGGTTTTTATATATTTAATGTATACGTTATTGTAAGTGGCGTGCGTGTCGTACTTAGAATTGTTTTTAAAGAGCATTTCTATAATTGTAGATGGTCGCACAATGATATATTTCTTTAATACAATTTTTTTAAAAAACGTTTGGGAGTCTACGGGTAAAGCTAGTTTATATATATATAATTTAGTTACAAAAAACATTGTGTTGTTTTATGAAACCACGATGCAAGTGAAAGTTTTTCTCGGATCGTAAGTATTTAACTGAAAATTTTTAATTCGATTTAGGGTATTAAAATCGTGTTTTTAATAGCTATTTAATAATTATAAAATGGGAATGACAATGGGAAATTAATAGTAGACAGGATATCCAACTCTACGTTTTAATTTCAACCTGCGTATTAAAGTACGGAATACATAATAAATATAATCACTCAGATGATACACATATTGGCGTTGGCTGCTGCCGAGCGCGTTTCACTATACTGTAATGCGACATGCGATACATGGACGAAAAAATTTGAGGCGATGGAAAAAATGTTTCACTTCAAAAAGTATAAAGTACACAACGTAATTAATCATTTATGCTATTTGTATTCGTATTTTTTTAAATTGCACTTAAGTAAAAAATCAAATAATTACCGACAGTGTTCCAGCACTTCACGACCTCCTCAGGTTCCTCCATCGAGTAGCATTCGATGACTTTATCTTTAAACTCGGAACATATCGGATCAACGCTAACCATGTTCGCGGTGCGTAACTCGATGCGTTTTGCTATCGCCCCGACATCTTCTATAGTCAATCTTGAATCGATACAAAAACATTTAAGTAGATTTTTTGAAGTGACACTTCTTTTAGGACGATGTGAATTACTTTTTACGAAACGAAAATGTGTAATGAAAGGGATAGTTGTAAATGTATCTATAGGTTTTATAGGCTGTGAGAGAATGAGATAGAATGAGTTTTTATATAGTTTCTCTATCCTTTCTATGGGATGGTTCGTAGCGGTCTGGGTTCCCACTACTCTATTGTCGTATACGGGCCCATACACAGACTCTGCATACCATAGAGACTAGACTCCATCATGGAGTATCCATGCTATATACTATATTCTTAAAATACTTGAAATGTGGAATACAAAACCCCTCTTAATAGGAACGCTATAGAGAAGAGTGCGAACTTCAGCTGCATTGGGACTAGTAGGTAGATAATTTGAATTTGCCATTTCTGCTTTTGCTTTGCTCTTGCGAAGTATATGTCGGCGCGTGGCCAGAGAACCCTCGCTAGGGTTCATCACAAAAATGATACTAATGAGAATTAAAATATAATAAAATATACCGAAGTCGAGTAGTAGGGAGAGAGGCGTAACCGAATGATGCGATTAATGTGGATAGGCGCCGACATATATAATTGGAGGAAACAAGTTATCCCGTTAGGTACGACTTCGGAAACAAATCTGTGCGGAACACAACAATTATTACAAATGTTCGATCTATGGCACATAATTATATTAAAGTTCTTGTCAAAGTATCACCCGCATCTCTCCGAATGACTCTCATCCATGCACTTCAGTTTTTCTATATATACTTTATCTTTGTAATCAGCACGAGGAGTGACAGGGGTTGTAGTGGCCGCTACACCTCCTGATAGTGTTGCATCTTCCACTAGCCTTTCCACCTGAGATAAATAATACTGTATGAAGCGGTGATATATCAGCATTTCCTGTAAGCAAGGCCTATAGACAAGGTCGCATTTAAGAGTGTGCAATCTCGGTGGACTTTAGGGATTATGAAAAAATGGAGTGTTGTCTGCAAAGTTCTAGACGGGCAACCTTTTTGTGTTACCATTAAATTTGCTCGCGCTATTGCTACAGACTCGAAGCTGATTCAATCCTTAATTCGCCTATAAGCCTGGCCCGTAAAATCAACAGCCAATGGTACTTTATAAGGGTGTTGCAAATAATACTTCATTCAGGGTAATGGAATAGCTAAAATTAGCACTGCCTTTAGCTTATTCTAGCAGTTATCTCAGAGAGTTATTTTACGTCATTTTTTATACTTTATGGTTTTATGATAGTTTGAAACTCTAAAATTTTGACCACAATCTCATATTATGTTAAATAACGATGTGACCTAAGAAGGTATATACGCTAAACCTGGAGAAGGGACTGGCTTTCAAGTGCGACTTCTGTTACACACCAACAGGTGCTTGGCTACAGATTTTCAACTTGAGAAACAAACATAGAAACTTAGAAAGAGAAAAGAACTTAGAAAAAGCCCTACCGGTATATATGCATGTATATATAAATAATGAAATTACAGTTCCTTCGAGGCTCAATAAAGTCAAAATAATTGGACGTATTAGCACAAGACTATGATCACTTAATGAGCAATTTTTTATAGGCATATTTTTTAGGTTTGGTTGAACCTTTGCCAATTTTTTCAATGCCCAACGAAGCGGTCGGGAAGCATCTAGTCGTTTTTTAAAAAGTAAAATCATTACACAATTTGATTATCCTTATCTCTTTACTATGTCGGCTATTTGCCAAGCTATGATATACGAATACCATTTTATTTGAGATACTGATGCGATGCTGGTCTTGAATGTCTTCCTCGAAAGCATCTGCTGCTGTTGTGTTAGGACTCTCGAAATGCGTCGTTCTGACTGACTGACCGCCACCCATATTTTATTAAAAGCTGTGAAAAATAATATATTTTCTATCATGGAATTCTTCAAAAACAAGCAAATAGATTATTAAGGAACAGATAGGCCATAAGTTTTATAGTAAAACTAGTTGTGGATAACTGTTAGAATTAAATATTTGTAGACGAATATAAAAAAATTTAATTATTGTCGACGCGGTTAGGTAAATTGAAATTAATTCCGCGTAAATCACAATCATTACGTAAGGAGCCGACCACACGACTTAGCCGCGCAGTAATGTACCGCGAGTCCCCTCAAAATTGGTCCAACTATTTCGGAACAAACAGACAGATTGTTTTTTTAATATACTATGCACCTTATATATTTTCATTTCCATTTAGTAAAAAGCTGTTATTTTCACATTACAAATAGACACTTCGACTTTATTTATGTGTATAGATTACAAGATTTTTCTATAAATTTTACCAACAAGTATACAAAACAGGTCTTTTAGAGATTTTGTCCAAATATTGAACGATAAATATTGAAATTCTCGAAATAAATCGCTTATCGAAAGAATTAATAACGATTATCAGCTACAACAGGGAACAAGGAATATGATGAAGTATATTTGGATGAGTAATGAATCTGATGAGGAAATAAATTTGAGCAAATATAACATATATCCTAGAGCAAAACCTTAATGTGGTTAAACGCGTATTTTCTTAGAAAAATCATGGCCGCGCTAAAATACTACCTGTTTATCGTAACATTTATTTAAACAATTCGCAAAAATCCTCTATAATAAATATTAGTCATCGGTGTAAATGTGTCATACTATAATAAATGAGATTCAGAAATATTCTTAACATTATTAAAGGTCGTATAAAATTATATAACGTAAAACCTCCCGTTGGTAAAACATACAAGGATAACTTTTTGGTGGGATCTTGGAATGTCAATTATCATGTAGTGAATTTTATATTTTATACATAATATTGTGTTATTTGAGTCTATATTTTGTAATATTGGCGGTGTTTTACGTGATATAGTTCGATTAATACACACAACTCAAGTGGATGGGAAACAATACCACGGAGCACGGATTCTCACTTGCCATAAAACTCCCTGGAAAGTTCTAACAAGAGGGCCACGATCTTGTTCGAATATTAAAATGATCACAAGAAACTCGACAATGACAGTAATAATCTACTAGAAGATTAGTTGCCGAAAATAAAACTAAAAAAAGAATATGATATTCTATCGTTATCGATCCTTTATAGGTGTAATGAATTTCAATGTTATTAGACGTTTTGAAGTGTATGAAAATGATGTTCAAAGATTCCGTCACCTACATTTTTTTATGTCATTGGTGGCAAACGAACAAACGGGTCACCTGATGTTAAGTGATCATCACCGTCCATGGACACTAACAACACCAGAGGAGTCGCAAGTGCGTTGCCACCCTTTGGGGGGAAGGGTTAGGGGAAGGAAAGGGAGAGGAAAGGGGAGGGGCGGTGGGCCTCCGGCGCTCTCACTGACCGAACGAAACGCAACAATGCAAGTACTGTTACTTCACGTCGGTTTTCTATAGGGTGGTACTGCCCCGGACGAGCCGACCCATTCATGCTGAAACCAGTAATAATTTCAGCGTGGCTCTACCACCATAATAGATAGATAGATACAGGTGAAGCTTTTTTTTTATTGTAGCACGGCAAACTGACTGCTCTATGCCTGATGGTAAGCACAGTACAATCCAAAAACAATGGCGACCACCGAGTGACACACTATCTATCGACGGTCGCCGCTGTTATGCCGGCCTGCGAAAAGCTGGATATGCACAGGCTAATCCCGAAACGCGTCCCGCAGAAGCGAATCACTATGACGGGCTTTTACGCCTTATAAATGGTGGTTGCGACCCAATCAGGCTTTAAAACCCTACCACCCCGCAATAAATATAATAGAAACATGTTAAAAACAGACAATCATGCTTTCTTATTAAAGCGTCATAGAGGCAGATGAGCAAAGGCGGTTACCAGTCGACTATTAACGGCCTTGAACTTTCGAGATGCGAGCCGATACGGGCTGATACAATAAAATATAGTCGTTATGATTACATTGTAAAACGGTGTGTTTAAAACTATCATATCGCAGTACTGACTATGTAATAGCTATCAGAATCTAAATGCTTAAACTTTATTCTTTAAGTTAAACCTAATATATAAAAATCTCGTGTCACGGTGTTAGTGTTTGAACTACTCCGAAACGGTTGGACCGATTTTTATTCTATTGATCGGTAAAACAGTGCAAATACTTCTTCATTGAGCCAAAAATAAGTGTGACACTAGCTACCATCAAGAAACCAAAATCAAAAATACTTTAGTCAATGTAGGCTCTGAGAAAGCGCTTAGGAACATCAAAGCTACCACCAGTTCAGATAAACCAATAATGGAGAAGAAATGGGAAGAATCTTGATCTGGTTTATCTTTTCATGATACATATTTTTACAAATACAGACAAGTTACATTCGTTTTTGGTGGATGCACAATCAGCCATTGACACGGTGTTTGAACTCACTATCCGGCAAATCGGTAATGTGCTTTGGGACTATTACTATTACCCAAATAACCGTTATTGGTTTTAGTGAGCCTGAAACATAGAATGATCAATTTGTTATTGTTTCTAGTATTTATATTATGTCGATCTTTTACTAAATCCAGCATATCTAAGTTTTTGCGGAGTTTTATTAGACAATGACAACGATATTGAAAACTATGAAATAGTATTTGCATATATTTACAAAATGATTTGCCACATACGGTGACAATATCTGGACGACCACTTGCTTCGCGATACATTGAAGCTTTGTTTGATAAATGAGGCACAGACCAAAATAAATCAATTTAGATGTGGTTAGAAGATTGAGAAATCCCGTGGAATATATTTAAATGATAAGGTGCCAAGAAACGGTCGCATGAGTTATCAGATTTATGAGTCTGCGTGGGAAGGCATGCAAATTTGGGCGTGTGTTATTTGTCAACTTGGTGTTTTAGATGTTTATTATACATCCTGCATACGTGTATATATACACAATATTTATATACATATAGTAACAGACTCCTGCAGGTAAATGTCCTGCCACAGACCTTAACAAGGAATGTACATAAAAATGAATCTAGTTAAAAATATTGAGACGCTGATAGGCAAAATATTTACAATTATAAAATCGCTTTTATATGTACATATAAAAAAGAAAAATGTAGATAACAAAAGCAGCGCCACTTACCGTGTCCTATTATAGCTAAGCTATACCTAATGATTATCCAGGTGACGTCATAAATAGAAAAAAAAATCATCAAAATTATGGGGTGAAGTCTACGAACATATAAGTTAGGTTTTTATATATGTATAATTTGGAAAAAATACAGTTCATAATAATAAGTATATATTACACCAAGAAAAGAAATGTACCCATTGTTATGGTCGACTTTCAACCATTAGACGACTACCTACTTGTAATAATAAATCTCTTGCACACACCTCTAAGACTGGGTTTAAGCTTGTAAAAACTACATACTACTTCGTCGCGTCGCCAAGGAAGGAGGGAAGGAAGGAAGGAGAGAGGGTGGTTAGGTTTTCGTTATGTAGTCAATATCATCTAAAGGAAATCTCATGCTTTCAAAACTCACAGGCATCAACACTGACGTACATATACCGAAACGTTAGCTGATTGAAAGCTAACAGTTTGTAGGGCTAATGTATAATGTATTTATAAAGACAAATATGAGTCAAATATATATATTTTAACCTTCTGTTTGCAAGAAATGATTAAAAATCGTATTTATAAATTATCACGTGAAAACTAGGGGTCTCCTCATACACTACGGATGGACACTGAGGGTGGGGGAGGGGGTTAAAAAGTTGTCAAATATGGGGTACGTGGTTTGGGTACGTTCCCTTATATGTATAACGTCGTGGCAACATCAGGATAAATAAATATTAATTTTACATTAAAATAATATAGCTACCTATTCTAATCATATAAACGGGGAAGTTTGTGAAGATTAATGTCATATTTGTAGTAAAAAAATTCATGCATAAATTAGTGATCAGATTTTGATGTAAATTTACAGTAATACAGCTTATAGTATCGCCATAACGCACAGGCTATAATTGATAAAAATATTGTATAAATTGGCCACAAATATAAGGATAAGGATCGAGTGAGTTCGGAGGCCTACCACTTGAAAGCTATCTCGGCGTACTCTGCGTAAACCGTTACCAATTATATGAAGATATCTAATGTTTGATGTATCGTTGATAAAGGCACAAATCTAGACGCGGGATGCTGCTAGTATGTATACATTAGTAAATGATCGTAGATATGACAACATGTGCGCAGGCGCTGCCGTGTGATTTTATAAATGTAAAATAAAACAACAAAAGGAGTAAGTTCAAGCGGTCCATTCTTCAAGGTTCACGGGCAAAGTAATGGCCGTGTTATTAATTATTTCCAGCTATAAAAAGATGATATTTCATTGATTTTAAAAAAAGTAAACAACAATTCTCTAGAATCATCAGCAAAGTTGCATATCCTTGTTTACGCCCGGGAAAATGCGGTGGTCATTGTGTATGCATTTAATGGTACCGGTCCACTGAGTTTCTCAAACTTTCTTTAATATTCTGCGAGACTTTATAAATTTGTGAATGAATATTTTATCACTAGGATAACAGACTAATATGATAAATTTAAAGGGTGCATATAAATACATTACCCAGCTTTGGATTGGGCACGTGTCGGGGAGAAGACCGAGATAATCGGTTGTGTATAGCGTTGTCTTTGTCTATCACAGTCAATTTGCGGTGCGTAAGAGCGCTTTACAATATGGAAGCAATGGTTAAATTTATTATTATTATACAGTCAATTTGCGGTGCGTAAGAGCGCTTTTCAATATGGAAGCAATGGTTAAATTTATTATTATTATATTATTATTCAATTCGGTTTCGTATAGCGTTCATCTTTGCTATTGCACTTCGCAGACATTACGCTGTGCGACAGAGAGAGCGCTTAACAAAATTTAAATAAACCGATTTTAGCCGGACGTCTTACTCTTCTTCTCGACGTGCCAAATCAAATATCGGGAATAATAGTACTCTACTAGCTATTTCTCAAAGTTCCATGAGTATCTGTTATTCTTTGTTGCTATTATTATTTACCGTAATAGATAGTTAAGTTATACCAAATAGAATATTGTGTAAATATTCTCTGAGTGTAAATATCTAAACATAGTAATTGTCATAACTGCATTTGATGCATAGTAGCGCTATGTAGTGGCGAGTTATAGTATAATGAGTAGTATAAAAACCACGATGTAAGTGAAACTCTGTTTTAGAAGGCAGACATTTAACTGAAAATTATTCGATTTGGGGTCTTAAAATCGCGTTTTAATCTTAATAGACTTAATAATTGAAAAATGGGAATGAGAAATCAACAGTAGACAAGATATCTAACTAAGAATAATATTATTCTACGTAGTAGAGCACGGAATATATAATAAATACAATCATTCAGATGATAGACGCATGTTATAAACTGAGCAAAATATTTATTTAAACCATTGAACCATTTTGAATTGATCCATGGGCGCTGCTATATTGGCTTTGGCTTTGGCCGAGCCCCTTTCACTTTACATCTACTCCGCGGCCGACTGTAATCTGACATGCGATAGATGGACGAAAAATTATGAGGCGATGGAAAAAAGTTTCACTTTAAAATCTCCATATTAAAAACTTAGGTGTGCCTAAAGAAATAATGTTATTACCGGTATGAACTGCACGTTTATAATAATTATTTAAGGCTGTTTTTTTTTAAATAAAACCTTTCACTTGTAATCCGGTATCTCTTAAAAGAACGATTTAAATATCCTTTTGATTTACTTAGGGATATCAAAATATAATACCAACTGTTGAATATATGATACTTAGCATCCGTTTACAATAAAATTTCGACCGCTTCAAGTTACAATTGCACCGATAATTACTAACGACGGTGTTATAACAAATGTATTCAATATTAGCAGCACGTGACTTCATCTGCATTTGTATAATAATAATTTGATTTATTTGATCTCCCATTTAGTTCTATACAATATTGTTTATGCACAAACAGAATTATAAATTTTATACAACAGGGCATACAAAGTAACAATTATAGCGTGAGGTCTGGAGTCTGAAAAGGTACAATGACTTGAACTATAAATCTCCAGACCTTTGTTCTCTAAAATCAATCTAATTTTTATTATTTTAGGTAATAGAAAGTTTTGCTTCAACAAAGTTCTTATGAAATTATAGAGTTATCTAAAGCTGACACCCGCGACTTCGTTTGCGTCATTCAATTTTTTTGTTATATGTCAAAGAGCAGCGTTTTTGACGAATGTTCCAAGGCGGCTTGACTTTTCCGGACACTTCCAACAATTATTGCTATATTTCAACCAATTTACAAAGAATCTTAACAAATTATACACCTAAACCTTCCTAGAGAATTACTCTATCCACTAATGTAACTCGCATGAAAATGTGTTCAATAGTTTTGAGTTTATCGCGAACAGACACACCGACAGACAGACAGACACGGCGGAGAACTTTGTGATAGTTTTCGGTATTACTGTACAAAAGTTTTAATAATCATTTTAATGTAATTCGTTTTCAAAATCAATATCTTTTTTTTTTCATTCCATACATTTAGTATACACACAACTTAGAAACTACTGTTAGTACTTACATCTATTAGAAAAAAAAAAAATACTTTTATAACGCCACACTAGTATGTAGGCGTACTCAATGTATGGGACTGTCCCACCTGTCTGCTACAGCAGTCAGGATGCTGTTGGTGCTTCACCAAGACCCATTCAGTTATTTTTGCTTAGCAGAGAAACAAATATCCGTCCATCCTTGCAAACTTGTTTGTGATATTAATATGATACAATGTATTTACGCATGTATTTACTTTTGCATATACGTCTTACTAATTCCCTATCATGTATATAGTATACAATTATTATAATTACTGATGACACTAATTATTCATAATAGGTAATCATTTACATTGCTTTTAATTATTCTATTAGCGATATCTACTATATTTTTCTAGTTTACCGCCGCGCTAGTCTTTTTTTTTTTGGTTAGTTTTGTAGTTGTTTTTGTTGTGGTAAGCACAACACGATCCAAAAATAACAGCGAATACCATTAGAATTGAATGACTACTATAATATATATTGAAATATAACACTTTAAACCTTAAGTTTGAAGGAGACAATGTTTTAGAAATGTGAGAAGAGTTTGTTTGGGAAACGGTTTAAGAACTTCACAAAGATATGACATATTAAACTTGTTTTTTGTTTTAACATGATTAGTCTGAAAAGAATGTTTTATTACATTAAACTGGGCAAGTACTAAACGAAAATGTGTTACAAAATACAATTCAGTCAAACATTAACAGCTATGCAAGCATTCATTTCGTTAATAACTTTGAGAGAACATTAACATAAGCGCTTGTTATGTGTGAAATACATTAATTTAAAAGGATATGTAATTCAGCATGTGGAAATAGAAACCAACTCATCGCAAAATACGACTTATGTAATCGGAATAGAAAACATATTGAAGGAAAACAAAATAAAAGCATTCTAATCAACACTGGTAATACTACATGACGTAATAAATGATTACAAAGAAATAGATTTATAACAACAGACAAATGCTTTAGGGATAAATATTGAATAGAAGTACATAGATTGATCACCAATTTTGTAGCGTCTTCATCTATGTAGGTACATAAACGGTAAATGAGGTTATTTACTTAAATCCGGTTACGTATATAAACTTGGCTGAACAAACGTTCCTTCGTAGTCAGCGTCATTCTCAGTTTGTAATGTTCTCAGAAAAAGGATTTAACGACGGTGCTTTACTGAACCGGAATTCCAAAAATTCTTAAAAACAAGTGAATTACTTTATATCTAGAGCCTTCGTAGGTAGTTAGGTACCTGACAAAGGTATTGAGGTAAATCTCACACAAAAACAGGAACCTGTTCAAGTTTAGTTAAGTAATCTAAGAGTGTAGGTCATCGCTTTATTGATATAAATGACTTACGTAGGACTATAAAAATATTAAATAAATACCAAATTATATGCTTCTTAATACAGTAAAATAAATTTTAGGATTATGAAATTACTAGCCGCCACGGCGGACTTTGTCCCACCCTGATAATAATAACATCTAAGACTTGAGGCATCCAAGCCAACCTCACCTGCACGTGGTGCACTCTGCTGAATAACGAACGAGGCAATGGCGAAAGCGGGGTGGTAGGGGTTTACAGCCTGACTGGGTCGCAACCACCATGTATATGGTGGAAAAGCCCGTCATAGTGATTCGCTTTTGCGGGTCGCGTTTCGGGATCAGCCTATGCATATCCAGCTTTTCGCAGCGGTGACCGGCGATGGATAGTGTGTCACTCGATGGTCGCCATTGTTTTTGGATTGTACTGTGTTTACCATCAGGCACAGTGCAGTCATTTTATCGTGCTACAATAAAAAAAGAGAAAAAACATTGACAAATTATACACCTAAACCTTCCTCGTGAAATCAATTTATCTTATGATGAAAATTGCATGAAAATCGGTACTGTAGTTTTTGAGCTTATCGCGAACAGACAGACAGACGTGGCAGAGAACCTTGTTTTATAATATGTAGTGATGACACTCTGTAAAATTGAAAGATAATTTGTTTATCTTTTACTTACTTATCTAACATGAGGAATTGCCCAGGACAAGCTATCAGAGTTACTGAAGTTGATTGTCTTGTGAGTTTGATGAGTCGTGGTGGTCTAGTGGTTTGACCGGTGGAATATCATTTCGATGTTTGGCATGCACCAAAGAATTTTACGGAATTCCGTACATTTATTCATTAAAATTGGTAACACTATCGGTTAACGGTGCAGGAAAACATCGTGAGGAAACCTGAACCTGAGAAATGTTCTTGTAGTACCCACTGTATGTGGGAAAACATAGAACTGTGGATTTCTCAGTGTTTGTAATCGTTAGTACGTCGTAGGCTGACGTGGTGATTATGCCTATACCTTCCTTCGGGAAGAGGCCTATGGCTCTGCAGTGGGTCTGTTACAGGCTGATGATCATTGATAATCTAGAACTTTAGAAGATTTAAGTTAGTAGAATCTGAGCATTCAATTAAAGTGAATATTGTAATCAAATCAAATCTTGATTAGGGCTTTGATGATCAGCTGATTAGTTGTCATTTTCCAAGTGAGAATCAGTCGTAAGCAATTATAGATGTATTTGGGGTAATTGCATTTGTGAGCCATTTTTTCTCTAAGTATATGTTACTTATAATTACGTTTGTTAAATATATCGACGAGCCTTAATGTTAGCGATGAAAAAATGAGAAATATTTTTTTCCATACCAGCAACCAAACGAGTCATTGTTTATAAGTGTCTATCAGTTATAATTCACAGTCCTTACTTCTACAATTTGCAATATTCGTACAATATTCAATAAGTATAATAATATCTATATATTTACAAAATTACTCAACACATACATATACTTTAAGTATTTACGCTAATTATATATATAATTTTTTCTTCGTTAATTAATATCTTCTTCCCTTTTCTTATTAGTCGGTGTCGGGTTTCCTCACATTTTCGTGGCAAGCCAATTTGTCTTGGGTTATCGATAGTTACAACTGGGCTTTCTTGAGGTCTTTTGCGATATTTGGCAACCATGCCGGAGGTGGTTGGCCTCTACCTCTTTTGCGTTCGGGTAGGTTCAAAGCTAATTGTACCACACGACCCTTCTTAAGTCTCTTTACATGCCCATACCATGTATGTATAGATGGTTCTCGGTCATTTTGTCGCTGATTGGTGCGACTTTCAAATTCCGCTAAGTTGATGGCGTGCTTGGAAATAGCGTCGATGAACGTAGGCTGGTTGTCCTTGCAACTGAGTTGGAGTGTCTAGTGGAAGAAAACATCGTGATAACACCATAGCGTGTTGGTAGGACTGTTTCTAAGTTCGCCCGGATAGCTGGTGTGTTCCGGCAGCTGCGCTTGACCGCTATTTGTTTTACGTGTTTACCATCTTAGGCTATGTTATTTTACATCAGGTGCGATTGTGCTCAAACGCTATAACCAATAAAAAATATATATAATGAGGCATAAACAAAAAGTTTGAGAACACCAGTACTGTACAACAGGAATGCAACTTTCTTCCTGCTAACCGCCCTGTCCGGGTTGAAATTACTAGGTATTTATAATACCCGATAAATTAATTTTGTTGGTACTCGAAAATGATAAAAAAATGTACTTAATCTATAAGGAAATAACACAAGTATAGTGAATCATATGGAAAAAGAAGTCGAGGGAGTCATAAGCACTACGGAAAGAAGTAGAAACTCAAAACAATGTTATAACTGTGTTCTGAATTATTAAATTAATTACAGTGTTAATTACTTAAATTCCCTAATTTTGTAAAATTAAATTATTATCGTTAATCTGGTTTTTACATCTGTTGGCAGTCTGAAGAACAATAATATACATATTTACACAGTTTATTAATTAATCAAGCATATGATGAGCCGCATAATCTCAATATAAAATATGAATATTAGATGTACTCAGGCCGCTATACTACGCGTCGCTAGCCTGACGGAAGCGCAATACGATAGGTCTCGCTTTATTAGCATGTCGCTGACGTGAAACTATATGTTTTTCTCCTGCCAAAAAATACCACTCAACACGCCTAGAGAAGTTTTCACTTCAAGAAGTAACTACTTACCATGCAGCGTCTCATACTGATTCTTTTTTGTACATTACAGGTACACTTTATTCAATTTAGGCCCTAAGAAGGCACTTATGAACGTCAAAACTACCACTGGATCGGAAAACAACCCAGTCATCGAGAAGAACCGGCAAGAATTTCGATCTGGTTTATCTTTTGATCTCAGATGGTAATCATACTAAATCTTGAGGGTGGTAGCTTGTCAGGCGGACTTAGAAAAAGCCCCACCGCCATGCTTTTTATTTTTGACTAGCTGTGCCCGCGATCTGTCCGCGGGGAACCTAATGTAAAAAAATGACTTCTAATGTCATCTGAATTTATGAAGTCCATTTACTTATCTACGTTTCTCTCGTACTGAAGTTGCGTTGTCACTAAAATGACAATAACTTTTGATAGAATGAGCCGATTTTAATAGAACCGAGGCTAAATGTTACTCTCCTTGATGCTTTATGATTTTCTTGAAAAGGTTTTATCGTGAATCCAGTACTTTGCGTGTTAAAACAAACGGACAGACATTTCTAAAAGTGATTGAACTCTATTTTATTACGTATTCCGAGACAACTGCAACATTTTTTTAATATAAATCTAAAAAGTACAGACTCGTTAGATTTACGATCTTCTTAATTATGTATAGAATGTTTGACCACGAGATAGTAATAGACAGATTACGATAATCTTGTATATCTTATAGTTTTGTAAAACAAATAAATTTGAAAATGCCCTAAAAGGATTCAAATTTATAAAATAGTACTCACTATAACAGACGATAGTTTGCAGACATTTTTGTAGTCAATTGTTTTTCGAATATGAATATAGAGGTTTAATTGTAAGGGAACATATCAAACATATTTTTCGCGAACAAAATTCACATTACCAAATAAATATTTTTTATATTTAAAGTCATTTTAGGGTTGAGTTATGTAGTCTTTTTATTTCAAGTTAGGAGTCGTACAGTGGCCGAAATACGACCTTAATTCTTTTTTATTTTTGTTTGAACGTCATTGAAGTTCTGTTGTCAAAAATTGTAAATACATGTATATTAACTGCATATAATTTTTTTGATTCTTATTTTATTACGTCAGCTACTAAAAATTACAAATACATTTTTATATTGTTTTTCACTGTTTATATATCTCTTGACATATATATCATATCCTACCTAATATTATAAATATGAGAGAGTGTTTCTCTGTTACGATTTCACGCCTCAACTACTCTAAATCTAACTCCAATCTAATCGTGATGAAATTTTGGTATACAGGTTGTCAGGTGTATAAACAATAACAAAAACACAAAAATATGATTTGTTGCATTTAAAAAATGACACATTTCAAGTTAAAACTCTTTAATTTTAAGTTTTAATTTAGATAATCAATGTAAGATAATCAAATGCGAGGTAATAATAAATTTAGAAGGAAGGCTTTGTAAACATACACGTCTTGTAAAGACAAAAATATATTTTTTTAAATAGTATTCTTCTGCAACTAACAAGCGTTTGACTTTGGCTGACTTTGGCTCTTGCTTTCGAGCCATTAATAACGCCTTTCGTAGAAGTAAACCGATAACAGAAACGCTAAATATATGTCACGAAATTCAGAATAATATGTAATCATTCTCTATAAGCTTATTCTTAGAAAGAATTTGGTATAACATACAACACAGCCGTCGCTTTGTTAAGCCTTGGTTTTGTGATTCATCGTCATCCTGCAAGGATCATAGGTCTCTTCCCGCAAGGAGGTATTACCACGCCAGCCCACGACGTATTGGCGATTTCAAACTCACAGTACATATGTTATCCCAGTATGTTTTCCTACAAATAGTATTACTACAAGAACATCTGAGGTTCAGGTTTCCTCACGCTGTTTTCCTTCACTGTCAGCCAATAGTGTTACCAATTTAAATCATTACATAGTATAAAACAAAGTCCCCCATCGCGTCTGTCTGTCTGTCTGTTCGCGATAAACTCAAAAACTATTGAACGGATTTTCATGTGGTTTTCACCAGTGGCTACAGCGATTCACGGGGAAGGTTTTAGTATATAATTTGTTAAGATTGTTTTTATAGTCAGGGCAGGACAGCGTCTGCCGGGCCCGCTAGTTAGTAAATGTATGCGAATTCAGAAAAATTCATGATTACATACCAATGGGGTACGAACCTATGGACATCGGATTGATATTCCACAGGTCAGGTTAAACCACGGGTCACTACGAATCGGTTTTAATTAGTATATGTCTACATTTCCTCATTTAGGAAGCATGTTTTAGCGGCATATGAATTTATGGTGTGGATATTCTTCACCCGAAAACCAGCTCTAAATTCTCGTTTACTATAAAGAAAAGGTCTATATTTAATACTAGGATGTTAACAACTTTGTGTCGTCGTAAATTAAGTAAGTTTCATAAAAATTTCCTTTGGTATTTGTATGACCGACGATCGTATATATATGTCGTCTATATATGTTCCTAGTTTACACTAAATGATAGATGCACAAATTGTAGAAAAGTTAAAAAAATATAACATATAAATTGAGGCTAATAAGCTTTTGTATATACCCTTTATTATATATTAATAAACTGTAAATAAACCACTTAAGATTCTTGTTTATTTATAAAATAGTTATTTTAAGTTTTATTTTATCCGTGTTTAGTTCTTGTTTTAATTTTTTTTTAATAAGAATGATAAAAAAAGTAAGATTAATAAGAATATACCCATTCATATACATACATAAATAATCATCTCATTCTTATTATTTTTAATTATTGTTAGTTCGTAATAAGCCTGGTTAAGTTCCTACGTTCCTTGTCTCTTATAACTTTTAGTTCAATTTTTCTTTTTGTAATTGTAACTTTTAATTTCGACGTGAACTATTGTGTACTATTAAACTCACCATATCTAAAAACTGTTCATATTGTCAACCTGAATAAGGGCTCTTTCTGTTGTTAGAAGATTTACCGTGTCTGTCTGTCTGTCTGTTCGTGATAAACTCAAAAACTAATGAACGGATTTTCTTGCGGTTTTCACCAGTAGATAAAGTGATTAATGAGGAAAGTTTTGGTATATAATTTCTCAAGGTTTTTTTTATTATCAGGGCGAGACAACGTCCGGCCGGCCTGCTAGTCTATACATATAATAAGATGACTGTACATTTTAGAATTTTGTGAAAAAAAAATCTGTTTCAGGTGTCTTGGAATAAGTAATAAAATATATTTCAATCATTTTTAGAAACGTCTGTCTATCTGTCTGTCAGTCTGTTTGTTTGAACACGCATCACTGCTAAAGTACTGCGTCCACGATAAAACCTCACCAAGAAAATCATAAAGCATATCCGCGAGTAACATTTAGTCATAGTTTCATTAAAATGTGTTCACTCTATCAAAAAATGTTTTAATGAGGACGCGACTTAATTACCAAAGAAATGTATATAAGTAAACGGACCTAATACATTCAGATGATTTTATTAGTCACTCTTTTTTAACATTAGGTTACACGCGGACGGAGTCGCGGGCACAGCTAGTACTCAATAATAATAAAAATAATTGATATATGCATAAGAGGGAAAG
This sequence comes from Antheraea pernyi, assembly GCA_015888305.1. Lineage (NCBI taxonomy): Eukaryota > Metazoa > Arthropoda > Insecta > Lepidoptera > Saturniidae > Antheraea > Antheraea pernyi. The sequence continues at coordinate 471,606 of MU158757.1, forward strand.
GGATTAAATTCAATGCGACATTACAATTCTACAAATGACCCATTGATAATTTTACATGTAAACTTCTAGTAATCGTACGAAACGCGCCGATGTATCATACACGAAGGTCAGATGTCGCGGTGATGAGCATGTGAACTGGTTTTGTGGGGGGGCAGGTGGTGGGGTGAGGAGGGCCCGGTGACGTCATAGAAGGCTGCGACGATATAATATAGGAGAGGTGCGTTTGCATCACTTAAGATTTTAGACTCGAGTGAAGAATATAGTGGAAGATGCTGTGTTTTTTAACATTACTGGCGGCGGTAAGTTATAGATTAATTGCTTGATATTAGTTCATAGTAAAAAATACCAAACTGAGTATGTACAATTGATTTATTATTTGATATAATATTATTTTCATTGATTATTTATGTGAAAAAAATACAGACGAATTGATAACCTCCTCCTTTTTTTGAAGTCGGTTAAAAAATAATTACAAATTCGTATATTTAGAGTAATAACTCGAGATGGAAAAAGTATGCTATAAATTCTTTAATAAATCAAAAACTTATCACTCATTACTCATTTGCCAAAAATAAATATTTACTTTAAAAAAAAACAATAACAATATATTTATTATTTGATACTTTGTATTCTTCGAATACTTACAAAAAAAAAATACAAATTCATATATTTATAATAATAACTCATTGTGGAAAAATATACGATAAATTCTTTAATAAATAATTTTATTTCTTTTGCTCAAAAATATAAATTCTCATTTCCAATCTAATATAGGTAATTTAAATCGCAATTATCCAATCTTAAAGTACAATTCTGCAATTTCATATATATATATGGAATAAAAGGCTATTTTATTTTATATGCCTCATATTTAGTTTATATACTATAAAAAAAGTTAAGAATAATTTTCATATATATTATTTAATTCATAAATATATAATGTTTTATTTTATTTCTATTCATACCGTATATAATTACTAAACAACAGATAACCAAACAGATATTAGTTAAAATAATCAATTAATTGTTAAAATAACTAAATTAAATACGCATCAAGGAACATATGCAAATATTATTGTTATATATTATCTAATTAGTAATTAATGAGTAGTAAGTAATTAAATATTCCCACCAAGTGAATAATTCACTACATATTATAAAACAAAGCCTCTGTCACGTCTGTCTGTTTGTTCGCGATAAACTCAAAAACTATTGAACGGATTTTAATGCTGCTTTCTGTAGATAAAGTGATTCTTAAGAAAGGTTTGGGTTCTCAAAGTTTTTTTTTACTATCAGCGCGGGACAACCCTTTTATTATGTTTGCAAGCTTTATCATCACAATCTAACTTGATCTGACCAGATTAAAAGACGGTAAACAAGCTAAGCCTAAAGGTGGACTAACATTTAAGTGCCTGTCCGAATACACGTATAGGTGCTTTGCTATAGATTCGCAACTCGAGAGAGGTAGCAAGGTCAGAAAAAGCCCTACCACAAACGTACAGTTATATAATGATGTTTTCCTTCAATGAAAGGTGATTGTATGATTTGAAATATTGGAATGCGTTGCCTCTAAGCCATAATCATATGTTATTATTTTTCGGGTAAGGCCGCGAGCCATTACTAGAGATACATAAAATTAATAACATTCATCTTATTATGATGAAAAAGTGTTCGATATAGCATATAACAACTGGCGAGTACTCGTTCATTCATTATAATATATTTAAGAGATAATATTTAAAATGAGTAGGTAATTAATTAACTTACAATTTTTATTTTATTGTTATATTATCGCGAAAAGAAATATGATTATATTGTAATTCATGACGTGCATATGACGTCATTTAAATTTGTTGCGTTGGTAACATTGATATATAAAAACCCAAGATGCACAGTCAACGTCTCAAACCCGTCCGCATGAAATGAGTGCACTATTGAGAATTCTGAGCTCATTTCAAATAGTCTCTCATCACTCGCGTCTTTGCACTTTTTGTATACTGCTTTGTAAAAACAACTTTAAATAATTCGCGTATGGTTAATTTACAAAAACTTTAGTTTATAGTATAACTAGAACTACTTAGGTATATCGGTGAGTTTTTGGGGACGGTTTTGAGCGTTGCTTTTATTCGAAACTGTGCATCTTGAGTTTTTATTTATCAATGGATGGTAAATATGTAAATAACAAATATTTTTTTAATTTTTAAACTTAGTATTTTAAACCTACTTACCTATATAATTTGTTTTTGAGGAACCTTGTACTCTCATAAATAAAAAAAAAATGCATTCTATGATTGAAAAGTATCCTAATATTATAAACGCGAATGTCAGTTTGTTTGTACGTTTTTAAGCGTTAACTACTCAACAACTTATAAAATTTTGCATACGTTAAAAGTTAAAGTTAGCACGAGCAAAGCTACGGGAACAACTATATATAGGTCACGAAATCTATGAAATATTTTTTTTACTTTTGTGCAAAGGAATTTTCCCACCCGCTTTATTTTTCTTTAGATTGTAAATATATCCCTATGCACTTCGATAGCTACATCCAACTCCTTTTCTAAATATAGTGTGAATCATCACCACATCATATGTGTTTACGTTTGTTGAACTTTATATTTAAAATAATAGATTAATCAGATCGTTCTACTCAAAATACACGCACTAGGTACCTATATAAAAGTAGGAGAGTTGTTCTTCAACAACTCTGATGTCTCTCACAAGTGACACTTGAAAGAGTTTCATAAAAATACATTTTAAGAATTATAAAATGAATATATTTATGAATAATCTATTCAAATAAAAAATCATACTTACATTTATATATTTACACTACAGAAACAAGAATTTCATATTGATTTCCGATAAACTTGACAAACTACAAATATGACTGACAGACGGCGACATCACTGTCAATTTAGTATAATTTTATATTAAGGAATAATACCACGGAGGTCCACAGCCACAAAAACTCCATGGAAAGTTCTAAAAAGACGGTTACCATCTTGTTAGTCCTTACCTATTATTTTTTTTTACTTTATTTTTGGCAACCAATCTTTTTCTTGATTATTACTGCCATTGTCAAGTAAGTATCGATATTACGAGTGTCTTGATAAAATTTTAATGAACTAACAAGATGGCCACCATGAACTAACAAAATGGTGGCCATCTTGTTAGAACTTTCCATGGAGTTTTTGTGGCATCTCAGAATTCATGGTTGGTGGTATTATTTTCCATTCACTTCACTTATGCACAATAAACAAACTATATTACATAAAACACCACCAATTTTACACAATATAGAGTCAAGTAACAGAAGATTATGAATAAAAAATAAAATCCACTACATGACAGACCAAGATCCCGCCAAAAACTCCCTTACCTACTTACCTTACTTACTTATTTACCTAGTCATTACCTACTCGACAATGGCAGTAATAATGTAGTAGCAGATTGGTTGCTAAAACTAAACTAAATAAACCAACTAAAGATTATTCTGCTATATGATAAGATAACTAAATAAAATATTTAAAAGTGTAAACAAATATAATGTAAACATATTTATGTTTTTGCATTGAAATCGTGTATTAAATCAAAAGAGTATGTAGTTAATTTAAAATTTATTTCATACCTCCTTACTATTTTGTTGTTATAACTCCTATATTTGTTTTTTTTTTCTATTTTGACAAGTAATTCTCTTTATTTGAGAGTGCCAGTAGGAAGTGGGTAATTATTACAAAGTGTCTTACAATGACTTCAGTGTTACAACAAAATGGCGGTCTCCTTGTTAGAAATTCCCAGGAATGTTTTGTGACATTTCAGTGTCGAATCGTCTATGTTATTATTTCTCAAACAGTTGTTCACTATATTTTAATCTATATTATACAAGAGGTATTATAAATAAGATATAGGGTAAAATAGCACAAGATTATGAATAAAAATTATAGGTACTACATGAGTAGCTGAGATCCCGCCAAAAACTTCCCGTACACTGATCCTTACAATATAGATAGTAAGAAAATGTCGCGGCTTTTATATTTAATTCATAATCTTGTGTTATATGACCCTATATCCTATTAATTTCGGTGGCATCACACCTAACATACCTTGGTTAATGTGCACAAGTAAATTGAAAATAATAAAACGGATTATAAATTCTAAGATATAAAACCTTTCTGGAAATTTCTAACAAGGAATCACATAACACTATGTAAAACAGAATGATTAGCCACATAATGATGTAAGTGATACTCTTGAATAGTGAAGATGCTGCTAAAGTAGGAAAACGAAGAAGTACAATAATATAACCAAGTTTTGTTATAAAAAATCCCCAACAAAAGGACTCCTGGCCTTAAAGACAGCTTCGAGCTCATAAGTAGGCAGTAATTTGTACAAAAATATAAAACTTTAAGATAATGTATTCCTCACAAAAACATAAAACAACGTACGTCGATTGTTTTTCTCATAAGAACGACGTTTTAAATATTCTTGTTTATCATTTTTTACTGCGCCTTTGTTTTAAACAATTTCGTTCCTTATAGATTTTCAAGGCGAAATGTTTCAAATACTTTCTTGTTCTTCTTGAATTGTTCTTTTTACAGGGCAGTAACTTTATTTTAATGCTACTACAATATTAAAATATCTTCAAGCTATGCCTCTTTCCGAGTAAGCAGAGATATTTACAATAGATGAATTAGCTTAATCAAGAGCTCGTGTCTACGATTGCGTATTCGTAAAAATCATATAGTTTTATGGGAACTACTTAATTTATTCGTTTGTTTCTGGTATGTTTTTTATTTATTCAAGATCCCGGACTGTTTTGATCAGATGTGTTATAAGTTTAGTACCGAGAACGTTTTAAATCATTATTTTAAATAGTATCCAAACTCCATAAAATTAATCAATAAATTGGGAGTGCATAAGACCGAGGAGATCAACATAAGCTAGGCGAATTTGCTCAGAGAAACTTAGTGAGTGTTTTTATCTCATTCATTCTTGAAAGTGGTAGAGCCTCGCTGTAGCTATTACTAGTTTCAGCATGAATGGGTCGGCTCGCCCGGGGTAGTACCACCCTCTCACAGAACACCGACGTGAAGTAACAGTGCTTGCATTGTTGCGTTTCGTTCGGTCAGTGAGAGCGCCGGAGGCCCACCTCCTTTCCCCTTTTCCCTTCCCTTTTCTCTTTTCCCTACCCCTCCCCACACACAGGTTGGCAACGCACTTGCGAGTCCCTTGGTGTTGCTAGTGTCTATAGACACTACGGTGGTGATCACTTAACATCAGGTGGCCCACCTGTTCGTTTGACTCATTTGACATAAAAAAAAAAAATACACTGTAATTAGTACGATGGAAATATTTGTTGTCATTACCTACATTACCTATTACTTACGCAATTCGCATAAAAAAATGACAGTCTCTTAGTAAATTCCACGGCATTTGTTTAATTGTGATTTTATCAAAAATGTATCTTTACAGCGATTTTAATTACCTTTGTTAAATCGTATCATTACCGTAGTGCTATTATGCGTATACAGTTTATATATAGCTTAGTTTAATAAATATATTACGCTAAAAACCCAATATTGTGTGGTCAATAAACAACAACAAAAATATGATAAAAACACGATTTAAAAAAAATCTATACAGAATCACGACGTCTCACGAAGCACGAATTTGTTAAAAAACTAACACCTAACATGTTATAATAACTTTAAAACCGTCAATCAATAACTATTATATGATTATTTTTTGGAAAAAAAAGCAATCAATAAACTTGATCGGGTAACAGCAGTTTTATTAAAAATATCCATTGTTTATTATAATTATCATAATTTGGGATGTATCCGGTTTTGTTTTTCGTTTTCATTGTATTCAATTTACCATATTGAAGTTTTGTATAATAAGTTAGGTGTTCATGATTACAACAATTAAATATATTTGAAACAATGATGGTTTTATGGTTAACGTGTTGAAGACCTTGTCGATTGACGTAGGTTTGAATCCTTGAAGGAAAGAAGGAAGCCATATCTGATATCTGATATCTTCTAAGCTATCTACCAAGACAAGTAAAAAATTTGTCGCTAAGTACATGTTGGCGTGTTCCAGCAGCTGCATACGAGAGCCAGATCTCTTTCGGTGTTATTACAAAAGAGTTTAATTTAATTTAATTAATGCACCGCGCTCGGCCGATGCAAGGTTGCGTTATCCTTTTTTCGCAAGTCTAATCTAACTTAATCAAAGCGAGACAAAAGTACAAGATGGCGGAGATCAGTGAGCGTGGTGCATTTAATACGAAACCTTTTCAATACGTATTTAACTTTTTTATAATAACATCGTATACGTTTAGCGTGTTTAGCATCTTAGAGAACGCCGTTATTTAACATCAGATGTAATTGTGGTTAAATGCTAAGTTATAAAATATAATAATTAAGTTATTGTATTATACACAATGGATATTATGAATAAAAACATCATTATTCTGCTTTTGATTATCAGTTATTTATTATTAATTTTGGCAACAAATCTTCTAGTAGATTATTACTGCCATTGTCAAGTAGGTACCGATATTACAAGTTTCTTGTGATTATTTCAATGAACCAACATCATGGTTGCCGTCTTGTTAGAACTTTCCGGGGAGTTTTTGTGGCAAGTCGGAATCCATGCTCCCTGGTATTATTTCCCAGTCACTTCACTAATGCACAATAACCGAACTATATTACGCAAAACACCACCAATATTACAAAATATAGAGCCAAATAACACAAGATTATGAATAAAATATAAAATCCACTACATGCCAGAGATAATTACAATCTCAGAATTCATGTTCCGTGGTAGGTATTATTTCCCACCCAATTCACTTGTCCACAATAACAATATTACGTGAAATACCACCTATATTACAAAATATAGAGTGAAATAACATAAGATTATGAATTAAATATAAAATACACTACGGGACAGACTAAGATTCCTCTTAAAACTCCTGATTATCGGTTGTCCGTTCATATAATTGAAAATGTCATTTTTATCGCAACATACAAATATACAAGGTTTATGCAATGAATAATAAGTGTGAAAGAAAGGAAGAATACATCACGTTGTTAACATACGATTCACGTTGCGAATAACGAATACTCATTTCATTATCACATCGTTGTTACAAATTAATATAGGAACAAGACAGCAAATAACGCAATAGCAGCATAATTGCTATTATCTTATAACAGCTGTAGAGTTTTTTGACGGGATCTTAGTCTGACATGTAGTGGATTTTGTATTTTATTCATAATCTTGTGTTATTTCATTTTATATTTTGTAATATTGGTGGTATTTTATGTAATATAGTTTGGTTATTGTGTACAAGTAAAGTGGATGGGAAATAACACTACGGAGCATGGATTCTGAGATGTTAAAAAAACTCCATGGAAAGTTCTAAAAAGGGGTCACCATCTTGTTAGAACATTCAAAATTATCACAAGACACTTGTAATGTTATGAGCTACTCGAGAATAGCAGTAATAATCTAGAACATTGGTTGTCAAAAATATTAATTAAAACATAACAGTGTTATTAATTATTACTATGTAGTAATTCATACTAAATATTATTGGCTATAATTTCGTGTATTCTGTCTGATATCTTTTAGGTTCTTTAAGTTAATATGAATGTTTCGAAGTTGACATACTTAATTATCAGTGCCTCCACCGGAGTTGTTGGCGTTGCTTTTACAAATTTTGTAATCGACGTAAATTCCTATGTAAATTCTTTATTCAGACGAGTGGCCCTCTCCACTATACATAATACCAGTATGCTAAAGAATAATATACATACAATGCAAATGCATACAATATTACAGGAGCCATACAAATTGACGTTATTCATATGCAAATAGTGGTCTACAGTTTAGGCTCTACATGTTTCTTGTTACAGTGGGAAAAAAAATGCTTGATTAACAATTACAATAAATAATTAACTTAGTAAATATAGATCACAAATTAATCAATAACCCTTCAACTATCGTTTTAGTTCTATTCGGGCAATTGCAAATGAGGTATCATAAAAACCTTCCTTAAAATAACACAAAACACCGTTAATTCTCGCTGGAGTTTATTAATCTCCGATTTGCACCGTGTTTTATAAATATGGATGGGATAAAGTCTTTTCCGGGTTTCACTACGGAGCATTAAGAATACTTACTAAAATCTGGAAGACATCGATTATTTTCACTTTCATACACCTCATTGAGAAAATGACTCAGAATACAAATTTATTTGATTATCACTCAGCTAAATATTAAGTAATCAAATGAAAACGAACGCACGACTAAACATCCGAATAAGTTATTCGGATGACCAAAAGGTCAATAGGTAAAAATACGCCGTGTTTTTATTACCAAAATGATTTTCTTAGCCAATTTATACACGGCACTGTTTGAAAAGTTGTCATTTGAAATTAGACGATGATTTCTCTTTATACTTTTAACGTTTTAGCATTTGGCCACAATCTCGTCTGATGTTAAATGACAACGTATTCCAAGATGGTAAGCATGCCAAATCTAGAGGGAGACTGGCTCTTAAGTGCAACTGTCGGAACAAACCAGCAGATGCTTGGCGACAGATTTTCAACTTGAGAGTGGTAGCTAGCCAAGCGGGCTTATAAGAAATCTTATCTCCATGCTATGGTTTCATCACGGCGTTTTTCTTCAAGCTCTGACTCAGTTGCAATCGATTGACACGGGGCTCAAAGTCTGAACATGCTATCAACTAAGCTACCGTCCGCGTCACTTCAAATTCGCTTCGCTACGATGTGATTTATCACCCTATATATGTTTTTATTTCTTGCTCTAGTCCCACCTGAGTACAATTCACAGTATGTTTTCTTCATAACCATATACTTTATATATTACTTTATAACCAGCCGCCTGCCTAACGGCAACCCTTCCTTGGGATCTTCTGGTTTTTCGGTTTGTCTCTAGTCGAAGATAGCTAAATAGCCTCTATTTTCCTCTTTAAGGCATTCCATTACAAATTAGCAAGTGCAGGAATATGTAAAGACATGCATTCTAAATCTTGAAGTTATATTTATGGAGCTCGTCATATTTCGATATTTCTGTTTCTAGATCCTTCTACAGATGCTATTATTTTTATTTTGACCGCTTTTGTATTCGTTATCATATTATTACAAACATATTCAAGTTCACGGTGAACTTTTAACAAACCAGTTCGAGGGCAAGTCCGTAAGATCATAATGTATATTGTTATTTTTTTCTTCTTATATTTGGTTGTCAATATTTTCAATGTTATTTTTTTCCAAGCACATAATTATTACTCTTTTTGGTATACTTTATAGGTATAGTGTTTTGCCACAAATCCACCTAATGTGAAATCATTTGGTACAAGATGCTAATCATACCAAACCAAAACGAGAACTAGTTTAGCTAGGTTTAGATAAAGCCCTACCACTATGGTTTCGTCACAATGCTTTCGGTAGTCCGGTGAAGTTGTTAAGATCTTTCTAGGTCAAAAGCGTAGACAGACCGAAAAAAAAATCACGATGCTTTCCTTCATCGAAAACTCCGATACAGCCGCAAAGAAGTCCTAAAATTTATCGAAATCGTGTCCGAACACGTTAATTTATTGAAGCCATCTTAGCTTTGAGGTGATCAATGACAAATAATGCAATGCATTACATTCTTCTATTTTTTGTCCCACGTCTAAAAGGATCTGCATACACTGATTTCTAGTATGAAAATATATTATCTTTGACAAAAAAAAACACATAAATAATATCATTAAAAACGGTAAAATTGTTTGTACGAATTCTAATATTAAAAAAAATACCGAGCACTTTAACCTTACTATTTTGTATTTATCTGTGGTCGTCTTCAACGTATTGTCAAAGTTCAATTCCGCGTCGTTAGAAACTCGTTATAACTATGAATAAGAATAACAGAATATAATAAATTGAATTGGAATTGAAACGTAGAAAAAAAAACGGATTTTTCCCACCGACAAGCAAACAGGTTAACAAAACGGATACTGATTATATTCAACATAAATACCTATAAGTTATTCTAGAATAAGCCATTTTAAATACATAGTTATAAATTTTAATCGATGCAACAGTTGTGTAATTTTTTTCTATAACATAGCTTTGTGAATGATGAATGTGGATGTGTGGTGTAACTAGAATGGATTAGATTAGTAATGAATATATCAGAGGAAGTTTGAAAATAGCACCAGTAACAGAGAAGTTAAGGAGTAATAGGTTAGCATGGTATGGGCATGTTATGAGGAGAGATGAAGACCATGTAACTAGAAAAGCTTTGAGTATGACGGTCGATAGATATAAGAGTAGAGGAAGACCGAAAAAAGGATGGATGGATTGTGTGAAAAATGATATGTGTGTAAAAGGTGTGATGATTGAGATGACATCTGATAGGCGAGCGTGGAAAAGGAAAACATGTTGTGCCGACCCTACTTAGGTGGGATAAGGGTAAGAAGATGATGATGAACATAGCTTTGTGAAGGGATAATTTTCTATTTTACCAAATTTGTTTCGATCTATATGTATAACAAGAGCGTAAATGTAACGTGTCTGTATTTTTCAGATTTTTGACCAAGAAATTGTTGCAGGTGTCTATCAAAAGTTATTGTAATACATTTTAGTATATTGTAGGACATATAAATAATACTAGCATTCGTTTTATATTTATTAATTTTCATTGAACACGAGGTAAACAACTGTCGATATATATTCTTGGTTAATATATTAAATAAATTCTATAAATATATGAGAGATATGTAAAAGAGTATAAGGATGATACTTCCTTTACAGTGACCTCTGTGGTCGTCTCTCTTGTGTCCATAAATAAAGTTCTGTCACGGATTATTATTGCAGTATATGCAGATACGATAAATTGTATAAATAAGTTGTTTACTTGCAGCAATAAGTTTTTTGCACATTTACTGTCACCATATTGATTTTATTTGATCTCTATTGTTAACAAATCGTAGTTAATTTTTACGTAATTTAAATCAGTGTATTATGAGTATTATGTTGTTTCAGATAACATATTTCAGACAACAGATTTCAGACAACATATGTTACCTTATTGACTTTCAATATTTTTTTATTAGTTACAGTAAAAGAAAAACCGCTCGACCTACTTAAACTTCTTACGTACAAAACACCGAGCTAAATTGTTTTTTAGAATAAGCTATTCAAATTTGAAATTACTTTTTTTAGCACCTACAAAAAATCTATGATTGAAATGTTATCATTATTCCGAAATAAAGGAAAAAAAATGTTTTTCTTTGTCGCATGAAAAGACATTGGTAGAAAACTTGTCGTGTATTACAATAAGATACATTATAAATTAATGTTATGTTCTTACTAAGTAGTGGTGATGTCATAATTAGTGTTTTTCCCAATTCACAAGTATATATCATAGTAATCATAATTAATTCTGTAGCAAAATAATCATTGTAATATTTTAAATATAGAATTGGTTAATGCAAACATGTCTTCGAAAAATAAAAACATCGTTATTAAACTAAGACGTTATGACCTTCTGATTTTTATTAATCTTTATAAAAAAAAAGATTACTTAATTAATTTTAATAGGTTTATAACACTTTATAACACGACCGAAACCACAGGCGAAAGCTAGTTAAAAACTATTGAACGGATTTTAATGAAACATGAATTAAACTTTATGAATTATGATTGAAATAAGAATAACACATAGATTATAATTTACGAAAATATTGTAAAAAAAAGGACCAAAAACTAACAATAAATTTTAAGTGAATTGAAAGAAATATTGTCATCTGAGATGTATTTCGGTGTGCGCTTCATAAAATGAGTATAATGTATGGTGACAACATTTATATACACAGATGAAGTCGCGGGCGGCCGCTAGTTCTTTTGTTTTGTAAAAAAAACCTATTCCTTTTTTACATATACATACTAGTATACATATACTAAAGAGATTAACTTCTCAAATTACAACGAAATAAATATTTTTAACATATATTTCATTATTATATTGATGTCCATTAAAATTATTTGATAGCATATCAACATGCAAAATAAAGAACAACGTCGATTATGTTTCCGAAATTATACATTCAAATATATTTCAAAAAGGATAATCAGATAATCTCAAAGGCCCCGTGTTTGTAATATATTGAGTCATAAAATACTTTAACAAACGCAGTTTTATTCTTTAAACACAATTTGGTAAATTTATGTGCAAAACCGTACTCTGTATTCCTAAAATATATATAAAAGAAACATTGCTTTTACGTATTTTCTTCTTATTTTTATTTTTTATTAGGAGATACATTTTCGCAAATTAATACATTCTTTCTGAAAAATGCGTTCTTTAAAGAAAAACAGCGTCTATTATTCAATTATTACGACCATAACGTGAAAAATGTATTTTTCGGTTTTTTAATTCATATTATTTAAATTACGTATTAAACTTGAAGAATGCAATATTTAATGAATTTGCACTTGCGGTGTAATTTCGCTGTGTTTGTTATATACGGTCTTATGAGAAAATCAGCGCTGTAACGCTTGCACTTGCAAGTCTGCAGCTTTATGCCGAGAGGAATAGTTATTTAATTCCATACGACACTTATTACATTTCATAATCAAGACATTATTGCTTCTTCTATTTTATAAGTGCTTAAAAACTCGATTTAAATTACTAGGCGTGGTTATACCTTCAGTAGTCGGATCCGCTAAGCTAAGATAATGCGATTACATTAAAGATGCATATTGAAGAGTCATGATATCGCGGTTAAATCATTCAGTCACGAGCTGTGCGTATGAATTTATCGAGTCATCATACGATCTGGTCATATTTATTTCGGTAACGGATCTGTTCGGAACAGGAATCCGTTTTACGTAATCATATCTTACATTATTGACCGTAACTTCGCCTGCGTCAGTATCTTTAGAAATATATAAAGATATAAAACTCTTTGGTAGTCTAATTCTTTCAAACCTACTTGAAACCTATTGTTATTTTTATCCAATATAATTTTAGTTTTATTTTTATTTTTATCTAATATAAATCTCTACTAATATTATAAAGAGGTAAAGTTTGTGAATTTGGATGTTTGGGGTAATCTCCGGTACTATTGATACGATTAAAAAAAATCTGTAACTGTTAGAAAGGTACATTATCACCGAGTGCTATAGAGTATTTTTCATTTATGTAAATATATATACTGTCAATATTTAATGACAATCAATGTAATTGAAGACAGCAATTCGACATGCGTTGCCTGAATGGTTTGAAATAAAGTAATAAAACCTATTGCAAATATATTCACTATATTTAGCTTTACAAAAAAGTCCTAAGAGAAAGTTTTATAAAAACTAATATCTAAATCGAAATTCCATGAGGATAAAGTTTTAGTGAAGTTGGCGAAATAAAAATAATAAGTCGGTAAAATTATTGTGTTGTCGTTGTCACTGACCGTGTGAGAATAGTAAGCGGAGTACGGCTCAGTCGTGCGGTAAATATTATTTCAATTGTGAAACTTCCACAGCAAGAAATTATGTAATGTAAAATTATTGGCCAGATGTTTAAAAAATGATCTGCCCTTTTGAGATCTGGGACTTAAAAAATCAGCTGAAGGGTAAACAGAGTGTACTGGACGTGATTTTCTTTCTAAAACTTACTGGTAACTACACACGTTGTTCCATATATTACCCTAATACAAGAAAATATATTTATAATAAAATATTTATAAAAAACCTTGCTAGAGAATACACACATGATTTAAAACAACAATCATGTTAATCGGTTTAATAGTTTTTGAGTTATAAACACTGACGTTAATACAATCAGACAGTGAGACATTGCGTTTTATAACGTGCAACGAAAAGGAATAATAAAATAGTGTCAAAAGATAAATATAACACTTTAAAAATAGCGCTTGGTTATAAATATACTAATAATGTATTAAAATCAGTTTCGGTATGTGCGAAAAACGGTCACAACCCATTTATAGCTTGTACGAAAATTAGCGGAAACTATTTTCATACGTATAATATGTTAATTATTCAAAAATGGAATATATGACCTTGTTTGACGATAATTCTCGTTTGTCTTCATGATTACACGTTTGATTACGTCACGGCAACCATTGATGTATTTCATTCATTTTTTTAAACGTTTACATACGGTCAATATTTATGTTTTCACTTGTTTAGTAGAACTAATAGATTCACAAGTCCTTGGATGGAATGCGGGTTGCGAGGTATGCGGACTCCGTTATTATGATTGTCGGTTTCATTCGCACTAACGAAATTGTATAGAAGAGTTAGCCTGATAGACGTATAAATATACCTTCGTACTTATATTTGAATTTAGTTGCCCGTACAGACTTCGCACGGGTGTACTAATGAATAAAATGGGACCAAATTGATATAAATTAATCGATAACTGAAAAAAAAAGTTAAACTATCTAAATGTAAAAGCTTATTTTCCACATATTTAAAAAAAAGTTACAACTGGTTTCTGCCTGCGACTTCGTCTGCTTGGAATAGTTTCTATGGGCTAACGCTAACTTCAACTCGCGACTTCATTACGTAGAAGGTGATTTTTCAATAATTCATACGTTAACCCCGATTTTGAAACATCTTTCATTGGTGCTCCGCTCCTATCGGTCTTAGCATGATGATATACACTGAAAGAATTCAAATCGGACCCGTAGTTTCTGAGATTAGCGCGTCCAAGCAAACAAACTCTTCAGCTTTAGAATATGAATTAGTATAGATATGGGCAAATATTTATATACAATCCACTTAATTATATGTGACTTGATAATAACTATCGCTTGCTATCTACACTTATAGTTAACTGTGCAAATAACAACGGCCCTGGCGCTGCAAACCGCTAATAAAAATTAGCGAACGTCGGTTTGTAGTCAACATGTTATTTCCCAGGAAACCGGATTACACCATTGAATTTTAATAAAATCCTTGGAAAATTCGAGTATATTGTTAAATATGTCAATTCTGTGTAAATATGTATCAATGAGTCATCATATATTTTAAATAACTGATGTTCAAGTTACCTATTGAGAATATATTCAAATGAATGTTTATCTGCATTTTATTTATTTAACTTTTGACCTCAGACCTCATTTTTGTTATGGTAGGAGAGAATGTTATCTATGATATCTTAAGAATATCATAAGAGGCCTCAAGAATTGATCCGGGTAATTTTCAGCTACAGGATGATGGCTAGCCAGTGATTCATTAGAAAATATACTACCGCTGTGTAGTAAGTTTTATCACAGTGTTCCTTTACCGACAGCTCGGAATTATACCACGACTAAAACCAACATTTTTTTTACATTTACCTATGGTGTAAATATGTACCGCATGACCCATAAGATGTATGAATGTTTGATCAGTCAAGCTTCTCTGTAATATTAAATTTGTTTATTTTATCATCGTAAGAACGAACGCTGCGCCCATAATCTTATCTGTATATTTATTAAAAACTAGCATATACTCGCGGCTTCTCTTGCTGCAATGTAAATTAGGAAAATAGAATACAAGTCAGGCCACTCGCCAATAACGTAGCTTTCTATACGTGTAATAATTTTTAAAATCCTTTAAGTATTTTATAATTTATCCATTATATTGGTAATGTATACTATCTGGTGCCTGCCACTTCGTTCTTGTGATAATACTTTTTGTTATTTTACTTGATTTAATTATCTTTTCTTATTTGAACCAACAACCCATTTATCAAATTAATTTTGTCTCTCTGATTCTAAGGTTATTGCGTAGATCCTACTGGAAAGCTAATTAATATGTAGTCGACATGAAACTCTGGCAATTCCTTTGTCTGGCAAGAAAAGTTTTGTAACACGGACAGACAATAGTGACTCGAATTTTATTTGTAGCCCGAGAATAATATAGTAAATTAGACTAGAATTAACACGTGTTGTCCGGCTTCTAAATTGTCCAGTATATATGCCACATATGACATATAATGCCATATATGGCATTTGTGTAAAACGTAGAAAATAATGTATATGTTATATAAAAACGTAATAGAACCTGTTAAACAAGTTCTAACCATTGAAATATAATGAATTAAGTTACTAGAATAGGTATTTTAAACAAGTAGTTAATATAACAATTAATAATATAATGAATTATTCCTGCATATTGTATAATAGAAAAATAAATATGTTGTTATTCCGAAGTTGGTTATAGTTTGGTTATTCTTTTTTATACTGTTTATTAGTTTATCAAACATGATGGGATGCACAATCTCAAAACAAAATATTATTAGATGTATACTGCGCGTTGTTAGTCTAAAAGCCGTCCGCGTAATTATATACTTATGTGTAGCTATTTGTTTACTAAGAAAAGGAGAAAAAAGTTTTAAAATTGTTTTAAGTTCAACATAATTTACAACCATAACACCTTGTAATAAAGTCACAAATGTTCAAAATATTATCTAATACTTACGATAAAAAGACCAAAGTAATAAATTACTCCCCTCACAAATGAAAAGATAACACGTAATGAATAAAGTACATTTTCCCGTTATTGTGCGTGTTTGTGTCTGGCGAAGCTAAACATTTGTATCACAGTTTTAAAATAGGTAATTTTGTTTAAAATTTGATATTATTAGATAGTTTAAAGCTTAAAATATAACTTATTCAACATGTATTTAGCGAAAGTAAGATACTCCGGCCGTTAAACTGCTTTTTCGGGTATTAGCTTTGCATCTTTTGAATACACTGCGGCATGTGAAACGGGCTTCCATTGGCTGTGTTTCAAACAAAATAAGGGCACACATTTCAAGTGAGCTCCTATTACCGAGACGTATTTTTCGCGCCAACCCGTTATCTAGTTATTGTTGATCGAAAGTCTGACGCAAACCACGCAAGCGCAATATAGCCGGTGACGCTTCCTAGCATGTCATGACGCGAAATTATAAATTTATTTTCTTCCAAGAAAACACTGGTCAACGCGCCTAAAGAAGTTTTGACTTAAATAAATGATCATAATATCGTATCCAGTGTTCTATGCAAATTAAATCAGTGGCCCTAACTTGATATAATTTACATAAACGTATGTTTGTTATAAGAATTAGAAAATAGATGGGTACGATTTAAATAGTCAATATTAGCAATGACTTCATACGATGGACTGGTGGGTTACGATAAAGGTTATTATGCTATATGAGACGTATGTTACGGGTATGTAATATTATATAAATACATTCTACAAATTCCTTTGTGAATCTCCTGTATAAGTAATTATTAAAATCTATTACTTTTGTTAAATTATCTAACATCTATCTACGGTAATTTTTACATATATTCCTGCCTTATTACTATTACTTTGCATAATCTTTAGATTATTATATAAAAAAATTAATAGGCTACGATTCATAATGGATTTCAGAATATCACTGAATCTCGTATCCAAATCAATCAGTTCATGTCGTAAATTATTTATGTTTTACATTTTTCTAGATTGTATGATAGGCCCAATAAACACTTTTAATTTTTCAGTGAATCCTTAGTAAATTTTGTGGATCCGTTATTAATTAAAAAAATAAACTAACATATTGTAATTACTTCAACGTATTATAATTACTACACGTCAGTCTGTCTATTTAGTTATCACTTGAGACTTAAATATCCATTTATGTTTATGTTTAATTTATATATATGTATTTGTCGACTACATTCCTGTGTATATTTTATGACGTTAGGGAAGAAGGTGTTAAGTGATATTAATAGAAAGTATATAGCCAACGAGCTCTTTTTAAATAAGCCGTTTAAAATATATGTGGGTTATAAAATACGTGTTAAAACATAATATTCATTCAAATATACGGCTATATTCGGCTTGCTGTTTTTTGTAATAAAATACTTTTATTATTTACTTTAAAAGCGTCCTTGCGTAGGTGGGCTTAATATTAAAAATTGAGTGATTAATTGACAATAAAAGCCTTAAGTTATTTATTATGCTCTATATTTGGCCATAATCTCGTCAGTTATTGTAGTTGATCTAAAAGTTTCAGTTAATTCGAATAACACGATTATAATGTTCTTTCTTTTCTAGGTGACGCTCGCAGCGGCCGGTCCGGACCCAAATGTATTTCAAATTGACATAACACCAGAGGAAGCTCAAAAATATTTGAACAGTCCTCCGTTCACAAGCCCACAGTTGGCGGGACGCACTGCCGTTTTGCCTTTGGTAAGATTATTTTATCTGTTTAGTATCGCGGAAGTATTTGCCTCTGTCATTGTTAAATTGTTATATTTTTCAAGTTGTATTTAAATGTAAAATAACATTTGGCCGTATTTTTTTACTAACTTACCACAAAAAGACTTCCTGAATTGAGTAATAATTTATGCCTATTTGATATTATACACGGAGCTCTTTATAAGCTACCGTTTGATCATACTCTTATTTGTCGTCTAATGTTAAATGACGATATTCGCAGACTTAACCTAGAAAATGTAATGAATGAAATCTCTGGTACAACTACAGAAATATATGTATAAGTGCTAGACGTAGAAGTAGAATAAAAAACAAATTAAAAAACTGTTAAGAAATTACAGGTAGACATTGACAAAAAGGTCAGCATCATCCGAAATATTTTAAAGGGGATTTAGTGTTTGACTTCATTCTCATTTGATGTTAAATGATAGTGTGGCCTAAAACGTAAACACGCTAGACCTAGAGGACGACTGGTTCTCAAGTGCAGCTGCTGGAACACACCAACAGGTGCTTGACGACGTATTTTCAACTTGAGGCTGGTAGCTAGCCAGGCGGACTTAGAAAAACCTCTACCACCATCCATATGGTATGATTACGATGTTTTCCTTCATCAGAAGCTCTGACTCAGTTGCTAGGATTCGAATCTACGTCTATCGACATGGTGTCGAAACACGCTATCAACTAAGTCATCTTCACTTCAATGCGATCAAGTGATTTAGTGGTAGTCGAAGGAAATCAAAATGGAAG
Source organism: Antheraea pernyi (assembly GCA_015888305.1). Classification (NCBI taxonomy): domain Eukaryota; kingdom Metazoa; phylum Arthropoda; class Insecta; order Lepidoptera; family Saturniidae; genus Antheraea; species Antheraea pernyi. Next base: position 490,637 of record MU158757.1, read on the forward strand.
GAGCATTTTTTAACCATACTGCTTAAGGGTATAAACTATTTAGTAAATAATAGAATGCAAAAGTAGGTATTACAGGAATAATGATAAATAATGTTTTCTCATAGGTCAAATACAGCGATCCTAGATTTCGCACAGCAGAGGCTGGTCCAACCCTCGGTCACTACTGGAAGAACGGACATGAGATCGAAAACACAGATGATTATGTTGAAGAGGCAAGTATATTTTTTATATTAGCAATTGTCCTAAATATATTGAATGAATTAAATGCAATACTCTTTGACTCAAAAAATTATTATAAACATTCATTAGAAGTACTTGTTTTGCGTACCTCTAATGTCTTAGCAAAAACTGTAGACATATGTAAATTAGTTAGTATTGAATTCTGATATTTAAAATTTATCATTATGAAGCTTTCGTATATTGCACAATTTCGTTACCTTTTTATTTTATGAAATAGAAATCATAAATAAGCAAGAACTCCATTTGATGTGAAGTGTTCACTGCAGAGTATAGTTACAATTAATAACTCCTAATAGGTCGGTAGCTATAAGTAAATTCTCAAAGATAGGTAGAATTTTAATGGTTTTACTGTACTATTTTCTGCAAAAATATCATTGTTGCTTTTATAAATGCAGTAAATTGACATGCAGGCTTTACTTTTAAAAACTTCTTAATGAACTGTGATAAATACTTATTAAATCGAATTAAGAGACGCAGATGCATTTCACTAAAAACGGGTTTTATAAATTTTCCTGTTCCGTTATCTATATTTTTGGACTGTAAAAATGTCAAATAATATCTCAGGCACAAACTATTACCTGTAAGTGTTACAATAAAAATGAATAAACATGAGTGTCAAAGTTTATTTGTACAAAATATTGTATTTCTACATATAACAAGCTCAACATAGGACCAGTGACTATTAAGGGATTTTCATGTCTCATTGTAATTCTTGGGATAGTTATCATTAGGTGAAATCCAGTCATATTGGTATCTTCTTACAAATCTTGTTTTTTAATTATTTGGCGTTAATATGAGAAAATATCTCGTTCATGCAGCCGTAATATTTTCCTCCACTGTATTATACACTTTCTACTGTAAATCATAGAGCAAGTTACGTTTTGTCCTTAAACTAGCATAATTCGTAATAATTGTTGTAATAATAATCAGTTAACTTTGTATAAAGGTTTACAACGCAGCTCAATACCATGGGCAAGATGGTTTAGGAGCCTACGCTTACGGTTACGAGACCCCAGAGTCTGCGAAGGTAGAGAACCGAGTGAGATCTGGAGATGTCAATGGCGAATATGTCTACAAAGATGGAAAGAATGAACTCATCAAGGTAAGTTCTAGTAACACTATGAATATTAATTTGTTTTATGTCAGTTATTATAATATTTTCAGTGACTGCAGAAATTCGGCACTATTGAAAACCAGAGGTGTTGGATTATTGAACTAATTTTACAGAAAAGCTCAATAGATTTTTTTGAAGTTATACTGATACCGGTGAACATGCACGAAACGAAAGTAGGGAGGGGTGAGGGAAGCAACAGCGTAGTGTGTCGGATTATTAGATGTATTAGGCTGCTGATGTGCTTCATTAATGAGACTACTCTTTTTAGCTTGTATATCGTGTCGACAGAGTTATAACACCAAACTATAAATTTAAGGCTGGGATAAACTTCTGCGATGGAAGGCAAAATGATTATGTTAAAATACAACCAATTTCAAACCCACATAGATTAACAATTCTATTTTTCCTGCTACGTAATAATACTCTGAAAATATTTATGTAAGTTGTAGACTTCCTTCTAGTCTAAATAAAACTGGTTAAAATATAGAAACAAATTTCAATACATGATGCACAGAAGGAAATTACTCCTTTTTGGATTCTACATGGGATACATCTATTTTAGGTGCGTTACTGGGCTGACCACGACGGTTTCCACCAAGAAGACAACCTGCCTAAAGTTGAACTGAAGCAAGTTGAAGAGGCACCTGATGTTAGGGAGGCTCGTATCGCACACGAGAAGGCCTGGAAGGAAGCCGCCGCCGCGGCTGCTCAGCAACCCGATCCTCAGTAAGTACTTCGTATCTTCTTATTGTCCTTTTCATCTACCACGTAATTATAATCTTCCTAAGAATTATTCGATAAGAAATAATCACATCGATTAATGATAAATTTTGGTGAATTTACCATATAAATCCACAATACTTAAAAAGTGTTAGAATCTGTGTACGGTTCGAATGCAAAAGAATCGCTGCCACTCTTAATTTTGCCACAAAATAGTAGTGACCACGTTATTTTGTTCCGGTACGTAGGGTTCATGATAACAAGAGCTGACACACGAGTTCTAATCCAGTCTTCAAAACTAGTAAACTTAGGACCGGATTTAGGAATAGGTTCTTCTGATGATGGTTAGTTACTAAATTATTGGCCACAACAAACATTTAATATCAGATGGAACTTATTTCCGATTACTACTTTACACAATAAAAAAATACAGTGACGGCAATTATTAAGAGACTAACATGGAATAAGAATATATAATAAATCTACTCAGGCACAAAGATTTAGAAGACTGGTAAATGGCATACTAAATGACCCTGAATCGTGATTTGTGTAAGCAAGTAAGTAAAGGAATCAAACCAAAGTATTGCTTCACGTGATTGTCACTGTGCTCCTAATATATTGTTCAGTAATATTTAATGGATAAAGGTGTTATGTTCATTAATCTTTCACACTCGAAATTAATTCTTTTCTAAGGAATAGTCCAAAAACAAAGAAAATAATCTTGTGGTTTGACCGGTGGAATAACAACCCGATGTCGGCAGGTTCGAACCCATGTACCAACGAATTTTTCGGAATTCGCGTACATTTACTAATTTATATTGGTAACATTATCGACTGACCGTGAAGAAATATCGTGAGGAAACCTGAACCTGAGAAATATTCTTGTAGTACTATTGTATGTGGGAAACCAGAGAACTGTGATTTCTCAGAGTTTAAGATCGGTAATATTTCGTGGGCTAGTGTGGTGATTATACCCATACCTTGCTTGGGGAAGACGTCTATAATCTTACAGTGGATCTCTTACAGGCTGATGATGATGACAATTATATTTACTTTATAGATACACCCTGAAAGCACTTCCCAAGGACTACTATCAACAGACACTGAAGGCCTTGCCCAGTGATTACTACCAGCCACAAGCATCTGAACAACAAGCTGCTGTTGTAGCTGCTCCAAGTCAATACCAGACCAGCCAGAATCGTGAAGGCAAAGCTTACTATGACCAGGGTACCTACCAGTTCCAAACCACAACTGAACCTGAGCCAACTGTAAGTTCTATGTTATATAATATTTTAAGTGGTGAATTAATTAAGACATCAATAATTATGTTTATCTAAATATGGTCCAAAAAATTGAGTCGAAAACTTGACATGAACTCTGATAAATGTGAACACAATATGTACAAAAAAAGATAAAGTGTTTCATAGTATTAAAACAGAGAAAGACAAAAGAATATATCAAATATGAAAGGTAAACTATTACAAAAGAAAGCGTGCGATACAAAAGGCAATGTTGTCCTGTGTTAGTTTTTCTTGATGATAAATTGAAAGTTTGCCGATAAAATAAATCTTTAGTATTTTTAAAAAAAAACAGGAAATTCTATGAAACCGTCTAACAATTTGTATATAGGCATTATATCAGGTTCTACGAGTCTGTTTAATTTAGGAAATATAGTGTCTCTAATTCTTATTTAGAATTTTATATTTAATGATTATTTAGAATCATGATTATCATGGTGACTATGAAAGCTATACTCCTTGGAATTGAGATATCTTCTTCTTAATATATAACAATCCAGTGTCATGATGTTTGTTCACGATAAACTCCGAAACTACTCAACAGATTTTCATGAAAGTTTGCATTTGTTGTTTGTCAATGATTTATGTATAATTTGATCCAACTTGAGAGAAAAATAATTGATATTTCAATTAATCCTCTCAATATTTTTTAATTACAAATAAATACAAAAGATCGTCAATGTTGATTATTGTTACTAATTGTAAGTTTCATCAGTGTCAAACAGATGGCGCTTTAGATTACTCTCTTAACAGAAATCTATATGAGCTACTGTTGATGTCTCATAGATTGGACCACGTTTTAATTTTGAAAATAGTTTATCATTATTTAGATTGTACATGTAATAACTAAGCCACAGTAGCCAGGATAGTTAGTTTTGTGTAGAAATTAAAAAAAAAAACAGTAAACATCAATTAAAAATTGAAATAAGTAATGAACGTGATGTTTTGAATTCAAAATTACGCATTTTTATAGAAATTCTTTATAATATATTTGTTTCTAGTATGACGACTTATTGAAACAGTGTATATATGGTAATTATTTTTTTTTATTTCGCAGGGCCCACCTCGTGGTTTCTTCTATAGTTTCACTTATCCCGTTTCTAGTATCGTGCACAAGAGCGAAGCCTCCGGAGTCAGTCCTTCTTATCCCGTAAACAACAATAATTATAATTATAACATATAATTTTACATTATTTTTAAGGGAGCAGTACTTAATATTTTTTATTTTAGATATTGCAAAAGTAGCAGATCCTTTTTCTTGATTATAAATATGACTTTTTTAATATTATATCGACCGTTTATCAACTGAGCCTTGTTTATTTATTCTTCTGCAATTAATTATTTTATGTGCAATTTAAAAAACAATAAGTGTATCAAAATCATTCTGTGATTATTTTGATATTGTAATATTATGCATTTATTTACGTTTTGTTTTTTTTTTCGAATTTTATTGCCTTCCGTAACTATCACACTTTCTTGCAAATGTACAACATTAATTATTGGTATCAAGTGAAATTTTAGATTTATTTCTTGCCTGAACCAATAGACGGTCTGATTGTATGGCTTGTCAAGAATATTACTTTTCAAAGAAGGTAACTGTATCACTTGCTATGCTTGGGCTGTCGTGGATAGGGCCATAATCGTTGCCATTTAAGTAAAAAAAGTAGGTTAGGTTAGTAGTTAGTATGTATACTTTATATACGTTCAACTGTTTATATACTTTTATAATATATTCTTTATGATTTAAAGCTTTACCAGAACTAGATTGTGAGTTCGCTTGCGAAGAATTTGTCAATGATTTTAAATAAGCAGTGAACTGAAACTAGCTAATGTTTACGTTTTGTGACATGATTAATAAATTGATACTTGTGGTTTATGTAATATGATACAAGTGTCGATCACAAACTCACGCTACGTCAAAAAAAATGTATTTGGGTCAGCGCGGTCGGTGTTTGAAAGTGTAACTTAAAATGTACTTCTATATTAAATTTTCTGTTTATTTTGAATAAGTTTGTTTTGATAAAAAAGAAAATCGTGGTTTGTTTTTGGTTAAACTCTTGAACCCGGTCTGGCTTGATTAAATTGCTTTAGGCTTATTATCATATTTTAATCTTTAGATTAGCCTACGGCTTACTGTATAATATCTGTATTATATTGTTTTTCCTTTATAGTAATAAAATATTTTGCATATCTATTATTGTTTTATTTCAGTAAAATACCAACATAATATTTAAAAAAAATGTGATATTTAATAAACACCATTTTAGAAAAGTGTAAACCTCATTCCGGACACATTGTATTATTCAATGAAGTTAAAAATTAAATATCCGTCACCATTTATAATGTTTTATGATGTCAGTTATGTATCTATAATGTCTAATCTAAATCTATAATAAGAATGTAAATCTATCTGTTCTTTTCGTTTTTTGGGAAAATAATTGTTGTAATAAGTAATATAATAAATCTCAATACTTTTTAGAAATGTCTGTCTGTTTGTATGAACACGCATCACTGCTAAAGTACTGCGTTCACGATAAAACCTCCCAAGAAAATCATAAAGCATATCCTCTAGTAATATTTAGTCTTGGTTTCATTAAAATCGGTTCAGTTAATTAAAAGTTATTGTTATTTTAATAACGACGCGTCTTAAGTACGAGATAAAAGTATATAAGTAAATTGACTTAATACATTCAGTGATTTTATTGGTCATGTTTTTTTACATTAGGTACTACGCGGATGGAGTCGCGGCCAGAGCTAGTTGATAACAAATTTGAAATTTAAATTAGTATAAATATTTCTTTGGGCTTATTTTATAATATATATTATAATAAATAATATATATTAAAAAGGTAACGGCATTAATAAAATTGGTGTCCCTTTCCTAGTATGAAGGGACTTGATCCTTAAATTAGCATCATTTTGTTCGTTTGACTGCATCGTGTCTGGAGCTTGTGGTCGAAATGGTAGCCGCTGCCCAATACCTGATATAATGCTTGAGATTCCATTATATATCCAGGATATTGAATCGGGCACGTTGATCTCGATAGGCAGGAACGGTATACTAGAAATGAAATCTCCTATAGAGAATCTACCGTCATTGGGGATAAGTAAAATAGCTTTCTGTGTTTCCTCTGTAGTCTTAGTTTCAGCTTCTATAGTAACGGAATCATTATCTTCATCGACAATTCCATGATGTGCGTTGTGATCGCTTTTGCGTAGGTTTAGTTTGTGCTTGTTCTCGATTTCTTCATTGGTTCTTACATTCTTATATATATTTGGTAAAAGAATCAGTAATGGATGTGGATTTCTGTAAATGAAAGGAAATATCGGTTAGTTTTAATGTTAAGTTTCTATCTTATTCTTAAAGATAAGATATATTACACTAGAAGTTTAGAACCTATTAAAATAAGTAACTTTTCTATCCAGGAGATATGATTTAGACCAGTGGTCTTCAAACCGCATGTGGCTCTTTCACTTATTAGTTGCGGCTCTTCCACAAAATGTTTAGTATACACTAAACACATAATATTATTTATTAACTTCATTTGTAAGAAGAAAACATTTAGAAAACATTTTTGAAATGTAAGGCTACAGAAAATGGCACAATTCTAGAAAGCAACAGCACGACTAGTTGCTCGCAAAAAAGAAATATTTAGCAAAAGCAAGCTCAAGAGTGTACTTCTATTTTTATTTATTTTCATAAAAAAATATTTACTAAAGCAAAGTTTTAATAAAGGGCTCCTTGAATAAACTTCAATTCTGTATCGTTTATATTTAGCTCTTTTGGATGACGAGTTTCCCGACCACTGGGTTAGATTAAAGAAACTGTTTCTGACTATATTCCAATACTAGAAAACAATTTTCTGAGGTGTGCCTTTTGTTTGTGCAATATTTACTTAGGTCTTACATTATTTAGACTTTCTCTTATATTTGTAAACATTTCTAAGTTACTTGTTGTCACTTGCTCAAAGGAAAGCCGGTTATATAATTAGTATGTCTTTGTATATTTTTACAGCGATATTGTTTCTGGCAGTCGAGAAAGCGGTATACATTGCACTCTCTAAGTGTATTTACTAAACCATTTGTCTATGTTATTTTTTTTTAGCTTTCGTCATAGATTTATTATCGTTTGAATCAAATATTTCAAATGTTATGTTAAAAAATATTATGGTATTAATTAAATACAATATATTAATCAGGATTAGTGGAAATTATGCAAGTTTCGGGTATGGACGCATCATCATCACCAGCAGTGCTCGTTCTGCTTGGTTGTGGTCCGAAGGATGAGCTAGCTTAAGAACGTGTACAGCCAAGTGAGGTATTCCAACTTTGACTTGGAACCGGCATATAGAATTACTGAAATACAAATACTGCTTTATAGCAGAAATAGCTGTGATAGTGTTGAGTCAGCAGTTGAAGTTTGCACAGGTTCTAGCACTCAAAAAACTTAATCCTTAGCAGAAGCAGTCTATTACTATTAATAGTTTCAGTTTGGCCAATTTTTTTAATGTTAGTAATAAACGGCTTCTAGTCGCAGCAACTATTTTGAACTGCAACCTGAAGGTAAATTATGCTTCTCTGCTATTTCATGACAAAAGGCAACTGAACTGTTATTATACTGTATTTATCATTACAACTTCTTATTTATTTAAATATTTTGTATAACTTCTTTGTGCAGGATAAATAAATAGCTTTTTCTTTCTAGCTAGTACATTTGAAATTTTATTCTTAAAAGTTTATAATTCTTCCAGTAAGAAAATATAAAAATAAGACGACCAAGCGAATATCTACGATAAATGTAGAATTAATTATTCTAAAAAGGAAGGTGGGAAAGTGAATGTTATATTTGAATAAATAACAGATGATTTTGTTATATAATTTAAATTGCATAAAAAACCTGATAAATGTCTAAATTCTGGTTTTTAATTGCACAACTTTTGCCTTCAGCTAGATTTTATGTATATAAAAATGTAGTATTATACTTACTGATTAGGAGGATCCAGTGAATTCATTTTCTGTAAAGCCTGTAGTTGTTGTAAAGCATTTAGTTGTTGTTGCAGCGATGTCTGCTGTTGTTGTAGCAAGGATTGCAACAAATTTAACTGCAGTGGCGCTGTATACACTGACGATATTATCACGCAGATAATTAGAATTGTAATCATTTTCTATCTACAATAGCACTTCTAGACGGCACACTTTCTATGATTTCTTCTTCAGAAATAAAGTAGAAGTCACATCTAGTATTTGTAGCTCCGTTTATATTATTTGAGTTTGTATTTCTATGTTCCTTTAAGACACAAACTTGTATTTTCCGAGAAAATTTCTTCAAGAGAAACTATTTCAATATAAATCAGTGTTGATACAATTTTTTTTTCTTAATAACACAGATATAGGATGTTTAAATTTAGAAATATACAAATATGAAGCGTTATCATTATCCTCAGATGTTTATAATCCTAATTATTAATTTTCACACAAAGGACACTTTTCTCACAAAATTTCACATTGATTTTAAATTTATTAGTTTTATTTCTATGTATCTAATTGCGAATACAATATGTATTACTGTACCGACTGCGTATGTAAATGTGGATAAGAATCGAATGCGTACTCGTCGTTTTAATGTAATTGTTATTCATCGTGAGTCACAGCATACTGACCTACTGACAGGACTTTCGACCTTGCCCCTCAAAAAGAAAGTCAAGTTTCTTTTCTATTTCATGATCTCTTTACTTTATTGAAGGGAAAACCTCTTTAGGTGCGTTAAGCGGTTTTTTGGTAGGAGATAAATTTACAATTTCGCGTCATGACATGCTAAGTAAGCACGACCGGCTGTATTGTACTTGCGCGGCTTGCATCAGCCTAGCAAAGCTTAGTATAGGGGTTTGGGTACATGTAAAGTTGATTTTTTGCAGCTCATCTCATACGTTTCATTGATTAATAGATTCTATAAAAATGTATATACCTAGTCTTGCCATAAATAATAACCAAAGAAAAAAAATTCTATTGAAAATAACATTTATTACTGTTACAGTTACTGTTAGTTTAATACATAAATATAAAACAATATAAAAAGGTTATTCGAAGTGGTCTCTATTGGCTGCAATAGAGACCTTTAAACGCCGAGGCCAGTTCAATAGAAGTACGCTCTCTTTCCATGGGAAAATTCTTCACTGCCTATCGTACGGATTGTTTTATGGACTCCAAAATATCATGGCGTTTAGACCAAGTCGTACTCTCTAAAACTGACCATAAATCATAATCCAGCGGATTAAGATCGGGACTAGACGACGGCCAGTCTTCAGCTCTGATGAAGTCCGAAACGTTCCTTTCCAACCAAGACTGCGTAGACCAAGCTTTGTGACCCGGCGCCGAGTCTTGCTGGAAGGACCATTCTTGGTTATTGAACATGGTGTTGTTAAGGGGCTTCCGTATCTTCTTATGAATGGTATCTTGATACACGTGTGTCGATGTTTTGATACCTTTCTCACAAAAGTATGGCTCAGTCACCCCTTCATAGCTAATACCCCACCAAACCATCACTTAAGTCGGATAGTGCACACGTTGCACTCTGTCGACTAATTGGGAAGCTTCCTTAGAGCTTTGAGCATAAATACGGTCATTTTGTTTGTTAAAATGGTGCTCAATTGTAAAAGTTTTCTCATTCGTAAACAAAAATTTTCTGTGCGGATTTCTTTGCGGACCGCTTCAGTAGATGTTTCGATTTTACCACCCAATTATTTTTTAAATGATCAGTTAAGAAATGACCAGTACGTCTCTGACAGGCCGCAAGTCATATTTTAAAATACGGGACATGGTTCTAGGTGTTATCCTCATCTCCCGAGATAAAATCTTTTGCTTTTGGACAGGATTTCTTCGTCTTCTTTCCCTTACTGCTTTGACCACCATTTTTGTACGAACACTACGTGGACCGCCAGATTTTCTGTCACAAACAGAGGAGGTCTCATTGTACCTATTAATAGCCCGGTACATAAACATTTTACTAATACCAAGCGTAATGGAGAGTTTAAAATATTGCATTTGGCTCCATACCTACTTTGTGTAATGCAATCACAGCGATTCGGTTCTCTTATCACCCCACTCCATTAATATTGCAAAATATTGTACAGTGTATTGAAAAATCATATAAAAATGACAGATTCCAAATTCAAATGTAATATTTTGTTTATATTTAATTATAACAGTACTTATGGCCAGACTAAATAATTATTGCTCCGACTGCCAATAGCTATGAAAAACACACTAATGTTAATAATTTCAATAAACAAATACTGAAATTTAAATATTGCCATTCACGATATCATTAATATGAAAATAAAAAAAAGAACACATTTATTTTATTGTCTTGAGTTTTTACTTCTTTTTATATATTTTTTTATCGTCGCACAGCAATGTGATTATACTGTGGCTGATGGTGAGCACAGTACAATTCAATAACAGTGGCGACTACCTAGAGACACGTTATCCCTCGCCGGTCGCCGCTGTCATGCCGGTCTGTATAAATGTCTCTTAATATCTTCTTCTCTTCTTTTGGCAGTCCCTAGGACTGCTTCGATTTTTATTTTTAATAATGCGATAATATCGATCTTTTCTTTTTCTTGACAACTAGTTTTTGTTATAGATTTAGCTTTTGCTTGTGGTTTCGTTAGTGTAGATTTAACCTAAACCTCAGTAAGAGTACATTATTCTGAATCGACGTGTATGAAAAATGTCATCATAACCAGTTGAGTACAAGCGTTACAAACAAACGAACTCATATTCATATTTATAATGCTAGTAAATATGAATACTTTAGTTATTATAAAATAACTTTAGTGTTCCAACAAGGTCATGACCTTTGCAGGCAGTTTTCGTTACATATCAAAAATCGTATTACATTTGTTTATTATCCGTACTTTTCATTTACGCACAATAACCACACTATATTACACGTAATACTAGATTATGAACAAAAAAATAAACATCACGAAGGAGTTTTTGGCGGTATCTTGTACGTCATGTAGTAGATTTTATATTTTATTCATAATCTTGTGATATTTGGGTCTATATTTTGTACAGTTATAAATTTTGTAATATTGGTGGTGTTTTACGTATTATAGTTTAGTAATTACACACAAGTGAAGCGGATGGGAAAATAATACCAAGGAGAATGGATTCTGACTTGCCACAAAAACTTCCTGGAATTATTTATTTATGTCAAAAGGCTGCAAACGAACAGGTGGGTCACCTGGTGTTAAGTGATCACCACCGTCCATAGACACTAGCAACACCAGGGGAGTCGCAAGTGCGTTGCCAGCCTGTGTGTGGGGGAGGGGTAGGGATAGGAGAAAGGGGAAGGGAAAGGAAGGAAGAAGGTGGGCCTCCGGCGCTCTCACTGACCGATGATTTTAATAACATTCATGAAAAATCGTTTATTTGCATTAAAAAGGGTTTAGAAGATGAGAACTATGTAAACTTACCAATTTAAGTACTATAGAAAGTGAATGCAAGTTTCTATTTATGATTAATTTTTCTTTTGTTTTTTTTTTTTTCGATTTGGCTACACTATTGACCTAGCAAGGTCCTAGCAGCTTCACCGGACTACAGCTGAAATGTTAGTTGTATGGACGAGGGTGCCGTTTTTATTTTTGAAACCCTCGATAAAAATAAATAGGAAAAAAATGAAAAGTATTATAGAAACCGGCGCGTTGTGGTGTTGTGTTCGTTACCGTGTTATTAAAACAACCTATATATAAAATTAAAAGTTTATCTATGCAGTTATTTATGTGACCTCTTAACGATCATTATAAATGCTAATTATAAATGGTAGCTTGTGATAATCATCTTTCAATAGTAAATATACTATGTAGTTCTTTTTAATTCTTTTATTATTTGGATATGGTTTTTTAATCCTAAACTAAGCGTAGTTTTTCTTATGATATACATATATAGACTAGGTTATTTCCCACGACTTGGTTGTTTTAATATTTACATAGTGTTTTTTTTTTCATATTCGTAAACATAAACATTTACGTTGAATGCCTCGGTTTGGATTCCACCTCTTACCCTATATTCGAAGCTGGTACTTTGGTACTGGCTTTTTCTGAACACCGTGATAAATGTGATTTTTTTATATGCCGTAATAAATAAAAAATATTTTTGAAATTATACTTCTTTTGGTGCGTTAGGGAAAAATGATGAGAGTAAATTTTTACGATAAGCGCGCACACCGTCACGAAACACCGACACCCTGAAGTTAGCTATAGACAACATTTTGTTTCTTTGTATTTGTTGTTTGTATTTCTTTGTATTAAAACTGTAAATGTATTAAATACCTTTTTCTATTGTTAGTGTCTTTTTTTCTACAAACTACAAACAAACGTAGTATAACTTCTAACGTGTGTACATAAGTATACACATTTTTTTTTTGGCAGATTTATAGGGATCCAATGATTACGGAAATTCCATCTGACATACGGTTAGTAATTTCATAAATTTCTATCTGAAATGTATTTCTGTAACGGTTATTTCAATCAAAGACATCGACACGTATAATAATATACACAAAGTCACGACTGTATTTAACGGAATGTCTCAAGTGAGGCTGCCGGCCTGCAACTAATCTTCATAAAATCTGCTTCAGCGCTGTTACTAACTGCATCTGTTGCGGACCGAGTATTATTAGGAGGTGTTTATATTGGAGTTGAAAAATACGCGATTAATTTACTGTTTGGTTTTGAATCTAAAAATATATAAAATTGAATGTGGTTTATTTGCTTACTTTGATGTCTAAACACATACGTTTAGTTCTGCATTGAAATGTATTATTTAATCCTTCCAAGATAAAGTTATATACAGTATAATTAATTATGTCCCGAATACACCTTTATTTGATTTGCCATTTATTTTGTTTTTCTTAACAATTGTAGTGTATTGCCTTTTCTATAATAGTTATTTTATTGTTTTCATATGAATACTCAATCGACGTGGTGTAATTAAAAAATTGCCATATAATTCAGCAATTTTATTTCGTTTTCTACATCTTTGATTTTTTTTGGGGCGTGTTCATATAATATAATGTAATAAATTAAATACTGATTTTGCAATCGAGACTTTTAATTATGAACTTGTATATTGAGGGAAAATATATATCCGTCTGCCACATGGAATACGTCGTTCGCTTTCAATTTTTAGTGGCCAGCACGCTACAATTTAATTAATTATATAGAAACTAGCGGGACGTTGTCCAGTCCTGATAATAAAAAAAACCTCGACAAATTATGTACCTAAACCTTCCTCATGAATAATAATACCTAATAATAATTTTTATTCTCGAAAAATTTGTACACCGATTATTTACAAAATTAAAACGTCACTGACAGCGCCAATTTAAGCTCACGTTGACGTCTGTACTGTCTGTCTTGAGACTGTATCACAGACGTCAGTGCAAACTCCGCTAATTTTATAAAAATGCTTGGTAAAGAGGGTTACTTATTAATATTGAGCGTATTATGTAAATTGTGGAGCAATCATCATGAGCTCCTGCGTGTCATGTGTGATTGTTGAGCATGTGTGTGTGTGTGTGTGTAAATATATGGGTATGTATTTATATATAGGTGTATGTATATAATAATGATTGAATGACTGCGAAGGTACGGCTCACTTTATCTACTGGTAAAAACCCCATGAAAATCCGTTCAGTAGTTTTTGAGTTTATCGCGAACAGACAGACAGATAGATGTGGCAGAGGACTTTGTTTTATAATCTTCTTCTTCTTCTTACCCTTATCCCACATAAGTAGGGTCGGTACAACATGTTTCTCATGTTGTGGTATATGATTTGGCATAATTTTTACGATCAGCCGCCTGCCTGACATCAACCCTTCTTGGGATTATTTTGTTGTACCATTGTATTTATGATTACGAATAGTTACGAAGTCTGATGGGCTCTTTTAACCTTAAAATTGTTCGTTCCGGTTGAAAACGAAGTTCTTCCAGATTATGGTTTGCATGATATATTGCCATTTTTTTTTAGGATTCGTGGTTTCACACTGACACGTATTAATTAAAAAGAAATTTTATAAATACTTTTAAATCATTAAACGCGCGATTATTCGCATCAATGTAAACGATTCTTTATAACCACTGCATCAACCGCTTACAGTTACGTTGTTATTTATGGTAAAGAGCCTCTATCTGCTTGTTACATGAGTAATATAAAATAACAGGAGAAAAGTTACTTTATCATTTACATTCACATGGATGTGGCGATCTTTAAATTGCTTCCGTATTTTTAAAACTGTTATAAGAATGATCAGAGATTTTCCAAAAAGAGTTTCGCTTTCTTCAGCATTTTTTTATTGTAGTACGGCAAAGTGACTACAATGTAACTAATGGTAGCTATAATGTGATTACAAAACAACGACCCGCCGAGAAATCTCTTGCAAGTTTGCTTTCGCTTGCAGGCTCCCCAAAACTTGACAAACGTAAAGGAATTGACTGTGAAGGATTTAGCTATTAGCTCGTATACAGATACCATCTTGATTAAATATTGTATATACATTGCCTGGTAATCGAATGCTATCTAGCTAAGCGTTCTACTATTGTATGGGTTGTCTGATTTAACCTAACATTTCTTTCAAAATATTTACGATCTCGTAAAACCTCCTTTGTCTAAGTACAAAGTAGATGAAGTTGGTTTATTGGTGAAAATCGTTGTTCCATTTGTCGGTCATAGTTGTGAAAGTGACTGAGTTTGACTGCCGTGAGATATTTTCCAGATACTAGAGAGTTAGCTCGTACTACTATGATTTGAACTAAAGAGTTTTGTTCGCATCTCACAATGGCATACGAGTTTTTCTCATGATAAGCAACCTCTTTAGATTTTTATAATTTATAAGCTTTAGTTTATGTTATTGAATGACTGATCTAAGATGGTAACATGTTAAAATAACGGTGTCTATTCGAGTCTAGGTCCGGAACATACTTGGATGTTCTTTGCGACAGATTTTCACCATAAAAGTGGTAATTGGCTAGGCATGCCTTGGAAAAACGCCGTACCATAAGATAAAAGTTGTAGTATAGTGTTTTCCTTCACGATTACGTTACTATTGAGCTATTATTGCTTTGCCCTGTTTCTTTTTAAACTTGGTTATAGTCTTATGCAACGATCACTTGATATGTTATAGACAGCCTGTAATTATTTTTTTTATATTGAGGATTCTAGAAGCGATGAGGGCTTTGATAGACGTAGGTTCGAATCCTAGCAACTTAGTTGGAGCTTTTGGTGAACGAAAACATCGTGATGAGACGACCATAGCATGATGGTAGGGTTTTTTTTAAATCTGCTTGGCTAGCTGTTACTCTCAAGTTGAAAATCTGTCGCCAAGCTCCTGTTGGTGTGTTCCAGTAGCTGCAGTTGCAAGCCAGCTCCTCTCTAGGTTTAGTGTGTTTACTTATAACACATCGTAATTTAACATTAGATTGAGATTGTGGTCAAATGTTAAAACTTGTATAAAGTATTTGATAGAATTAAGACTGTGGAGTGTAAGGGGTGTCGAATAAGATCGAAGACTTGAGACATCCAAGCCAACCTTACCTGCACTTGGTGCACCCTGCTGAATAACGAACGAGGCAATGGCGAAAGCGGGGTGGTAGGGTTTCACTGCCTGACTGGGTCGCAACCACCATGTATACGGTGAAAAAGCCCGTCATAGCGATTCGCTTCTGTGGGTCGCGTTTCGGGATTAGCCTGTGCATATCCAGCTTTTCGCAGGCCGGCATGACAGCGGCGACCATCGATGGAGTGTCACTCGGTGGCCGCCATTGTTTTTGGATTGTACTGTGCTTACCATCAGGCACAGTACAGTCATTTTGCCGTGCTACAATAAAAATAAATAAAAAAAAGAATATTTTTTTATGTCATAGCAGACAAACGAACAGGTGGGTCACCTGATGTTAAGTGATCAATACCGTCCATAGACACTAACAACACCAGAGGAGTCGAAACTGCGTTGCCAGCCTGTGTTTGAGGAAAGGGGAGGGAGGGGGAGAGGAGAAGGATGGGGAGGTGAGAGGAGAGGAAAGGGGAGGGAAGGTGGACCTCCGGCACTGTCACTGACCGAACAAAACGCAATAATTCAAGCACTGTTACTTCATTTCGGTTTTCTGCGAGAGGGAGGTACTACCCCAGACCAGCGGACCTGTTCATGCTGAAACCAGTAAAAAGACTTAGTAACTCATTCATTTTATCATACATAGCATTATTTAGAAGCTCTGTGTTGCAGCTTGCAGTTGAAGTATAAGAACAGAAGTTTCACACATCTACATTCAGGCGAGCGAAGGCGCGAGCATAAACTAGTATTATAATATACCGAATATGTGGTGCGAATGATTCAATACAGACAGAACTGAACGAATCTATATTGAGATCTCTCGGTCTTTGGAACACGCTGTAAGAACTTTTAAAGCCGTGAAATCAGTTCTAGTTTCGGGCTAATTTGAAATCGCCAGTTTTATTTTTTCTTACAGTTTTTTTTTGTTGTCTTATTCGAAAGTTTAGAAATACTTTCGATGACCTTTGCTAGAATTGAATGAAAAGCGAGTATTTGAAATTCAAATTATTATAATTTGCATTACATAATGATCTTTGATGTGTATTTAAAATTAGCTATGTTATATAACAGTAAGTTATATTTTTTTGTCTTATAAAATCTATTAAAATATTTTGTTATGGTTTAAACAATATAATTGTCAATTATTTATTATTGTATTTAAAATATGTATTGTGTTTGTGTTATTAGAAATAAACATCAAAAACAAATAAAAACCATTTAATCCACTTAAAGATATGGCAAGAATAAATAAAACAGAAAAAACATAAATTACTACTTAAAGGGCGACTTAAAACTATTTAATAATCATAAATTAATAAATGCAATTATCACTTCTCTTATATGAATATTTATGTCGATTTTTTATTGTCTGGTTGTCCGTCATCGACTACAACGTTAATCTGAACTTCGTAGGTCCCCGGTTTTGTTAACGAAGGTTTGACAACCACTCCGGGCATTCTTGATTCTGCACCCTCTATCTCATTCTCAGCCGTGTCGGGTACTGTCGTGGTCACGTCAAAATTACCCTCGAAACTGTTATTCTGCTCCGGCGGCAACCGTACAGACATTAGACCTTGGACGCGTTGGACCAAATACTCCAATATTGGTCCAAATCTAGAAATCCCGTCAGTTGATAGGAGGACACGATCAGGGGCGTCCTGCCGCGGGCTCAGAAGAAACATATTGAAATTTAGCGTTTTTTTTACCGGCCTCGTCGCTGCGTCATTGGCAAGTGCTATAGCGACCAGCACGAAGAAAGCGCGAGACATTTTTCTATCGCGTGTGTACGCAGCGGTGTATGAACTTGCACTGGCCGTTTTCCGATCTCGCGCCGCATCTAACCCGTACTAACTAACGGGTTTCAAGCAAAAAGATAATAATTGCCTCGCATAGAGTCGACGGGCGCTTAATAATTGCACCTATCTCTCGACACCTTTCGTTTGGAAAGCGATTCAATCGAGTGAGTCATCATTATATATACCAGATCTCTTGATCTTCGACAGCAAGCAAACAGTTGATGCTCAAGTTTCAAGTTAGACTAGATCTCGTTATAAAATATGATAAAAGTCTACGACAGAGAATTGCATGTGATAATGAAGTTTATTGCAATGAAATAAGAGTGGTTTTCGAATAGGTGGGCGCAATGTTTATTTTTATGCGGCGTTGCACCTCGTGTTTTCAAATCATATTAACACCAATCAAGAGCAATTTTCTTTTGACGGATGATTGATAGTGAAATAATGATGCAGTATCAAGGCCACAGAATGAGGGTCAATAGAATTAAATGAAATTTTAGCGGGATTTCAGTTTTGAATTGTTTGCATGTCTTCGTGATGATTATGGATATTTTACGATCCATTTGTGAAATTGCCAGAGAGTCTAAATTATTTTTAATAAAGAGAAACCTAATCGATTCTTAAATATATTTATTTTAACAGTAAATTTAAAAATTGATTACATTTTATAAAATTGGATATTCATTTAAGAAACGAAAATTCTAATAATGAATTATATACATAGGTATATATATATATCTCTATTCATTTTATATACGTTTATTTAGGTTAATCCTAATAATATCTTCAACAAGAAAGTTTGTTAGGGTGGATTAATTAACGTTGTAATTCACTAAATTTATAGACCACTATAACACATGGGCTATTGTAAAAATGTATCATAATAATATCATAATGTATCATAAGATAAGCGTCGTTGTTTACATCTACAATGTTATGATACGAATGCAGAAAAAGTCGGAGCAAAAGCTAGTAATTTATATATATGAACGGCTTATATAAATAACTGCTTGGGCTGTTACCTTGGAGACAACTTCGTGAATCTGTCTAAACTAAGCCACCTAACTAGCCAGGCGGGTGCTAATAATGTACTGCTACCATGATACCATCACAATGTCTTCCTTCACCGAAAGATCCAGACTCATTGTGAGATTACGTCGATGGATGCAACATTCATAAGCCTAGAAACAGATATTTGAATTTTATTTATATGTATACTAGCGGTCCAGGCGGACGTTGTCCTGCCTTGATAGTAAAATCTGAAAATTCAACCGCAGCGGCACCTATCAGGTCCAATTCTGAATCTAAACTATTCTTGAAAGCACCTGAATACACACAAAATTCACCAAAATCTATCCAGCCGTTTAGAATGAGTTCAGTCACATAGACATGGACAGGAGAATTATATCTTTATATAATAGGTCTTTACCTATGAAATTGCCGTTCTGCAGTAATGTCCATTTCAAATCAAAATAATTTTTGTTTGGCTAAGAATTCTAATTTCAAATTAACTTTATTTTAAAAACATGGAATTCTTTTTCCAAAAGTAGTCATTTGTTTGTTGATTAGTGTTACATTTTCATCACATTCCAGCCTTTTTTGTCATCATGGATACGTTAAAAATCCGAGTAATTATGGAATATGAGTACCGTCGTGACAGCAACGCGGCACAAACGGCACGCAACATCAACGACGTTTACGGAGCTAACACTACAAAACAACGCACTACCTGTTATTGGTTTGCTCGTTTCCGTTCTGGGAATTTCGACCTAAAAATGAACCTCGCGAACCTCCGGAGACTTTGGTCGACAATGACGAATTAAAGGCGATTGTGGAAGCTGATGATACACAACCTACGGCTGAATTAGCAGCAGCTTTCGACGTTAGCGTCAAAACAATATTGGTCCATTTGCGTCAAATTGGCAAGGTAAAAAAGCTTGACAAATGGGTGCCCCACGAATTTTATGACCGCCAGCGCGAAGTACGCGTCGAGACGTGCCTTGTACTGCTCAACAGACACACAAATGAAGGAATTTTTAACCGCATTGTTACCTGCGATGAAAAATGGATTCTGTTTGATAACCGCAAGCGCTCAGCAAGTTGGTTGGATCCTGGTTCAGCACCTAAACAATGCCCTAAACGAAAACTTACCCCTAGAAAAGTGATGGTCACTGTTTGGTGGTCTAGCGCCGGTGTGATTCATCACAGCTTCTTACCAAACGGGGTGAGCATTACTGCAGATGTGTACTGTGAAGAACTGAACACAATGATGGAGAAGCTGGCACATCTCCAACCAGCATTGGTCAATCGCTCGTCTCCGCTGCTCCTGCACGACAACGCGCGACCTCATACTGCACAGCAGACGGTCTCCAAGTTGCAAGAACTGGGGTTGGAAGTTCTCCGTCATCCGCCCTACTCACCAGACCTTGCGCCTACAGACTACTACTTTTTCCAGAATTTGGATAACTCCTTGGCGGGAAAAAAATTCAATACCCGAGAGGCAGTACAAAATGCCTTTGAAGAATTTGTTGTCTCCCGTCCAGCTGATTTCTTTAAGAAGGGCATCAATAAACTGCCATTGCGTTGGCAAAGATGCATTGACTGCATGGGTGATTACTTCGATTAATACAAATAAAAAATACATGGAAAAAATTCGTTTAAATTTGTTCACACAAAATGGCAATTGAACAAATGAACTCCTCCTAAACGGCGGTATCGATTTTGATGAAATTTTGTGTGCGTGTTCCAGTAGATCCGAGAATAGTTTAGATTTACAATTGGACCCAGTAGATGGCGCTGTGGTTGACGTTTAGGATTTTTTTTATTATCAAGGCAGGACAACGTCCGCCAGGCCCACTAGTGTATGTATAAAAATGTAGACGTACAAATGGAGTTAAATCATACTGTGGGAGAATAGATGATTCTTAAATGATTTTGAAGTCATTAGGTTTTTGTGACACAAATTAATGTACCTATTATATTAGTATGAATTACAGTGTCATGTGTGTTTTTAAGCATTGAACGATAAAGTTAGTTTATTAGTTCCGGTAGCTACACTGGAAAGCCAGTCCTCTTCTAACGCTTAGCGTCTTACCATCTTAGACTACATCTTCATTTACATCACGGGTTTTTTTTGTCAACCAATCTTCTAGTAGATTATTACAACCATTGTCGAGTAGGTAATGATATTACATGTTTCTTGCGATCATTTCAATGAACTGACTAACAAGATGGTGGCCCTCTTATTAGATCTTTCCCGGGAATTATTTTGGCAAGTATGAACCCATGCTCCGTGGTATTATTTCCCATCCACTTTTACTTGTGTACAATAACCAAAGTATAATACGTAAAACAATACCAATATTTTAAAATATAGAGCCAAATAACACGAGATTATGAATAAAATATAAAAACCCTTACATTATATTCCAAGATCCATCCAACAAAAGATAAATGCAGTGCAGTTTACCTATTAGTGAAATTAGCTAACATCGTTGTAGCAAGCCGTTTGTTTGTCATTTTTTTTAAAGTTCTTCAATTGCCCCTAGCGTTTTGTTAACGCCCGTGCGTGTAGAGCCTATTCCTGTACCTTCATAAACAACTTGCTTTACTATTACCAGTTTACAAATTTATTATTTGCCGTTAATAAACCGATGCCGGTGCATAATGTCACAGGTTTAAAGATGTTATGTGACTTTTCCGACAGCAAAGTAAAGTTGGTTATTCGTTTACGGAGTCCTATGAGGAAGATCAAGACCCGTTAGCGTCGTTGAACCAGCAAAGTGCAGGTTTACTGCAACGGTAGCTATTTCACTTGTAAAAGGCGATGTCCGGGAAATAAAGTAAATGTCTGATGTGTTTAATTGTTTTGACGCAACAGAAATTATAGTCGCAACATTTCCACATAAAACATATAATTCGTAGTGAATCACATTCAAAACGAAACTTCAGTGAAAAAGCTAAGAATTATAAATACAACTGATGTAGGTTCAGGGTTAGGAAGTAGGGCACAAGGGTTACATGCCGGTTTACATGTATCACGATATAATCTGTACTACTGTTGGTAGAAAGCTGCCCTGGATGTTGTCGATTATCTTCCAATTATTGCATATATATAAACTCGCTGTAAGACCTTATAATCTTTAAACAAACAAGTAATTTTTAATGTAAACTTTTTTGTGTAAAAGTACAACGAGCTCTAAAGGGACTATTGAAGAGTCGAGAAGCAAAAATTTTTTCCAACTTTTTTTTATCACTGTTTTATCACGGTAAACGCAATTTTGCTATTGTTGACTAAATATTTCCAGAGGATTGCCATCAGGGAAGTGAGTGTTAGTAAAACACTCATTTGAATCTTAATGATTTGATAATATGAAGGAAGAAAACATGTTGTGCAGACCCTAAAGATAGGAAGTAAGAAGAAGTAGCAATCTAAAATATAGAATTCCCTAGGTATATAATGAAATGCCGGAGCTAGGGTAGATGGGTCGGGAGGCTCATCTTCCCATTGCACAGATCCGGTGGTCTGAGGAGACGGCTGATGTGTACTCGGTACTGGGGCGAACGACGGCGACGACGAAGTATATAAAATATATATAAGAAGAAGTATATAAAATGAAATAAGATATAAAAGTTTTTTCAACAATTTACTCATTTGCTAAACAAAGTTTCAATGTTGTTCGTAATGGACATGAAATCATTAGGATTTTCTTGGTTGAGCATGGAGTGGTGCAGTTCTTTCTTTGTTCTGGTGTTCCTGTGCGTTTTCTTTCAGATCAGCTCCAGTTCTGGCTTGACTCGATTGCTGAGGACCTGACGATGGTCCTTCTGGAAATAAATAATTCAATTGTTATACTGCTAATACTTTTAACTTGTAGTCTAAACAATTTTCTACTGCATTATTTGTATATTAATACATAAGAAACTTTATAATTCGTTCTATATATTTCTTAATGCATGAAATAATTAGAAAATTTACCTTTGAGTCAAATAATAGGATTATGTAATCAGTTTAATAGTTTTCGAGTGCTAAGTACACTAACAGACATAAACAGAAAAAAAGAGATTACGCATAGAGATGTAGCCTCTGAAGAGATTATGCGATTATTAAATATTTTTTCTTTCTTTTTTCTTTCGTTTATACAATAAACTTGCGACACTTTAACGTAGATAAATTACTGAATTAAATTTAAATGTATTTTTCATTAGGTATTTTAGTATATTCGTTATTGTTCATGATATATTTGATTTCACCAGGCCGACTGTTGAGTTTCTTTTGTGTTATTCTATAACTCAGAGAAACAATTGCTTTATCGATCATATTTCATAAGTCCTTCTACTAATAAATCAAGCATTATCGCAAAATTACTAAATCATATCTACCAGATAGTACTGAATCAGTTGACAACCTTTTGAATAAAAATAGCTGTAAATCATACCTGGGTCTTTATCTTTCTCAAGAACTAGATAACCTGTTATTTGCCAGTCTGATCTCTCTCTTTTCTAGTTGGCAAATTTAAATTTGTTGTCCTTATCCAAAAATCAGTCGCAAAGGTGGGTACGTTGTGGTTTTAATCGAGACGAAGTATTGTTCAACAAAATAAAATAGAATCTTACCGTTGGCTGTAGGTCTAACTTCAACAGGAGTTACTGGTTGAATTTGAAGACCGACAAGTTGAGCAAGACGGATTGCGCCTCTGTTACCATCAGTGCCTTGGATTGTTACAGGGCTGAAAGTAATATTGTCACTTATTATGACCATGTAATCATAAATTTGTGTGAATATGTATATACAATGATACATACTCTATCATATTGTGTGTACGCTTATATTAATGTATCTTTAAGCCAATGAGTCTTTCGAAGTGATTAAAACTATTTACTGACATTTCATTTTAATGAGCGATACCTAACCTCTACGCATAATTATGAAGTTCTAGCGTTTGTTTTTATCTGAGTAAGTAGAGCAAGAGAATCAAAACAGAATCAATGTTGGCGAGATCTTTATTACTTGATAGAATAGGAGTATCTTTTAGAGTCTTTACCAAAGCTACACGTCTTGAGTTTTTTCGTAGCGTATAAAGTCATTACTTTCCAATCAAGAAAGTAAAAGACTTATCGCCGCCACACGCATGTTTACGGACTAATAGACACCAACCATCTTCAAATAAAATATTAAAACAAAATATGTAACAGTGAAATCATTTCATATCCGTAATAATATTACGATCAATGACATATACAACTGATTGTCCGAAATATAGTATTTTCATTGATTCTTTGGGTTCTGCAGGTGAAGTCATCTTTAACAATCGCTGTTTTAGAGTGTCAACTTACTGATAAGAAACTGCGGGATCTTGGTAAATATCATAAGGCCTGTTTACAGTCAAGGGAGCTCCGAAAACCAAGCCGGGGTGTCCAATTTGAGGAGTGAGTCCTGGAAGGGTGCGCGGGTAATTGGCCACAGGTGAAACCACTTGACCCGACTGATCCACCAGTACAGTGTTTTGGTAACCTGGTAAGTTATGAAATACGGTTAAAGTTATATTTGAAAAATGTACTAGAAAATGCCTCGCTCTGTTTTGGAGCAAACATGACAGCGGTTC